>CAMQGK010000326.1:0-372477 GCA_947000775.1 Pterois miles
GTGCTGGGTCCGACTGAGGGCGCAGACCCGCCGGTGTTTGAGGGACTGTGCTTTCTCCGAATGAGAGGTCAGACCTGCCGGCGTTTGTGGGCCTGTGCTGGGTCCAACTGAAGACGCAGACCCGCCGGCGTTTGTGGGCCTGTCCTGGGTCCGACTGAGGGCGCAGACCTGCCGGCGTTTGTGTGCCAGTCCTGTGTCAGGCTGAGCGCGCCTACCCGCCGGCGTTTGTGGGCCTGTGTTGGGTCAGACTGAGTGGTCAGACCTGCCGGCGTTTGTGGGCCTGTGTTGGGTCAGACTGAGCGCGCCTACCCACCGGCGTTTGTGGGCCTGTGCTGGGTCCAACTGAGGGCGCAGACCTGCCGGCATTTGTGTGCCAGTCCTGTGTCAGGCTGAGCGCGCCTATCCGCCGGCGTTTGTGGGTCTGTGCTGGGTCAGACTGACGGGTCAGACCTGCCGGCGTTTGAGGGCCTGTACTGGGTCCGACTGGGGGCACAGACCTGCCAGTGTTTGTGGGCCTGTACTTTGTCCAACTGAGGGGTCAGACCTGCCGGCTTTTGTTTGCTTGTACTGGGTCCGACTGAGTAGTGCAGACCCGCCGGCGTTTGTGGGCCTGTCCTGGGTCCGACTGAGCGCGCCTACCCGCCGGCGTTTGTGGGCCTGTGCTGGGTCAGACTGAGGGGTCAGACTTGCCGGCGTTTGCGGGCCTGTCCTGGGTCAGACTGAGGGGTCAGACCTGTCTGCGTTTGTGTGCTAGTCCTGTGTCAGACTGAGCGCGCCTACCCGCCGGCGTTTGTGGGCCTGTGCTGGGTCAGACTGAGGGGTCAGACCTGCCGGCGTTTGCGGGCCTGTCCTGGGTCCGACTGAGGGCGCAGACCTGCCGGCGTTTGTGGGCCTGTCCTGGGTCCGACTGAGCGCGCCTACCCGCCGGCGTTTGTGGGCCTGTGCTGGGTCAGAGTGAGGGGTCAGACCTGCCGGCGTTTGTGGGCCTGTCCTGGGTCCGACTGAGCGCGCCTACCCGCCGGCGTTTGTGGGCCTGTGCTGGGTCAGACTGAGGGGTCAGACCTGCCGGAGTTTGTGGGCTTGTGCTGGGTCCGACTGAGGGCGCAGACCCGCCGGTGTTTGTGGGACTGTGCTTTCTCTGAATGAGAGGTCAGACCTGCCGGCGTTTGCGGGCCTGTGCTGGGTCCTACTGAAGGCGCAGACCCGCCGGCGTTTGTGGGCCTGTCCTGGGTCCGACTGAGGGCGCAGACCTGCCGGCGTTTGTGTGCCAGTCCTGTGTCAGACTGAGCGCGCCTACCCGCCGGCGTTTGTGGGCCTGTGCTGGTTCAGAGTGAGGGGTCAGACCTGCCGGCGTTTGTGGGCCTGTGCTGGGTCCGACTGAGGGCGCAGACCCGCCGGTGTTTGAGGGACTGTGCTTTCTCCGAATGAGAGGTCAGACCTGCCGGCGTTTGTGGGCCTGTGCTGGGTCCAACTGAAGACGCAGACCCGCCGGCGTTTGTGGGCCTGTCCTGGGTCCGACTGAGGGGCGCAGACCTGCCGGCGTTTGTGTGCCAGTCCTGTGTCAGGCTGAGCGCGCCTACCCGCCGGCGTTTGTGGGCCTGTGTTGGGTCAGACTGAGTGGTCAGACCTGCCGGCGTTTGTGGGCCTGTGTTGGGTCAGACTGAGCGCGCCTACCCACCGGCGTTTGTGGGCCTGTCCTGTGTCCGACTGAGTAGTGCAGACCCGCCGGCGTTTGTGGGCCTGTCCTGGGTCCGACTGAGGGCGCAGACCCGCCGGCGTTTTTTGGGCCTGTCCTGGGTCCGACTGAGGGCACAGACCTGCCGGCGTTTGTGTGCCAGTCCTGTGTCAGACTGAGCGCGCCTACCCGCCGGCGTTTGTGGGCCTGTGCTGGGTCAGACTGAGGGGTCAGAACTGCCGGCGTTTGCGGGCCTGTCCTGGGTCAGACTGAGTGGTCAGACCTGCCGGCGTTTGTGGGCCTGTGCTGGGTCCGACTGAGGGCGCAGACCCGCCGGTGTTTGTGGGACTGTGCTTTTTCCTAATGAGAGGTCAGACCTGCCGGCGTTTGTGGGCCTGTGCTGGGTCCAACTGAAGGCGCAGACCCGCCGGCGTTTGTGGGCCTGTCCTGGGTCCGACTGAGGGCGCAGACCTGCCGGCGTTTGTGTGCCAGTCCTGTGTCAGGCTGAGCGCGCCTACCCGCCGGCGTTTGTGGGCCTGTGTTGGGTCAGCCTGAGCGTGCCTACCCGCCGGCGTTTGTGGGCCTGTCCTGGGTCCGACTGAGGGCGCAGACCTGCCGGCGTTTGTGTGCCAGTCCTGTGTCAGACTGAGCGCGCCTACCCGCCGGCGTTTGTGGGCCTGTGCTGGGTCAGACTGGGGGTCTGACCTGCCGGAGTTTGTGGGCCTGTGCTGGGTCCGACTGAGGGCGCAGACCCGCCGGTGTTTGTGGGACTGTGCTTTATCTGAATGAGGAGGTCAGACCTGCCGGCGTTTGTGGGCCTGTGCTGGGTCCTACTGAAGGCGCAGACCCGCCGGCGTTTCTGGGCCTGTCCTGGGTCCGACTGAGGGCGCAGACCTGCTGGCGTTTGTGTGCCAGTCCTGTGTCAGGCTGAGCGCGTCTACCCGCCGGCGTTTGTGGGCCTGTGCTGGGTCAGACTGACGGGTCAGACCTGCCGGCGTTTGTGGGCCTGTACTGGGTCCGACTGAGGGCACAGACCTGCCGGTGTTTTTTGGGCCTGTGCTTTGTCCAACTGAGGGGTCAGACCTGCCGGCTTTTCTTTGCTTGTACTGGGTCCGACTGAGTAGTGCAGACCCGCCGGCGTTTGTGGGCCTGTCCTGGGTCCGACTGAGGGCGCCTACCCGCCGGCGTTTTTTGGGCCTGTCCTGTGTCCGACTGAGTAGTGCAGACCCGCCGGCGTTTGTGGGCCTGTCCTGGGTCCGACTGAGGGCGCAGACCCGCCGGCGTTTTTGGGCCTGTCCTGGGTCCGACTGAGGGCACAGACCTGCCGGCGTTTGTGTGCCAGTCCTGTGTCAGACTGAGCGCGCCTACCCGCCGGCGTTTGTGGGCCTGTGTTGGGTCAGACTGAGGGGTCAGACCTGCCGGCGTTTGTGGGCCTGTGCTGGGTCCGACTGAGGGCGCAGACCCGCCGGTGTTTGTGGGACTGTGCTTTCTCCGAATGAGAGGTCAGACCTGCCGGCGTTTGTGGGCCTGTGCTGGGTCCAACTGAGGGCGCAGACCTGCCGGCATTTGTGTGCCAGTCCTGTGTCAGGCTGAGCGCGCCTATCCGCCGGCGTTTGTGGGCCTGTGCTGGGTCAGACTGACGGGTCAGACCTGCCGGCGTTTGAGGGCCTGTACTGGGTCCGACTGGGGGCACAGACCTGCCAGTGTTTGTGGGCCTGTGCTGGGTCCGACTGAGGGCGCAGACCCGCAGGTGTTTGAGGGACTGTGCTTTCTCCGAATGAGAGGTCAGACCTGCCGGCATTTGTGGGCCTGTGCTGGGTCCAACTGAAGGCGCAGATCCGCCGGCGTTTGTGGGCCTGTCCTGGGTCCGACTGAGGGCGCAGACCTGCCGGCGTTTGTGTGCCTGTCCTGGGTCCGACTGAGCGCGCCTACCCGCCGGCGTTTGTGGGCCTGTGCTGGGTCAGAGTGAGGGGTCAGACCTGCCGGCGTTTGTGGGCCTGTCCTGGGTCCGACTGAGCGCGCCTACCCGCCGGCGTTTGTGGGCCTGTGCTGGGTCAGACTGAGGGGTCAGACCTGCCGGAGTTTGTGGGCTTGTGCTGGGTCCGACTGAGGGCGCAGACCCGCCGGTGTTTGTGGGACTGTGCTTTCTCTGAATGAGAGGTCAGACCTGCCGGCGTTTGTGGGCCTGTGCTGGGTCCTACTGAAGGCGCAGACCCGCCGGCGTTTGTGGGCCTGTCCTGGGTCCGACTGAGGGCGCAGACCTGCCGGCGTTTGTGGGCCTGTGTTGGGTCAGACTGAGTGGTCAGACCTGCCGGCGTTTGTGGGCCTGTGTTGGGTCAGACTGAGCGCGCCTACCCACCGGCGTTTGTGGGCCTGTCCTGTGTCCGACTGAGTAGTGCAGACCCGCCGGCGTTTGTGGGCCTGTCCTGGGTCCGACTGAGGGCGCAGACCCGCCGGCGTTTGTGTGCCAGTCCTGTGTCAGACTGAGCGCGCCTACCCGCCGGCGTTTGTGGGCCTGTGCTGGGTCAGACTGAGGGGTCAGAACTGGCGGCGTTTGCGGGCCTGTCCTGGGTCAGACTGAGGGGTCAGACCTGTCGGCGTTTGTGTGCTAGTCCTGTGTCAGACTGAGCGCGCCTACCCGCGGGCGGCGTTTGTGGGCCTGTGCTGGGTCCTACTGAAGGCGCAGACCCGCCGGCGTTTGTGGGCCTGTCCTGGGTCCGACTGAGGGCGCAGACCTGCCGGCGTTTTTGTGCCAGTCCTGTGTCAGGCTGAGCGCGCCTACCCGCCGGCGTTTGTGGGCCTGTGCTGGGTCAGACTGAGGGGTCAGACCTGACGGCGTTTGTGGGCATGTGCTGGGTCCGACTGAGGGCGCAGACCCGCCGGTGTTTGAGGGACTGTGCTTTCTCCGAATGAGAGGTCAGACCTGCCTGCGTTTGTGGGCCTGTGCTGGGTCCAACTGAAGGCGCAGACCCGCCGGCGTTTGTTGGCCTGTCCTGGGTCCGACTGAGGGCGCAGACCTGCCGGCGTTTGTGTGCCAGTCCTGTGTCAGACTGAGCGCGCCTACCCGCCGGCGTTTGTGGGCCTGTGCTGGGTCAGACTGAGGGGTCAGACCTGCCGGAGTTTGTGGGCCTGTGCTGGGTCCGACTGAGGGCGCAGACCCGCCGGTGTTTGTGGGACTGTGCTTTCTCTGAATGAGAGGTCAGACCTGCCGGCGTTTGCGGGCCTGTGCTGGGTCCTACTGAAGGCGCAGACCCGCCGGCGTTTGTGGGCCTGTCCTGGGTCCGACTGAGGGCGCAGACCTGCCGGCGTTTGTGTGCCAGTCCTGTGTCAGGCTGAGCGCGCCTACCCGCCGGCGTTTGTGGGCCTGTGCTGGGTCAGAGTGAGGGGTCAGACCTGCCGGCGTTTGTGGGCCTGTGCTGGGTCCGACTGAGGGCGCAGACCCGCCGGTGTTTGAGGGACTGTGCTTTCTCCGAATGAGAGGTCAGACCTGCCGGCGTTTGTGGGCCTGTGCTGGGTCCAACTGAAGACGCAGACCCGCCGGCGTTTGTGGGCCTGTCCTGGGTCCGACTGAGGGCGCAGACCTGCCGGCGTTTGTGTGCCAGTCCTGTGTCAGGCTGAGCGCGCCTACCCGCCGGCGTTTGTGGGCCTGTGTTGGGTCAGACTGAGTGGTCAGACCTGCCGGCGTTTGTGGGCCTGTGTTGGGTCAGACTGAGCGCGCCTACCCACCGGCGTTTGTGGGCCTGTCCTGTGTCCGACTGAGTAGTGCAGACCCGCCGGCGTTTGTGGGCCTGTCCTGGGTCCGACTGAGGGCGCAGACCCGCCGGCGTTTTTGGGCCTGTCCTGGGTCCGACTGGGGGCACAGACCTGCCGGCGTTTGTGTGCCAGTCCTGTGTCAGACTGAGCGCGCCTACCCGCCGGCGTTTGTGGGCCTGTGCTGGGTCAGACTGAGGGGTCAGAACTGCCGGCGTTTGCGGGCCTGTCCTGGGTCAGACTGAGGGGTCAGACCTGCCGGCGTTTGTGGGCCTGTGCTGGGTCCGACTGAGGGGCGCAGACCCGCCGGTGTTTGTGGGACTGTGCTTTCTCTAATGAGAGGTCAGACCTGCCGGCGTTTGTGGGCCTGTGCTGGGTCCAACTGAAGGCGCAGACCCGCCGGCGTTTGTGGGCCTGTCCTGGGTCCGACTGAGAGCGCAGACCTGCCGGCATTTGTGTGCCAGTCCTGTGTCAGGCTGAGCGCGCCTATCCGCCGGCGTTTGTGGGCCTGTGCTGGGTCAGACTGACGGGTCAGACCTGCCGGCGTTTGTGGGCCTGTACTGGGTCCGACTGAGGGCACAGACCTGCCGGTGTTTTTGGGCCTGTGCTTTGTCCAACTGAGGGGTCAGACCTGCCGGCTTTTGTTTGCTTGTACTGGGTCCGACTGAGTAGTGCAGACCCGCCGGCGTTTGTGGGCCTGTCCTGGGTCCGACTGAGGGGCGCCTACCCGCCGGCGTTTTTGGGCCTGTCCTGTGTCCGACTGAGTAGTGCAGACCCGCCGGCGTTTGTGGGCCTGTCCTGGGTCCGACTGAGGGCGCAGACCCGGCGGCGTTTTTGGGCCTGTCCTGGGTCCGACTGAGGGCACAGACCTGCCGGCGTTTGTGTGCCAGTCCTGTGTCAGACTGAGCGCGCCTACCCGCCGGCGTTTGTGGGCCTGTGCTGGGTCAGACTGAGGGGTCAGACCTGCCGGCGTTTGTGGGCCTGTGCTGGGTCCGACTGAGGGCGCAGACCCGCCGGTGTTTGTGGGACTGTGCTTTCTCCGAATGAGAGGTCAGACCTGCCGGCGTTTGTGGGCCTGTGCTGGGTCCAACTGAGGGCGCAGACTTGCCGGCATTTGTGTGCCAGTCCTGTGTCAGGCTGAGCGCGCCTATCCGCCGGCGTTTGTGGGCCTGTCCTGGGTCCGACTGAGGGGCGCCTACCCGCCGGCGTTTTTGGGCCTGTCCTGTGTCCGACTGAGTAGTGCAGACCCGCCGGCGTTTGTGGGCCTGTCCTGGGTCCGACTGAGGGCGCAGACCCGCCGGCGTTTTTGGGCCTGTCCTGGGTCCGACTGAGGGCACAGACCTGCCGGCGTTTGTGTGCCAGTCCTGTGTCAGACTGAGCGCGCCTACCCGCCGGCGTTTGTGGGCCTGTGCTGGGTCAGACTGAGGGGTCAGACCTGCCGGCGTTTGTGGGCCTGTGCTGGGTCCGACTGAGGGCGCAGACCCGCCGGTGTTTGTGGGACTGTGCTTTCTCCGAATGAGAGGTCAGACCTGCCGGCGTTTGTGGGCCTGTGCTGGGTCCAACTGAGGGCGCAGACCTGCCGGCATTTGTGTGCCAGTCCTGTGTCAGGCTGAGCGCGCCTATCCGCCGGCGTTTGTGGGCCTGTGCTGGGTCAGACTGACGGGTCAGACCTGCCGGCGTTTGAGGGCCTGTACTGGGTCCGACTGGGGGCACAGACCTGCCAGTGTTTGTGGGCCTGTGCTTTGTCCAACTGAGGGGTCAGACCTGCCGGCTTTTGTTTGCTTGTACTGGGTCCGACTGAGTAGTGCAGACCCGCCGGCGTTTGTGGGCCTGTCCTGGGTCCGACTGAGCGCGCCTACCCGCCGGCGTTTGTGGGCCTGTGCTGGGTCAGACTGAGGGGTCAGACTTGCCGGCGTTTGCGGGCCTGTCCTGGGTCAGACTGAGGGGTCAGACCTGTCTGCGTTTGTGTGCTAGTCCTGTGTCAGACTGAGCGCGCCTACCCGCCGGCGTTTGTGGGCCTGTGCTGGGTCAGACTGAGGGGTCAGACCTGCCGGCGTTTGCGGGCCTGTCCTGGGTCCGACTGAGGGCGCAGACCTGCCGGCGTTTGTGGGCCTGTCCTGGGTCCGACTGAGCGCGCCTACCCGCCGGCGTTTGTGGGCCTGTGCTGGGTCAGAGTGAGGGGTCAGACCTGCCGGCGTTTGTGGGCCTGTCCTGGGTCCGACTGAGCGCGCCTACCCGCCGGCGTTTGTGGGCCTGTGCTGGGTCAGACTGAGGGGTCAGACCTGCCGGAGTTTGTGGGCTTGTGCTGGGTCCGACTGAGGGCGCAGACCCGCCGGTGTTTGTGGGACTGTGCTTTCTCTGAATGAGAGGTCAGACCTGCCGGCGTTTGTGGGCCTGTGCTGGGTCCTACTGAAGGCGCAGACCCGCCGGCGTTTGTGGGCCTGTCCTGGGTCCGACTGAGGGCGCAGACCTGCCGGCGTTTGTGTGCCAGTCCTGTGTCAGGCTGAGCGCGCCTACCCGCCGGCGTTTGTGGGCCTGTGCTGGGTCAGACTGAGGGGTCAGACCTGCCGGCGTTTGTGGGCCTGTGCTGGGTCCGACTGAGGGCGCAGACCCGCCGGTGTTTGAGGGACTGTGCTTTCTCCGAATGAGAGGTCAGACCTGCCGGCGTTTGTGGGCCTGTGCTGGGTCCAACTGAAGGCGCAGACCCGCCGGCGTTTGTGGGCCTGTCCTGGGTCCGACTGAGGGCGCAGACCTGCCGGCGTTTGTGTGCCAGTCCTGTGTCAGGCTGAGTGCGCCTACCTGCCGGCGTTTGTGGGCCTGTGTTGGGTCAGACTGAGTGGTCAGACCTGCCGGCGTTTGTGGGCCTGTGTTGGGTCAGACTGAGCGCGCCTACCCACCGGCGTTTGTGGGCCTGTCCTGTGTCCGACTGAGTAGTGCAGACCCGCCGGCGTTTGTGGGCCTGTCCTGGGTCCGACTGAGGGCGCAGACCCGCCGGCGTTTGTGTGCCAGTCCTGTGTCAGACTGAGCGCGCCTACCCGCCGGCGTTTGTGGGCCTGTGCTGGGTCAGACTGAGGGGTCAGAACTGGCGGCGTTTGCGGGCCTTTCCTGGGTCAGACTGAGGGGTCAGACCTGTCGGCGTTTGTGTGCTAGTCCTGTGTCAGACTGAGGCGCGCCTACCCGCCGGCGTTTGTGGGCCTGTGCTGGGTCCTACTGAAGGCGCAGACCCGCCGGCGTTTGTGGGCCTGTCCTGGGTCCGACTGAGGGCGCAGACCTGCCGGCGTTTTTGTGCCAGTCCTGTGTCAGGCTGAGCGCGCCTACCCGCCGGCGTTTGTGGGCCTGTGCTGGGTCAGACTGAGGGGTCAGACCTGACGGCGTTTGTGGGCATGTGCTGGGTCCGACTGAGGGCGCAGACCCGCCGGTGTTTGAGGGACTGTGCTTTCTCCGAATGAGAGGTCAGACCTGCCTGCGTTTGTGGGCCTGTGCTGGGTCCAACTGAAGGCGCAGACCCGCCGGTGTTTGTGGGCCTGTCCTGGGTCCGACTGAGGGCGCAGACCTGCCGGCGTTTGTGTGCCAGTCCTGTGTCAGACTGAGCGCGCCTACCCGCCGGCGTTTGTGGGCCTGTGCTGGGTCAGACTGAGGGGTCAGACCTGCCGGAGTTTGTGGGCCTGTGCTGGGTCCGACTGAGGGCGCAGACCCGCCGGTGTTTGTGGGACTGTGCTTTCTCTGAATGAGAGGTCAGCCCTGCCGGCGTTTGCGGGCCTGTGCTGGGTCCTACTGAAGGCGCAGACCCGCCGGCGTTTGTGGGCCTGTCCTGGGTCCGACTGAGGGCGCAGACCTGCCGGCGTTTGTGTGCCAGTCCTGTGTCAGACTGAGCGCGCCTACCCGCCGGCGTTTGTGGGCCTGTGCTGGGTCAGAGTGAGGGGTCAGACCTGCCGGCGTTTGTGGGCCTGTGCTGGGTCCGACTGAGGGCGCAGACCCGCCGGTGTTTGAGGGACTGTGCTTTCTCCGAATGAGAGGTCAGACCTGCCGGCGTTTGTGGGCCTGTGCTGGGTCCAACTGAAGACGCAGACCCGCCGGCGTTTGTGGGCCTGTCCTGGGTCCGACTGAGGGGCGCAGACCTGCCGGCGTTTGTGTGCCAGTCCTGTGTCAGGCTGAGCGCGCCTACCCGCCGGCGTTTGTGGGCCTGTGTTGGGTCAGACTGAGTGGTCAGACCTGCCGGCGTTTGTGGGCCTGTGTTGGGTCAGACTGAGCGCGCCTACCCACCGGCGTTTGTGGGCCTGTCCTGTGTCCGACTGAGTAGTGCAGACCCGCCGGCGTTTGTGGGCCTGTCCTGGGTCCGACTGAGGGCGCAGACCCGCCGGCGTTTGTGGGCCTGTCCTGGGTCCGACTGAGGGCGCAGACCTGCCGGCGTTTGTGTGCCAGTCCTGTGTCAGGCTGAGTGCGCCTACCTGCCGGCGTTTGTGGGCCTGTGTTGGGTCAGACTGAGTGGTCAGACCTGCCGGCGTTTGTGGGCCTGTGTTGGGTCAGACTGAGCGCGCCTACCCACCGGCGTTTGTGGGCCTGTCCTGTGTCCGACTGAGTAGTGCAGACCCGCCGGCGTTTGTGGGCCTGTCCTGGGTCCGACTGAGGGCGCAGACCCGCCGGCGTTTGTGTGCCAGTCCTGTGTCAGACTGAGCGCGCCTACCCGCCGGCGTTTGTGGGCCTGTGCTGGGTCAGACTGAGGGGTCAGAACTGGCGGCGTTTGCGGGCCTGTCCTGGGTCAGACTGAGGGGTCAGACCTGTCGGCGTTTGTGTGCTAGTCCTGTGTCAGACTGAGCGCGCCTACCCGCCGGCGTTTGTGGGCCTGTGCTGGGTCCTACTGAAGGCGCAGACCCGCCGGCGTTTGTGGGCCTGTCCTGGGTCCGACTGAGGGCGCAGACCTGCCGGCGTTTTTGTGCCAGTCCTGTGTCAGGCTGAGCGCGCCTACCCGCCGGCGTTTGTGGGCCTGTGCTGGGTCAGACTGAGGGGTCAGACCTGACGGCGTTTGTGGGCATGTGCTGGGTCCGACTGAGGGCGCAGACCCGCCGGTGTTTGAGGGACTGTGCTTTCTCCGAATGAGAGGTCAGACCTGCCTGCGTTTGTGGGCCTGTGCTGGGTCCAACTGAAGGCGCAGACCCGCCGGTGTTTGTGGGCCTGTCCTGGGTCCGACTGAGGGCGCAGACCTGCCGGCGTTTGTGTGCCAGTCCTGTGTCAGACTGAGCGCGCCTACCCGCCGGCGTTTGTGGGCCTGTGCTGGGTCAGACTGAGGGGTCAGACCTGCCGGAGTTTGTGGGCCTGTGCTGGGTCCGACTGAGGGCGCAGACCCGCCGGTGTTTGTGGGACTGTGCTTTCTCTGAATGAGAGGTCAGCCCTGCCGGCGTTTGCGGGCCTGTGCTGGGTCCTACTGAAGGCGCAGACCCGCCGGCGTTTGTGGGCCTGTCCTGGGTCCGACTGAGGGGCGCAGACCTGCCGGCGTTTGTGTGCCAGTCCTGTGTCAGACTGAGCGCGCCTACCCGCCGGCGTTTGTGGGCCTGTGCTGGGTCAGAGTGAGGGGTCAGACCTGCCGGCGTTTGTGGGCCTGTGCTGGGTCCGACTGAGGGCGCAGACCCGCCGGTGTTTGAGGGACTGTGCTTTCTCCGAATGAGAGGTCAGACCTGCCGGCGTTTGTGGGCCTGTGCTGGGTCCAACTGAAGACGCAGACCCGCCGGCGTTTGTGGGCCTGTCCTGGGTCCGACTGAGGGCGCAGACCTGCCGGCGTTTGTGTGCCAGTCCTGTGTCAGGCTGAGCGCGCCTACCCGCCGGCGTTTGTGGGCCTGTGTTGGGTCAGACTGAGTGGTCAGACCTGCCGGCGTTTGTGGGCCTGTGTTGGGTCAGACTGAGCGCGCCTACCCACCGGCGTTTGTGGGCCTGTCCTGTGTCCGACTGAGTAGTGCAGACCCGCCGGCGTTTGTGGGCCTGTCCTGGGTCCGACTGAGGGCACAGACCTGCCGGCGTTTGTGTGCCAGTCCTGTGTCAGACTGAGCGCGCCTACCCGCCGGCGTTTGTGGGCCTGTGCTGGGTCAGACTGAGGGGTCAGAACTGCCGGCGTTTGCGGGCCTGTCCTGGGTCAGACTGAGGGGTCAGACCTGCCGGCGTTTGTGGGCCTGTGCTGGGTCCGACTGAGGGCGCAGACCCGCCGGTGTTTGTGGGACTGTGCTTTTTCCTAATGAGAGGTCAGACCTGCCGGCGTTTGTGGGCCTGTGCTGGGTCCAACTGAAGGCGCAGACCCGCCGGCGTTTGTGGGCCTGTCCTGGGTCCGACTGAGAGCGCAGACCTGCCGGCATTTGTGTGCCAGTCCTGTGTCAGGCTGAGCGCGCCTATCCGCCGGCGTTTGTGGGCCTGTGCTGGGTCAGACTGACGGGTCAGACCTGCCGGCGTTTGTGGGCCTGTACTGGGTCCGACTGAGGGCACAGACCTGCCGGTGTTTTTGGGCCTGTGCTTTGTCCAACTGAGGGGTCAGACCTGCCGGCTTTTGTTTGCTTGTACTGGGTCCGACTGAGTAGTGCAGACCCGCCGGCGTTTGTGGGCCTGTCCTGGGTCCGACTGAGGGCGCCTACCCGCCGGCGTTTTTGGGCCTGTCCTGTGTCCGACTGAGTAGTGCAGACCCGCCGGCGTTTGTGGGCCTGTCCTGGGTCCGACTGAGGGCGCAGACCCGGCGGCGTTTTTGGGCCTGTCTTGGGTCCGACTGAGGGCACAGACCTGCCGGCGTTTGTGTGCCAGTCCTGTGTCAGACTGAGCGCGCCTACCCGCCGGCGTTTGTGGGCCTGTGCTGGGTCAGACTGAGGGGTCAGACCTGCCAGCGTTTGTGGGCCTGTGCTGGGTCCGACTGAGGGCGCAGACCCGCCGGTGTTTGTGGGACTGTGCTTTCTCCGAATGAGAGGTCAGACCTGCCGGCGTTTGTGGGCCTGTGCTGGGTCCAACTGAGGGCGCAGACCTGCCGGCATTTGTGTGCCTGTCCTGGGTCCGACTGAGGGCGCCTACCCGCCGGCGTTTTTGGGCCTGTCCTGTGTCCGACTGAGTAGTGCAGACCCGCCGGCGTTTGTGGGCCTGTCCTGGGTCCGACTGAGGGCGCAGACCCGCCGGCGTTTTTGGGCCTGTCCTGGGTCCGACTGAGGGCACAGACCTGCCGGCGTTTGTGTGCCAGTCCTGTGTCAGACTGAGCGCGCCTACCCGCCGGCGTTTGTGGGCCTGTGCTGGGTCAGACTGAGGGGTCAGACCTGCCGGCGTTTGTGGGCCTGTGCTGGGTCCGACTGAGGGCGCAGACCCGCCGGTGTTTGTGGGACTGTGCTTTCTCCGAATGAGAGGTCAGACCTGCCGGCGTTTGTGGGCCTGTGCTGGGTCCAACTGAGGGCGCAGACCTGCCGGCATTTGTGTGCCAGTCCTGTGTCAGGCTGAGCGCGCCTATCCGCCGGCGTTTGTGGGTCTGTGCTGGGTCAGACTGACGGGTCAGACCTGCCGGCGTTTGAGGGCCTGTACTGGGTCCGACTGGGGGCACAGACCTGCCAGTGTTTGTGGGCCTGTACTTTGTCCAACTGAGGGGTCAGACCTGCCGGCTTTTGTTTGCTTGTACTGGGTCCGACTGAGTAGTGCAGACCCGCCGGCGTTTGTGGGCCTGTCCTGGGTCCGACTGAGCGCGCCTACCCGCCGGCGTTTGTGGGCCTGTGCTGGGTCAGACTGAGGGGTCAGACTTGCCGGCGTTTGCGGGCCTGTCCTGGGTCAGACTGAGGGGTCAGACCTGTCTGCGTTTGTGTGCTAGTCCTGTGTCAGACTGAGCGCGCCTACCCGCCGGCGTTTGTGGGCCTGTGCTGGGTCAGACTGAGGGGTCAGACCTGCCGGCGTTTGCGGGCCTGTCCTGGGTCCGACTGAGGGCGCAGACCTGCCGGCGTTTGTGGGCCTGTCCTGGGTCCGACTGAGCGCGCCTACCCGCCGGCGTTTGTGGGCCTGTGCTGGGTCAGAGTGAGGGGTCAGACCTGCCGGCGTTTGTGGGCCTGTCCTGGGTCCGACTGAGCGCGCCTACCCGCCGGCGTTTGTGGGCCTGTGCTGGGTCAGACTGAGGGGTCAGACCTGCCGGAGTTTGTGGGCTTGTGCTGGGTCCGACTGAGGGCGCAGACCCGCCGGTGTTTGTGGGACTGTGCTTTCTCTGAATGAGAGGTCAGACCTGCCGGCGTTTGCGGGCCTGTGCTGGGTCCTACTGAAGGCGCAGACCCGCCGGCGTTTGTGGGCCTGTCCTGGGTCCGACTGAGGGCGCAGACCTGCCGGCGTTTGTGTGCCAGTCCTGTGTCAGACTGAGCGCGCCTACCCGCCGGCGTTTGTGGGCCTGTGCTGGGTCCGACTGAGGGCGCAGACCCGCCGGTGTTTGAGGGACTGTGCTTTCTCCGAATGAGAGGTCAGACCTGCCGGCGTTTGTGGGCCTGTGCTGGGTCCAACTGAAGACGCAGACCCGCCGGCGTTTGTGGGCCTGTCCTGGGTCCGACTGAGGGCGCAGACCTGCCGGCGTTTGTGTGCCAGTCCTGTGTCAGGCTGAGCGCGCCTACCCGCCGGCGTTTGTGGGCCTGTGTTGGGTCAGACTGAGTGGTCAGACCTGCCGGCGTTTGTGGGCCTGTGTTGGGTCAGACTGAGCGTGCCTACCCACCGGCGTTTGTGGGCCTGTCCTGTGTCCGACTGAGTAGTGCAGACCCGCCGGCGTTTGTGGGCCTGTCCTGGGTCCGACTGAGGGCGCAGACCCGCCGGCGTTTTTGGGCCTGTCCTGGGTCCGACTGAGGGCACAGACCTGCCGGCGTTTGTGTGCCAGTCCTGTGTCAGACTGAGCGCGCCTACCCGCCGGCGTTTGTGGGCCTGTGCTGGGTCAGACTGAGGGGTCAGAACTGCCGGCGTTTGCGGGCCTGTCCTGGGTCAGACTGAGGGGTCAGACCTGCCGGCGTTTGTGGGCCTGTGCTGGGTCCGACTGAGGGCGCAGACCCGCCGGTGTTTGTGGGACTGTGCTTTTTCCTAATGAGAGGTCAGACCTGCCGGCGTTTGTGGGCCTGTGCTGGGTCCAACTGAAGGCGCAGACCCGCCGGCGTTTGTGGGCCTGTCCTGGGTCCGACTGAGGGCGCAGACCTGCCGGCGTTTGTGTGCCAGTCCTGTGTCAGGCTGAGCGCGCCTACCCGCCGGCGTTTGTGGGCCTGTGTTGGGTCAGCCTGAGCGTGCCTACCCGCCGGCGTTTGTGGGCCTGTCCTGGGTCCGACTGAGGGCGCAGACCTGCCGGCGTTTGTGTGCCAGTCCTGTGTCAGACTGAGCGCGCCTACCCGCCGGCGTTTGTGGGCCTGTGCTGGGTCAGACTGAGGGGTCTGACCTGCCGGAGTTTGTGGGCCTGTGCTGGGTCCGACTGAGGGCGCAGACCCGCCGGTGTTTGTGGGACTGTGCTTTATCTGAATGAGAGGTCAGACCTGCCGGCGTTTGTGGGCCTGTGCTGGGTCCTACTGAAGGCGCAGACCCGCCGGCGTTTGTGGGCCTGTCCTGGGTCCGACTGAGGGCGCAGACCTGCTGGCGTTTGTGTGCCAGTCCTGTGTCAGGCTGAGCGCGTCTACCCGCCGGCGTTTGTGGGCCTGTGCTGGGTCAGACTGACGGGTCAGACCTGCCGGCGTTTGTGGGCCTGTACTGGGTCCGACTGAGGGCACAGACCTGCCGGTGTTTTTGGGCCTGTGCTTTGTCCAACTGAGGGGTCAGACCTGCCGGCTTTTCTTTGCTTGTACTGGGTCCGACTGAGTAGTGCAGACCCGCCGGCGTTTGTGGGCCTGTCCTGGGTCCGACTGAGGGCGCCTACCCGCCGGCGTTTTTGGGCCTGTCCTGTGTCCGACTGAGTAGTGCAGACCCGCCGGCGTTTGTGGGCCTGTCCTGGGTCCGACTGAGGGCGCAGACCCGCCGGCGTTTTTGGGCCTGTCCTGGGTCCGACTGAGGGCACAGACCTGCCGGCGTTTGTGTGCCAGTCCTGTGTCAGACTGAGCGCGCCTACCCGCCGGCGTTTGTGGGCCTGTGTTGGGTCAGACTGAGGGGTCAGACCTGCCGGCGTTTGTGGGCCTGTGCTGGGTCCGACTGAGGGCGCAGACCCGCCGGTGTTTGTGGGACTGTGCTTTCTCCGAATGAGAGGTCAGACCTGCCGGCGTTTGTGGGCCTGTGCTGGGTCCAACTGAGGGCGCAGACCTGCCGGCATTTGTGTGCCAGTCCTGTGTCAGGCTGAGCGCGCCTATCCGCCGGCGTTTGTGGGCCTGTGCTGGGTCAGACTGACGGGTCAGACCTGCCGGCGTTTGAGGGCCTGTACTGGGTCCGACTGGGGGCACAGACCTGCCAGTGTTTGTGGGCCTGTGCTGGGTCCGACTGAGGGCGCAGACCCGCAGGTGTTTGAGGGACTGTGCTTTCTCCGAATGAGAGGTCAGACCTGCCGGCATTTGTGGGCCTGTGCTGGGTCCAACTGAAGGCGCAGATCCGCCGGCGTTTGTGGGCCTGTCCTGGGTCCGACTGAGGGCGCAGACCTGCCGGCGTTTGTGTGCCAGTCCTGTGTCAGGCTGAGCGCGCCTACCTGCCGGCGTTTGTGGGCCTGTGTTGGGTCAGACTGAGTGGTCAGACCTGCCGGCGTTTGTGGGCCTGTGTTGGGTCAGACTGAGCGCGCCTACCCACCGGCGTTTGTGGGCCTGTCCTGTGTCCGACTGAGTAGTGCAGACCCGTCGGCGTTTGTGGGCCTGTCCTGGGTCCGACTGAGGGCGCAGACCTGCCGGCGTTTGTGTGCCAGTCCTGTGTCAGACTGAGCGCGCCTACCCGCCGGCGTTTGTGGGCCTGTGCTGGGTCAGACTGAGGGGTCAGACCTGCCGGCGTTTGCGGGCCTGTCCTGGGTCAGACTGGAGGGGTCAGACCTGTCTGCGTTTGTGTGCTAGTCCTGTGTCAGACTGAGCGCGCCTACCCGCCGGCGTTTGTGGGCCTGTGCTGGGTCAGACTGAGGGGTCAGACCTGCCGGCGTTTGTGGGCCTGTGCTGGGTCCGACTGAGGGCGCAGACCCGCCGGTGTTTGTGGGACTGTGTTTTCCCTGAATGAGAGGTCATACCTGCCGGCGTTTGTTGGCCTGTGCTGGGTCCAACTGAAGGCGCAGACCCGCCGGCGTTTGTGGGCCTGTCCTGGGTCCGACTGAGGGCGCAGACCTGCCGGCGTTTGTGTGCCAGTCCTGTGTCAGGCTGAGCGCGCCTACCCGCCGGCGTTTGTGGGCCTGTGCTGGGTCAGACTGAGGGGTCAGACCTGCCGGCGTTTGTGGGCCTGTGCTGGGTCCGACTGAGGGCGCAGACCCGCCGGTGTTTGTGGGACTGTCCTTTCTCCGAATGAGAGGTCAGAACTGCCGGCGTTTGTGGGCCTGTGCTGGGTCCAACTGAACGCGCAGACCCGCAGGCGTTTGTGGGCCTGTCCTGGGTCCGACTGAGGGCGCAGACCTGCCGGCGTTTGTGTGCCAGTCCTGTGTCAGACTGAGCGCGCCTACCCACTGGCGTTTGTGGGCCTGTGCTGGGTCAGACTGACGGGTCAGACCTGCCGGCGTTTGTGTGCCTGTACTGGGTCCGACTGAGGGCACAGACCTGCCGGTGTTTGTGGGCCTGTGCTTTGTCCAACTGAGGGGTCAGACCTGCCGGCTTTTGTTTGCTTGTACTTGGTCCGACTGAGTAGTGCAGACCCGCCGGCGTTTGTGGGCCTGTCCTGGGTCCGACTGAGGGCGCAGACCTGCCGGCGTTTGTGGGCCTGTCCTGGGTCAGACTGAGGGGTCAGAACTGCCGGCGTTTGTGGGCCTGTCCTGGGTCTGACTGAGTGCGCCTACCCGCCGGCGTTTGTGGGCCTGTGCTGGGTCAGACTGAGGGGTCAGACCTGCCGGAGTTTGTGGGCCTGTGCTGGGTCCGACTGAGGGCGCAGACCCGCCGGTGTTTGTAGGACTGTGCTTTCTCTGAATGAGAGGTCAGACCTGCCGGCGTTTGTTGGCCTGTGCTGGGTCCAACTGAAGGCGCAGACCCGCCGGCGTTTGTGGGCCTGTCCTGGGTCCGACTGAGGGCGCAGACCTGCCGGCGTTTGTGTGCCAGTCCTGTGTCAGGCTGAGCGCGCCTACCTGCCGGCGTTTGTGGGCCTGTGTTGGGTCAGACTGAGTGGTCAGACCTGCCGGCGTTTGCGGGCCTGTCCTGGGTCAGACTGAGGGGTCAGACCTGTCTGCGTTTGTGTGCTAGTCCTGTGTCAGACTGAGCGCGCCTACCCGCCGGCGTTTGTCGGCCTGTGCTGGGTCAGACTGAGGGGTCAGACCTGCCGGCGTTTGTGGGCCTGTGCTGGGTCCGACTGAGGGCGCAGACCCGCCGGTGTTTGTGGGACTGTGTTTTCCCTGAATGAGAGGTCATATCTGCCGGCGTTTGTTGGCCTGTGCTGGGTCCAACTGAAGGCGCAGACCCGCCGGCGTTTGTGGGCCTGTCCTGGGTCCGACTGAGGGCGCAGACCTGCCGGCGTTTGTGTGCCAGTCCTGTGTCAGGCTGAGCGCGCCTACCCGCCGGCGTTTGTGGGCCTGTGCTGGGTCAGACTGAGGGGTCAGACCTGCCGGCGTTTGTGGGCCTGTGCTGGGTCCGACTGAGGGCGCAGACCCGCCGGTGTTTGAGGGACTGTGCTTTCTCCGAATGAGAGGTCAGACCTGCCGGCGTTTGTGGGCCTGTGCTGGGTCCAACTGAAGGCGCAGACCCGTCGGCGTTTGTGGGCCTGTCCTGGGTCCGACTGAGGGCGCAGACCTGCCGGCGTTTGTGTGCCAGTCCTGTGTCAGGCTGAGCGCGCCTACCCGCCGGCGTTTGTCGGCCTGTGTTGGGTCAGACTGAGTGGTCAGACCTGCCGGCGTTTGTGGGCCTGTGTTGGGTCAGACTGAGCGCGCCTACCCACCGGCGTTTGTGGGCCTGTCCTGTGTCCGACTGAGTAGTGCAGACCCGCCGGCGTTTGTGGGCCTGTCCTGGGTCCGACTGAGGGCGCAGACCCGCCGGCGTTTTTGGGCCTGTCCTGGGTCCGACTGAGGGCACAGACCTGCCGGCGTTTGTGTGCCAGTCCTGTGTCAGACTGAGCGCGCCTACCCGCCGGCGTTTGTGGGCCTGTGCTGGGTCAGACTGAGGGGTCAGAACTGCCGGCGTTTGCGGGCCTGTCCTGGGTCAGACTGAGGGGTCAGACCTGTCGGCGTTTGTGTGCTAGTCCTGTGTCAGACTGAGCGCGCCTACCCGCCGGCGTTTGTGGGCCTGTGCTGGGTCAGACTGAGGGGTCAGACCTGCCGGCGTTTGTGGGCCTGTGCTGAGTCCAACTGAAGGCGCAGACCCGCCGGCGTTTGTGGGCCTGTCCTGGGTCCGACTGAGGGCGCAGACCTGCCGGCGTTTGTGTGCCAGTCCTGTGTCAGACTGAGCGCGCCTACCCACTGGTGTTTGTGGGCCTGTGCTGGGTCAGACTGACGGGTCAGACCTGCCGGCGTTTGTGGGCCTGTACTGGGTCCGACTGAGGGCACAGACCTGCCGGTGTTTGTGGACCTGTGCTTTGTCCAACTGAGGGGTCAGACCTGCCGGCTTTTGTTTGCTTGTGCTGGGTCCGACTGAGTAGTGCAGACCCGCCGGCGTTTGTGGGCCTGTCCTGGGTCCGACTGAGGGCGCAGACCTGCCGGCGTTTGTGGGCCTGTCCTGGGTCAGACTGAGGGGTCAGAACTGCCGGCGTTTGTGGGCCTGTCCTGGGTCCGACTGAGTGCGCCTACCCGCCGGCGTTTGTGGGCCTGTGCTGGGTCAGACTGAGGGGTCAGACCTGCCGGAGTTTGTGGGCCTGTGCTGGGTCCGACTGAGGGCGCAGACCCGCCGGTGTTTGTAGGACTGTGCTTTCTCTGAATGAGAGGTCAGACCTGCCGGCGTTTGTTGGCCTGTGCTGGGTCCAACTGAAGGCGCAGACCCGCCGGCGTTTGTGGGCCTGTGTTGGGTCAGACTGAGCGCGCCTACCCACCGGCGTTTGTGGGCCTGTCCTGTGTCCGACTGAGTAGTGCAGACCCGCCGGCGTTTGTGGGCCTGTCCTGGGTCCGACTGAGGGCGCAGACCCGCCGGCGTTTTTGGGCCTGTACTGGGTCCGACTGAGGGCACAGACCTGCCGGCGTTTGTGTGCCAGTCCTGTGTCAGACTGAGCGCGCCTACCCGCCGGCGTTTGTGGACCTGTGCTGGGTCAGACTGAGGGGTCAGAACTGCCGGCGTTTGCGGGCCTGTCCTGGGTCAGACTGAGGGGTCAGACCTGTCGGCGTTTGTGTGCTAGTCCTGTGTCAGACTGAGCGCGCCTACCCGCCGGCGTTTGTGGGCCTGTGCTGGGTCAGACTGAGGGGTCAGACCTGCCGGCGTTTGTGGGCCTGTGCTGGGTCCAACTGAAGGCGCAGACCCGCCGGCGTTTGCGGGCCTGTCCTGGGTCCGACTGAGGGCGCAGACCTGCCGGCGTTTGTGTGCCAGTCCTGTGTCAGACTGAGCGCGCCTACCCACTGGCGTTTGTGGGCCTGTGCTGGGTCCAACTGAAGGCGCAGACCCGCCGGCGTTTGTGGGCCTGTCCTGGGTCCGACTGAGGGCGCAGACCTGCCGGCGTTTGTGTGCCAGTCCTGTGTCAGACTGAGCGCGCCTACCCGCCGGCGTTTGTGGGCCTGTGCTGGGTCAGACTGAGGGGTCAGACCTGCCGGCGTTTGTGGGCCTGTGCTGGGTCCGACTGAGGGCGCAGACCCGCCGGCGTTTGTGGGCCTGTCCTTTCTCCGAATGAGAGGTCAGACCTGCCGGCGTTTGTGGGCCTGTGCTGGGTCCAACTGAAGGCGCAGACCCGCCGGCGTTTGTGGGCCTGTCCTGGGTCCGACTGAGGGCGCAGACCTGCCGGCGTTTGTGTGCCGGTCCTGTGTCAGGCTGAGCGCGCCTACCCGCCGGCGTTTGTGGGCCTGTGTTGGGTCAGACTGAGTGGTCAGACCTGCCGGCGTTTGTGTGCCAGTCCTGTGTCAGACTGAGCGCGCCTACCCGCCGGCGTTTGTGGGCCTGTGCTGGGTCAGACTGAGGGGTCAGACCTGCCGGAGTTTGTGGGCCTGTGCTGGGTCCGACTGAGGGCGCAGACCCTCCAGTGTTTGTGGGACTGTGCTTTCTCTGAATGAGAGGTCAGACCTGCCGGCGTTTGTGGGCCTGTGCTGGGTCCTACTGAAGGCGCAGACCCGCCGGCGTTTGTGGCCCTGTCCTGGGTCCGACTGAGGGCGCAGACCTGCCGGCGTTTGTGTGCCAGTCCTGTGTCAGGCTGAGCGCGCCTACCCGCCGGCGTTTGTGGGCCTGTGCTGGGTCAGACTGAGGGGTCAGACCTGCCGGAGTTTGTGGGCCTGTGCTGGGTCCGACTGAGGGCGCAGACCCGCCGGTGTTTGTGGGACTGTGATTTCTCTGAATGAGAGGTCAGACCTGCCGGCGTTTGTGGGCCTGTGCTGGGTCCTACTGAAGGCGCAGACCCGCCGGCGTTTGTGGGCCTGTCCTGGGTCCGACTGAGGGCGCAGACCTGCCGGCGTTTGTGTGCCAGTTCTGTGTCAGGCTGAGCGCGCCTACCCGCCGGCGTTTGTGGGCCTGTGCTGGGTCAGACTGAGGCGTCAGACCTGCCGGCGTTTGTGGGCCTGTGCTGGGTCCGACTGAGGGCGCAGACCCGCCGGTGTTTGAGGGACTGTGCTTTCTCCGAATGAGAGGTCAGACCTGCCGGCGTTTGTGGGCCTGTGCTGGGTCCAACTGAAGGCGCAGACCCGCCGGCATTTGTGGGCCTGTCCTGGGTCCGACTGAGGGCGCAGACCTGCCGGCGTTTGTGTGCCAGTCCTGTGTCAGGCTGAGCGCGCCTACCCGCCGGCGTTTGTGGGCCTGTGTTGGGTCAGACTGAGTGGTCAGACCTGCCGGCGTTTGTGGGCCTGTGTTGGGTCAGACTGAGCGCGCCTACCCACCGGCGTTTGTGGGCCTGTCCTGTGTCCGACTGAGTAGTGCAGACCCGCCGGCGTTTGTGGGCCTGTCCTGGGTCCGACTGAGGGCGCAGATCTGCCGGCGTTTGTGTGCCAGTCCTGTGTCAGACTGAGCGCGCCTACCCGCCGGCGTTTGTGGGCCTGTGCTGGGTCAGACTGAGGGGTCAGACCTGCCGGCGTTTGCGGGCCTGTCCTGGGTCAGACTGAGGGGTCAGACCTGTCTGCGTTTGTGTGCTAGTCCTGTGTCAGACTGAGCGCGCCTACCCGCCGGCGTTTGTCGGCCTGTGCTGGGTCAGACTGAGGGGTCAGACCTGCCGGCGTTTGTGGGCCTGTGCTGGGTCCGACTGAGGGCGCAGACCCGCCGGTGTTTGTGGGACTGTGTTTTCCCTGAATGAGAGGCCATACCTGCCGGCGTTTGTTGGCCTGTGCTGGGTCCAACTGAAGGCGCAGACCCGCCGGCGTTTGTGGGCCTGTCCTGTGTCCGACTGAGTAGTGCAGACCCGCCGGCGTTTGTGGGCCTGTCCTGGGTCCGACTGAGGGCGCAGACCCGCCGGCGTTTTTGGGCCTGTCCTGGGTCCGACTGAGGGCACAGACCTGCCGGCGTTTGTGTGCCAGTCCTGTGTCAGACTGAGCGCGCCTACCTGCCGGCGTTTGTGGGCCTGTGCTGGGTCAGACTGAGGGGTCAGAAGTGCCGGCGTTTGCGGGCCTGTCCTGGGTCAGACTGAGGAGTCAGACCTGTCGGCGTTTGTGTGCTAGTCCTGTGTCAGACTGAGCGCGCCTACCCGCCGGCGTTTGTGGGCCTGTGCTGGGTCAGACTGAGGGGTCAGACCTGCCGGCGTTTGTGGGCCTGTGCTGGGTCCGACTGAGGGCGCAGACCTGCCGGCGTTTGTGTGCCAGTCCTGTGTCAGACTGAGCGCGCCTACCCGCCGGCGTTTGTGGGCCTGTGCTGGGTCAGAGTGAGGGGTCAGACCTGCCGGAGTTTGTGGGCCTGTGCTGGGTCCGACTGAGGGCGCAGACCCGCCGGTGTTTGTGGGACTGTGCTTTCTCTGAATGAGAGGTCAGACCTGCCGGCGTTTGTGGGCCTGTGCTGGGTCCTACTGAAGGCGCAGACCCGCCGGCGTTTGTGGGCCTGTCCTGGGTCCGACTGAGGGCGCAGACCTGCCGGCGTTTGTGGGCCTGTGTCGGGTCAGACTGAGCGCGCCTACCCACCGGCGTTTGTGGGCCTGTCCTGTGTCCGACTGAGTAGTGCAGACCCGCCGGCGTTTGTGGGCCTGTCCTGGGTCCGACTGAGGGCGCAGACCCGCCGGCGTTTTTGGGCCTGTCCTGGGTCCGACTGAGGGCACAGACCTGCCGGCGTTTGTGTTCCAGTCCTGTGTCAGACTGAGCGCGCCTACCCGCCGGCGTTTGTGGGCCTGTGCTGGGTCAGACTGAGGGGTCAGAACTGCCGGCGTTTGCGGGCCTGTCCTGGGTCAGACTGAGGGGTCAGACCTGTCGGCGTTTGTGTGCTAGTCCTGTGTCAGACTGAGCGCGCCTACCCGCCGGCGTTTGTGGGCCTGTGCTGGGTCAGACTGAGGGGTCAGACCTGCCGGTGTATGTGGGCCTGTGCTGGGTCCGACTGAGGGCGCAGACCCGCCGGTGTTTGTGGGACTGTGCTTTCACCGAATGAGAGGTCAGACCTGCTGGCGTTTGTGGGCCTGTGCTGGGTCCAACTGAAGGCGCAGACCCGCCGGCGTTTGTGGGCCTGTCCTGGGTCCGACTGAGGGCGCAGACCTGCCGGCATTTGTGTGCCAGTCCTGTGTCAGGCTGAGCGCGCCTAATCGCCGGCGTTTGTGGGCCTGTGCTGGGTCAGACTGACGGGTCAGACCTGCCGGCGTTTGTGGGCCTGTACTGGGTCCTACTGAGGGCACAGACCTGCCAGTGTTTGTGGGCCTGTGCTTTTTCCAACTGAGGGGTCAGACCTGCCGGCTTTTGTTTGCTTGTACTGGGTCCGACTGAGTAGTGCAGACCCGCCGGCGTTTGTGGGCCTGTCCTGGGTCCGACTGAGCGCGCCTACCCGCCGGCGTTTGTGGGCCTGTGCTGGGTCAGACTGAGGGGTCAGACCTGCCGGCGTTTGCGGGCCTGTCCTGGGTCAGACTGAGGGGTCAGACCTGTCTGCATTTGTGTGCTAGTCCTGTGTCAGACTGAGCGCGCCTACCCGCCGGCGTTTGAGGGCCTGTGCTGGGTCAGACTGAGGGGTCAGACCTGCCTGCGTTTGTGGGCCTGTACTGGGTCCGACTGAGGGCGCAGACCTGCCGGCGTTTGTGGGCCTGTCCTGGGTCCGACTGAGCGCGCCTACCCGCCGGCGTTTGTGGGCCTGTGCTGGGTCAGACTGAGGGGTCAGACCTGCCGGCGTTTGTGGGCCTGTCCTGGGTCCAACTGAAGGCGCAGACCCGCCGGCGTTTGTGGGCCTGTCCTGGGTCCGACTGAGGGCGCAGACCTGCCGGCGTTTGTGTGCCAGTCCTTTGTCAGGCTGAGCGCGCCTACCCGCCGGCGTTTGTGGGCCTGTGCTGGGTCAGACTGAGGGGTCAGACCTGACGGCGTATGTGGGCCTGTGCTGGGTCCGACTGAGGGCGCAGACCCGCCGGTGTTTGAGGGACTGTGCTTTCTCCGAATGAGAGGTCAGACCTGCCGGCGTTTGTGGGCCTGTGCTGGGTCCAACTGAAGGCGCAGACCCGCCGGCGTTTGTGGGCCTGTCCTGGGTCCGACTGAGGGCGCAGACCTGCCGGCGTTTGTGTGCCAGTCCTGTGTCAGGCTGAGCGCGCCTACCTGCCGGCGTTTGTGGGCCTGTGTTGGGTCAGACTGAGTGGTCAGACCTGCCGGCGTTTGTGGGCCTGTGTTGGGTCAGACTGAGCGCGCCTACCCACCGGCGTTTGTGGGCCTGTCCTGGGTCCGACTGAGCGCGCAGACCTGCCGGCGTTTGTGTGCCAGTCCTGTGTCAGGCTGAGCGCGCCTACCCGCCGGCGTTTGTGGGCCTGTGCTGGGTCAGACTGAGGGGTCAGACCTGACGGCGTATGTGGGCCTGTGCTGGGTCCGACTGAGGGCGCAGACCCGCCGGTGTTTGAGGGACTGTGCTTTCTCCGAATGAGAGGTCAGACCTGCCGGCGTTTGTGGGCCTGTGCTGGGTCCAACTGAAGGCGCAGACCCGCCGGCGTTTGTGGGCCTGTCCTGGGTCCGACTGAGGGCGCAGACCTGCCGGCGTTTGTGTGCCAGTCCTGTGTCAGGCTGAGCGCGCCTACCTGCCGGCGTTTGTGGGCCTGTGTTGGGTCAGACTGAGTGGTCAGACCTGCCGGCGTTTGTGGGCCTGTGTTGGGTCAGACTGAGCGCGCCTACCCACCGGCGTTTGTGGGCCTGTCCTGTGTCCGACTGAGTAGTGCAGACCCGCCGGCGTTTGTGGGCCTGTGCTGGGTCAGACTGAGGGGTCAGACCTGCCGGCGTTTGTGGGCCTGTCCTGGGTCCGACTGAGCGCGCCTACCCGCCGGCGTTTGTGGGCCTGTGCTGGGTCAGACTGAGGGGTCAGACTTGACGGCGTTTGTGGGCCTGTGCTGGGTCCGACTGAGGGCGCAGACCCGCCGGTGTTTGAGGGACTGTGCTTTCTCCGAATGAGAGGTCAGACCTGCCGGCGTTTGTGGGCCTGTGCTGGGTCAGACTGAGGGATCAGACCTGCCGGCGTTTGTGGGCCTGTACTGGGTCCGACTGAGGGCACAGACCTGCCGGTGTTTGTGGGCCTGTGCTTTGTCCGACTGAGGGGTCAGACCTGCCGTTTTTTGTTTGCTTGTACTGGGTCCGACTGAGTAGTGCAGACCCGCCGGCGTTTGTGGGCCTGTGCTGGGTCCGACTGAGGGCGCAGACCCGCCGTTGTTTGTGGGACTGTGCTTTCTCTGAATGAGAGGTCAGACCTGCCGGCGTTTGTGGGCCTGTGCTGGGTCCAACTGAAGGCGCAGACCCGCCGGCGTTTGTGGGCCTGTCCTGGGTCCGACTGAGGGCGCAGACCTGCTGGCGTTTGTGTGCCAGTCCTGTGTCAGACTGAACGCGCCTACCTACCGGCGTTTCTGGGCCTGTGCTGTGTCAGACTGAGGGGTTAGACCTGCCGGCGTTTGCAGGCCTCTCCTGGGTCAGACTGAGGGGTCAGACCTGTCTGCGTTTGTGTGCTTGTCCTGTGTCAGACTGAGCGCGCCTACCCGCCGGCGTTTGTGGATCTGTGCTGGGTCAGACTGAGGCGTCAGACCTGCCGGCGTTTGTGGGCCTGTGCTGGGTCCGACTGAGGGCGCAGACCCGCCGGTGTTTGTGGGACTGTGCTTTCCCTTAATGAGAGGTCATACCTGCCGGCGTTTGTTGGCCTGTGCTGGGTCCAACTGAAGGCGCAGACCCGCCGGCGTTTGTGGGCCTGTCCTGGGTCCGACTGAGGGCGCAGACCTGCCGGCGTTTGTGTGCCAGTTCTGTGTCAGGCTGAGCGCGCCTACCCGCCGGCGTTTGTGGGCCTGTGATGGGTCAGACTGAGGGGTCAGACCTACCGGCGTTTGTGGGCCTGTGCTGGGTCAGACTGAGCGTGCCTACCCGCCGGCATTTGTGGGCCTGTCCTGGGTCCGACTGAGGGTGCAGACCTGCCGGCGTTTGTGTGTCAGTCATGTGTCAGACTGAGGGCGCCTACCTGCTGGCGTTTGTGGGCCTGTGCTGGGTCAGACTGAGG
This sequence comes from Pterois miles, assembly GCA_947000775.1. Lineage (NCBI taxonomy): Eukaryota > Metazoa > Chordata > Actinopteri > Perciformes > Scorpaenidae > Pterois > Pterois miles. The sequence goes on from CAMQGK010000326.1 coordinate 26,197, forward strand.
GGTCAGACCTGCCGGAGTTTGTGGGCCTGTGCTGGGTCCGACTGAGGGCGCAGACCCGCCGGTGTTTGTGGGACTGTGCTTTCTCTGAATGAGAGGTCAGACCTGCCGGCGTTTGTGGGCCTGTGCTGGGTCCTACTGAAGGCGCAGACCCGCCGGCGTTTGTGGGCCTGTCCTGGGTCCGACTGAGGGTGCAGACCTGCCGGCGTTTGTGTGCCAGTCCTGTGTCAGGCTGAGCGCGCCTACCCGCCGGCGTTTGTGGGCCTGTGCTGGGTCAGACTGAGGGGTCAGACCTGACGGCGTTTGTGGGCCTGTGCTGGGTCCGACTGAGGGCGCAGACCCGCCGGTGTTTGAGGGACTGTGCTTTCTCCGAATGAGAGGTCAGACCTGCCGGCGTTTGTGGGCCTGTGCTGGGTCCAACTGAAGGCGCAGACCCGCCGGTGTTTGTGGGCCTGTCCTGGGTCCGACTGAGGGGTCAGACCTGCCGGCGTTTGTGTGCCAGTCCTGTGTCAGGCTGAGCGCGCCTACCTGCCGGCGTTTGTGGGCCTGTGTTGGGTCAGACTGAGTGGTCAGACCTGCCGGCGTTTGTGGGCCTGTGTTGGGTCAGACTGAGCGCGCCTACCCACCGGCGTTTGTGGGCCTGTCCTGTGTCCGACTGAGTAGTGCAGACCTGCCGGTGTTTGTGGGCCTGTCCTGGGTCCGACTGAGGGCGCAGACCTGCCGGCGTTTGTGTGCCAGTCCTGTGTCAGACTGAGCGCGCCTACCCGCCGGCGTTTGTGGGCCTGTGCTGGGTCAGACTGAGGGGTCAGACCTGCCGGCGTTTGCGGGCCTGTCCTGGGTCAGACTGAGGGGTCAGACCTGTCTGCGTTTGTGTGCTAGTCCTGTGTCAGACTGAGCGCGCCTACCCGCCGGCGTTTGTGGGCCTGTGCTGGGTCAGACTGAGGGGTCAGACCTGCCGGCGTTTTTGGGTCTGTGCTGGGTCAGACTGAGCGTGCCTACCCGCCGGCGTTTGTGAGCCTGTGTTGGGTCAGACTGAGGGGTCAGACCTGCCGGCGTTTGTGGGCCTGTGCTGGGTCCAACTGAAGGCGCAGACCCGCCGGCGTTTGTGGGCCTGTCCTGGGTCCGACTGAGGGCGCAGACCTGCCGGCGTTTGTGTGCCAGTCCTGTGTCAGGCTGAGCTCGCCTACCCGCCGGCGTTTGTGGGCCTGTGTTGGGTCAGACTGAGGGGTCAGACCTGCCGGCGTTTGTGGGCCTGTGCTGGGTCAGACTGAGCGTGCCTACCCGCCGGCGTTTGTGGGCCTGTCCTGGGTCCGACTGAGGGGCGCAGACCTGCCGGCGTTTGTGTGCCAGTCCTGTGTCAGACTGAGCGCGCCTACCCGCCGGCGTTTGTGGGCCTGTGCTGGGTCAGACTGAGGGGTCAGACCTGCCGGAGTTTGTGGGCCTGTGCTGGGTCCGACTGAGGGCGCAGACCCGCCGGTGTTTGTGGGACTGTGCTTTCTCTGAATGAGAGGTCAGACCTGCCGGCGTTTGTGGGCCTGTGCTGGGTCCTACTGAAGGCGCAGACCCGCCGGCGTTTGTGGGCCTGTCCTGGGTCCGACTGAGGGCGCAGACCTGCCGGCGTTTGTGTGCCAGTCCTGTGTCAGGCTGAGCGCGCCTACCCGCCGGCGTTTGTGGGCCTGTGCTGGGTCCGACTGAGGGGTCAGACCCGCCGGTGTTTGAGGGACTGTACTTTCTCCGAATGAGAGGTCAGACCTGCCGGCGTTTGTGGGCCTGTGCTGGGTCCAACTGAAGGCGCAGACCCGCCGGCGTTTGTGGGCCTGTCCTGGGTCCGAGTGAGGGCGCAGACCTGCCGGCGTTTGTGTGCCAGTCCTGTGTCAGGCTGAGCGCGCCTATCCGCCGGCGTTTGTGGGCCTGTGTTGGGTCAGACTGAGTGGTCAGACCTGCCGGCGTTTGTGTGCCTGTGTTGGGTCAGACTGAGCGCGCCTACCCACCGGCGTTTGTGGGCCTGTCCTGTGTCCGACTGAGTAGTGCAGACCCGCCGGCGTTTGTGGGCCTGTCCTGGGTCCGACTGAGGGCGCAGACCTGCCGGCGTTTGTGTGCCAGTCCTGTGTCAGACTGAGCGCGCCTACCCGCCGGCGTTTGTGGGCCTGTGCTGGGTCAGACTGAGGGGTCAGACCTGCCGGCGTTTGCGGGCCTGTCCTGGGTCAGACTGAGGGGTCAGACCTGTCTGCATTTGTGTGCTAGTCCTGTGTCAGACTGAGCGCGCCTACCCGCCGGCGTTTGTGGGCCTGTGCTGGGTCAGACTGAAGGGTCAGACCTGCCGGCGTTTGTGGGCCTGTGCTGGGTCAGACTGAGCGTGCCTACCCGCCGGCGTTTGTGAGCCTGTGTTGGGTCAGACTGAGGGGTCAGACCTGCCGGCGTTTGTGGGCCTGTGCTGGGTCCAACTGAAGGCGCAGACCCGCCGGCGTTTGTGGGCCTGTCCTGGATCCGACTGAGGGCGCAGACCTGCCGGCGTTTGTGTGCCAGTCCTGTGTCAGGCTGAGCGCGCCTACCCGCCGGCGTTTGTGGGCCTGTGTTGGGTCAGACTGAGGGGTCAGACCTGCCGGCGTTTGTGGGCCTGTGCTGGGTCCGACTGAGGGCGCAGACCCGCCGGTGTTTGTGGGACTGTGCTTTCCCTGAATGAGAGGTCATACCTGCCGGCGTTTGTTGGCCTGTGCTGGGTCCAACTGAAGGCGCAGACCCGCCGGCGTTTGTGGGCCTGTCCTGGGTCCGACTGAGGGCGCAGACCTGCCGGCGTTTGTGTGCCAGTTCTGTGTCAGGCTGAGCGCGCCTACCCGCCGGCGTTTGTGGGCCTGTGATGGGTCAGACTGAGGGGTCAGACCTACCGGCGTTTGTGGGCCTGTGCTGGGTCAGACTGAGCGTGCCTACCCGCCGGCATTTGTTGGCCTGTCCTGGGTCCGACTGAGGGTGCAGACCTGCCGGCGTTTGTGTGTCAGTCATGTGTCAGACTGAGGGGCGCCTACCTGCTGGCGTTTGTGGGCCTGTGCTGGGTCAGACTGAGGGGTCAGACCTGCCGGAGTTTGTGGGCCTGTGCTGGGTCCGACTGAGGGCGCAGACCCGCCGGTGTTTGTGGGACTGTGCTTTCTCTGAATGAGAGGTCAGACCTGCCGGCGTTTGTGGGCCTGTGCTGGGTCCTACTGAAGGCGCAGACCCGCCGGCGTTTGTGGGCCTGTCCTGGGTCCGACTGAGGGTGCAGACCTGCCGGCGTTTGTGTGCCAGTCCTGTGTCAGGCTGAGCGCGCCTACCCGCCGGCGTTTGTGGGCCTGTGCTGGGTCAGACTGAGGGGTCAGACCTGACGGCGTTTGTGGGCCTGTGCTGGGTCCGACTGAGGGCGCAGACCCGCCGGTGTTTGAGGGACTGTGCTTTCTCCGAATGAGAGGTCAGACCTGCCGGCGTTTGTGGGCCTGTGCTGGGTCCAACTGAAGGCGCAGACCCGCCGGCGTTTGTGTGCCAGTCCTGTGTCAGGCTGAGCGCGCCTACCTGCCGGCGTTTGTGGGCCTGTGTTGGGTCAGACTGAGTGGTCAGACCTGCCGGCGTTTGTGGGCCTGTGTTGGGTCAGACTGAGCGCGCCTACCCACCGGCGTTTGTGGGCCTGTCCTGTGTCCGACTGAGTAGTGCAGACCCGCCGGCGTTTGTGGGCCTGTCCTGGGTCCGACTGAGGGCGCAGACCTGCCGGCGTTTGTGTGCCAGTCCTGTGTCAGACTGAGCACGCCTACCCGCCGGCGTTTGTGGGCCTGTGCTGGGTCAGACTGAGGGGTCAGACCTGCCGGCGTTTGCGGACCTGTCCTGGGTCAGACTGAGGGGTCAGACCTGTCTGCGTTTGTGTGCTAGTCCTGTGTCAGACTGAGCGCGCCTACCCGCCGGCGTTTGTGGGCCTGTGCTGGGTCAGACTGAGGGGTCAGACCTGCCGGCGTTTGTGGGCCTGTGCTGGGTCAGACTGAGCGTGCCTACCCGCCGGCGTTTGTGAGCCTGTGTTGGGTCAGACTGAGGGGTCAGACCTGCCGGTGTTTGTGGGCCTGTGCTGGGTCCAACTGAAGGCGCAGACCCGCCGGCGTTTGTGGGCCTGTCCTGGATCCGACTGAGGGCGCAGACCTGCCGGCGTTTGTGTGCCAGTCCTGTGTCAGGCTGAGCGCGCCTACCCGCCGGCGTTTGTGGGCCTGTGTTGGGTCAGACTGAGGGGTCAGACCTGCCGGCGTTTGTGGGCCTGTGCTGGGTCAGACTGAGCGTGCCTACCCGCCGGCGTTTGTGGGCCTGTCCTGGGTCCGACTGAGGGCGCAGACCTGCCGGCGTTTGTGTGCCAGTCCTGTGTCAGACTGAGCGCGCCTACCCGCCGGCGTTTGTGGGCCTGTGCTGGGTCAGACTGAGGGGTCAGACCTGCCGGAGTTTGTGGGCCTGTGCTGGGTCCGACTGAGGGCGCAGACCCGCCGGTGTTTGTGGGACTGTGCTTTCTCTGAATGAGAGGTCAGACCTGCCGGCGTTTGTGGGCCTGTGCTGGGTCCTACTGAAGGCGCAGACCCGCCGGCGTTTGTGGGCCTGTCCTGGGTCCGACTGAGGGCGCAGACCTGCCGGCGTTTGTGTGCCAGTCCTGTGTCAGGCTGAGCGCGCCTACCCGCCGGCGTTTGTGGGCCTGTGCTGGGTCAGACTGAGGGGTCAGACCTGCCGGCGTTTGTGGGCCTGTGCTGGGTCCGACTGAGGGCGCAGACCCGCCGGTGTTTGAGGGACTGTACTTTCTCCGAATGAGAGGTCAGACCTGCCGGCGTTTGTGGGCCTGTGCTGAGTCCAACTGAAGGCGCAGACCCGCCGGCGTTTGTGGGCCTGTCCTGGGTCCGAGTGAGGGCGCAGACCTGCCGGCGTTTGTGGGCCTGTGTTGGGTCAGACTGAGCGCGCCTACCCACCGGCGTTTGTGGGCCTGTCCTGTGTCCGACTGAGTAGTGCAGACCCGCCGGCGTTTGTGGGCCTGTCCTGGGTCCGACTGAGGGCGCAGACCCGCCGGCGTTTTTGGGCCTGTCCTGGGTCCGACTGAGGGCACAGACCTGCCGGCGTTTGTGTGCCAGTCCTGTGTCAGACTGAGCGCGCCTACCCGCCGGCGTTTGTGGGCCTGTGCTGGGTCAGACTGAGGGGTCAGAACTGCCGGCGTTTGCGGGCCTGTCCTGGGTCAGACTGAGGGGTCAGACCTGTCGGCGTTTGTGTGCTAGTCCTGTGTCAGACTGAGCGCGCCTACCCGCCGGCGTTTGTGGACCTGTGCTGGGTCAGACTGAGGGGTCAGACCTGCCGGCGTTTGTGGGCCTGTGCTGGGTCCGACTGAGGGCGCAGACCCGCCGGTGTTTGTGGGACTGTGCTTTCTCCGAATGAGAGGTCAGACCTGCCGGCGTTTGTGGGCCTGTGCTGGGTCCAACTGAAGGCGCAGACCCGCCGGCGTTTGTGGGCCTGTCCTGGGTCCGACTAAGGGCGCAGACCTGCCGGCGTTTGTGTGCCAGTCCTGTGTCAGACTGAGCGCGCCTACCCACTGGCGTTTGTGGGCCTGTGTTGGGTCAGACTGAGGGTTCAGACCTGCCGGCGTTTGTGGGCCTGTGCTGGGTCAGACTGAGCGTGCCTACCCGCCGGCGTTTGTGGGCCTGTCCTGAGTCCGAGTGAGGGCGCAGACCTGCCGGCGTTTGTGTGCCAGTCCTGTGTCAGACTGAGCGCGCCTACCCGCCGGCGTTTGTGGGCCTGTGCTGGGTCAGACTGAGGGGTCAGACCTGCCGGAGTTTGTGGGCCTGTGCTGAGTCCGACTGAGGGCGCAGACCCGCCGGTGTTTGTGGGACTGTGCTTTCTCTGAATGAGAGGTCAGACCTGCCGGCGTTTGTGGGCCTGTGCTGGGTCCTACTGAATGCGCAGACCCGCCGGCGTTTGTGGGCCTGTCCTGGGTCCGACTGAGGGCGCAGACCTGCCGGCGTTTGTGTGCCAGTCCTGTGTCAGGCTGAGTGCGCCTACCCGACGGCGTTTGTGGGCCTGTCCTGGGTCAGACTAAGGGGTCAGACATGCCGGCGTTTGTGGGCCTGTGCTGGGTCCGACTGAGGGCGCAGACCCGCCGGTGTTTGAGGGACTGTACTTTCTCCGAATGAGAGGTCAGACCTGCCGGCGTTTGTGGGCCTGTGCTGGGTCCAACTGAAGGCGCAGACCCGCCGGCGTTTGTGGGCCTGTCCTGGGTCCGAGTGAGGGCGCAGACCTGCCGGCGTTTGTGTGCCAGTCCTGTGTCAGGCTGAGCGCGCCTATCCGCCGGCGTTTGTGGGCCTGTGTTGGGTCAGACTGAGTGGTCAGACCTGCCGGCGTTTGTGGGCCTGTGTTGGGTCAGACTGAGGGGTCAGACCTGTCGGCATTTGTGGGCCTGTGTTGGGTCAGACTGAGTGCGCCTACCCGCCGGCGTTTGTGGGCCTGTGCTGGTTCAGACTGAGGTGTCAGACCTGCCGGCGTTTGTGGGCCTGTGCTGGGTCCGACTGAGGGCGCAGACCCGCCGGTGTTTGTGGGTCTGTGCTTTGTCCAACTGAGGGGTCAGACCTGCCGGCTTTTCTTTGCTTGTACTTGGTCCGACTGAGTAGTGCAGACCCGCCGGCGTTTGTGGGCCTGTCCTGGGTCCGACTGAGCGCGCCTACCCGCCGGCGTTTGTGGGCCTGTGCTGGGTCAGACTGAGGGGTCAGACCTGCCGGCGTTTGCGGCCCTGTACTGGGTCAGACTGAGGGGTCAGACCTGTCTGCGTATGTGTGCTAGTCCTGTGTCAGACTGAGCGCGCCTACCCGCCGGCGTTTGTGGGCCTGTGCTGTGTCAGACTGAGGGGTCAGACCTGCCGGCGTTTGTGGGCCTGTCCTGTGTCCGACTGAGTAGTGCAGACCCGCCGGCGTTTTTGGGCCTGTCCTGGGTCCGACTGAGGGCACAGACCTGCCGGCGTTTGTGTGCCAGTCCTGTGTCAGACTGAGCGCGCCTACCCGCCGGCGTTTGTGGGCCTGTGCTGGGTCAGACTGAGGGGTCAGACCTGCCGGCGTTTGCGGGCCTGTCCTGGGTCAGACTGAGGGGTCAGACATGTCGGCGTTTGTGTGCTAGTCCTGTGTCAGACTGAGCGCGCCTACCCGCCAGCGTTTGTGGGCCTGTGCTGGGTCAGACTGAGGGGTCAGACCTGCCGGCGTTTGTGGGCCTGTGCTGGGTCCGACTGAGGGCGCAGACCCGCCGGTGTTTGTGGGACTGTGCTTTCTCCGAATGAGAGGTCAGACCTGCCGGCGTTTGTGGGCAGGTGCTGGGTCCAACTGAAGGCGCAGACCCGCCGGCGTTTGTGGGCCTGTCCTGGGTCCGACTGAGTAGTGCAGACCCGCCGGCGTTTGTGGGCCTGTGCTGGGTCCGACTGATGGCGCAGACCCGCCAGTGTTTGTGGGACTGTGTTTTCCCTGAATGAGAGGTCATATCTGCCGGCGTTTGTTGGCCTGTGCTGGGTCCAACTGAAGGCGCAGACCCGCCGGCGTTTGTGGGCCTGTCCTGGGTCCGACTGAGGGCGCAGTCCAGCCGGCGTTTGTGTGCCAGTCCTGTGTCAGGCTGAGCGCGCCTACCCGCCGGCGTTTGTGGGCCTGTGTTGGGTCAGACTGAGGGGTGAGACCTGCCGGCGTTTGTGGGCCTGTGCTGGATCAGACTGAGCGTGCCTACCCGCCGGCGTTTGTGGGCCTGTCCTGGGTCCGACTGAGCGCGCAGACCTGCCGGCGTTTGTGTGCCAGTCCTGTGTCAGGCTGAGCGCGCCTACCCGCCGGCGTTTGTGGGCCTGTGTTGGGTCAGACTGAGTGGTCAGACCTGCCGGCGTTTGTGGGCCTGTGTTGGGTCAGACTGAGCGCGCCTACCCACCGGCGTTTGTGGGCCTGTCCTGTGTCCGACTGAGTAGTGCAGACCCGCCGGCGTTTGTGGGCCTGTCCTGGGTCCGACTGAGGGTGCAGACCCGCCGGCGTTTTTGGGCCTGTCCTGGGTCCGACTGAGGGCACAGACCTGCCGGCGTTTGTGTGCCAGTCCTGTGTCAGACTGAGCGCGCCTACCCGCCGGCGTTTGTGGGCCTGTGCTGGGTCAGACTGAGGGGTCAGACCTGCCGGCGTTTGCGGGCCTGTCCTGGGTCAGACTGAGGGGTCAGACCTGTCTGCGTTTGTGTGCTAGTCCTGTGTCAGACTGAGCGCGCCTACCCGCCGGCGTTTGTGGGCCTGTGCTGGGTCAGACTGAGGGGTCAGACCTGCCGGCGTTTGTGGGCCTGTGCTGGGTCCGACTGAGGGCGCAGACCAGCCAGTGTTTGTGGGACTGTGTTTTCCCTGAATGAGAGGTCATACCTGCCGGCGTTTGTTGGCCTGTGCTGTGTCCAACTGAAGGCGCAGACCTGCCGGCGTTTGTGTGCCAGTCCTGTGTCAGACTGAGCGCGCCTACCCGCCGGCGTTTGTGGGCCTGTGCTGGGTCAGACTGAGAGGTCATACCTGCCGGCGTTTGTTGGCCTGTGCTGGGTCCAACTGAAGGCGCAGACCCGCCGGCGTTTGTGGGCCTGTCCTGGGTCCGACTGAGGGCGCAGTCCAGCCGGCGTTTGTGTGCCAGTCCTGTGTCAGGCTGAGCGCGCCTACCCGCCGGCGTTTGTGGGCCTGTGTTGGGTCAGACTGAGGGGTCAGACCTGCCGGCGTTTGTGGGCCTGTGCTGGATCAGACTGAGCGTGCCTACCCGCCGGCGTTTGTGGGCCTGTCCTGGGTCCGACTGAGCGCGCAGACCTGCCGGCGTTTGTGTGCCAGTCCTGTGTCAGGCTGAGCGCGCCTACCCGCCGGCGTTTGTGGGCCTGTGTTGGGTCAGACTGAGTGGTCAGACCTGCCGGCGTTTGTGGGCCTGTGTTGGGTCAGACTGAGCGCGCCTACCCACCGGCGTTTGTGGGCCTGTCCTGTGTCCGACTGAGTAGTGCAGACCCGCCGGCGTTTGTGGGCCTGTCCTGGGTCCGACTGAGGGTGCAGACCCGCCGGCGTTTTTGGGCCTGTCCTGGGTCCGACTGAGGGCACAGACCTGCCGGCGTTTGTGTGCCAGTCCTGTGTCAGACTGAGCGCGCCTACCCGCCGGCGTTTGTGGGCCTGTGCTGGGTCAGACTGAGGGGTCAGACCTGCCGGCGTTTGCGGGCCTGTCCTGGGTCAGACTGAGGGGTCAGACCTGTCTGCGTTTGTGTGCTAGTCCTGTGTCAGACTGAGCGCGCCTACCCGCCGGCGTTTGTGGGCCTGTGCTGGGTCAGACTGAGAGGTCAGACCTGCCGGCGTTTTTGGGCCTTTGCTGGGTCCGACTGAGGGCACAGACCTGCCGGTGTTTGTGGGCCTGTGCTTTGTCCGACTGAGGGGTCAGACCTGCCGGCTTTTGTTTGCTTGTACTGGGTCCGACTGAGTAGTGCAGACCCGCCGGCGTTTGTGGGCCTGTGCTGGGTCCGACTGAGGGCGCAGACTCGCCGGTGTTTGAGGGACTGTGCTTTCTCCGAATGAAAGGTCAGACCTGCCGGCGTTTGTGGGCCTGTGTTGGGTCAGACTGAGTGGTCAGACCTGCTGGCGTTTGTGGGCCAATGCTGGGTCCGACTGAGGGCGCAGACCCGCCGGTGTTTGAGGGACTGTGCTTTCTCCGAATGAGAGGTCAGACCTGCCGGCGTTTGTGGGCCTGTGCTGGGTCCAACTGAAGGCGCAGACCCGCCGGCGTTGGTGGGCCTGTCCTGGGTCCGACTGAGGGCGCAGACCTGCCGGCGTTTGTGTGCTAGTCCTGTGTCAGACTGAGCGCGCTTACCCGCCGGCGTTTGTGGGCCTGTGCTGGGTCAGACTGAGGGGTCAGACCTGCCGGCGTTTGTGGGCCTGTCCTGGGTCCGACTGAGGGTGCAGACCTGCCGGCGTTTGTGTGCCAGTCATGTGTCAGACTGAGCGTGCCTACCTGCTGGCGTTTGTGGGCCTGTGCTGGGTCAGACTGAGGGGTCAGACCTGCCGGCGTTTGTGGGCCTGTCCTGGGTCCGACTGAGCGCGCCTACCCGCCGGCGTTTGTGGGCCTGTGCTGGGTCAGACTGAGGGGTCAGACCTGCCGGAGTTTGTGGGCCTGTGCTGGGTCCGACTGAGGGCGCAGACCCCCCGGTGTTTGTGGGACTGTGCTTTCTCTGAATGAGAGGTCAGACCTGCCGGCGTTTGTTGGCCTGTGCTGGGTCCTACTGAAGGCGCAGACCCGCCGGCGTTTGTGGGCCTGTCCTGGGTCCGACTGAGGGCGCAGACCTGCCGGCGTTTGTGTGCCAGTCCTGTGTCAGGCTGAGCGCGCCTACCCGCCGGCGTTTGTGGGCCTGTGCTGGGTCAGACTGAGGGGTCAGACCTGACGGCGTTTGTGGGCCTGTGCTGGGTCCGACTGAGGGCGCAGACCCGCCGGTGTTTGAGGGACTGTGCTTTCTCCGAATGAGAGGTCAGACCTGCCGGCGTTTGTGGGCCTGTGCTGGGTCCAACTGAAGGCGCAGACCCGCCGGCGTTTGTGGGCCTGTCCTGGGTCCGACTGAGGGCGCAGACCTGCCGGCGTTTGTGTGCCAGTCCTGTGTCAGGCTGAGCGCGCCTACCTGCCGGCGTTTGTGGGCCTGTGTTGGGTCAGACTGAGTGGTCAGACCTGCCGGCGTTTGTGGGCCTGTGTTGGGTCAGACTGAGCGCGCCTACCCACCGGTGTTTGTGGGCCTGTCCTGTGTCCGACTGAGTAGTGCAGACCCGCCGGCGTTTGTGGGCCTGTCCTGGGTCCGACTGAGGGCGCAGACCTGCCGGCGTTTGTGTGCCAGTCCTGTGTCAGACTGAGCGCGCCTACCCGCCGGCGTTTGTGGGCCTGTGCTGGGTCAGACTGAGGGGTCAGACCTGCCGGCGTTTGCGGGCCTGTCCTGGATCAGACTGAGGGGTCAGACCTGTCTGCGTTTGTGTGCTAGTCCTGTGTCAGACTGAGCAAGCCTACCCTCCGGCGTTTGTGGGCCTGTGCTGGGTCAGACTGAGGGGTCAGACCTGCCGGCGTTTGTGGGCCTGTGCTGGGTCAGACTGAGCGTGCCTACCCGCCGGCGTTTGTGAGCCTGTGTTGGGTCAGACTGAGGGGTCAGACCTGCCGGCGTTTGTGGGCCTGTGCTGGGTCCGACTGAGGGCGCAGACCCGCCGGTGTTTGAGGGACTGTGCTTTCTCCGAATGAGAGGTCAGACCTGCCGGCGTTTGTGGGCCTCTGCTGGGTCCAACTGAAGGCGCAGACCCGCCGGCGTTTGTGGGCCTGTCCTGGGTCCGACTGAGGGCGCAGACCTGCCGGCGTTTGTGTGCCAGTCCTGTGTCAGGCTGAGCGCGCCTACCTGCCGGCGTTTGTGGGCCTGTTTTGGGTCAGACTGAGTGGTCAGACCTGCCGGCGTTTGTGGGCCTGTGTTGGGTCAGACTGAGCGCGCCTACCCACCGGCGTTTGTGGGCCTGTCCTGTGTCCGACTGAGTAGTGCAGACCCGCCGGCGTTTGTGGGCCTGTCCTGGGTCCGACTGAGGGGTCAGACCTGCCGGCGTTTGTGGGCCTGTCCTGTGTCCGACTGAGTAGTGCAGACCCGCCGGCGTTTGCGGGCCTGTCCTGGGTCCGACTGAGCGCGCCTACCCGCCGGCGTTTTTGGGCCTGTGCTGGGTCAGACTGAGGGGTCAGACCTGCCGGCGTTTGTGGGCCTGTGCTGGGTCCGACTGAGGGCGCAGACCCGCCGGCGTTTGTGTGCCAGTCCTGTGTCAGACTGAGCGCGCCTACCCGCTGGTGTTTGTGGGCCTGTACTGGGTCAGACTGAGGGTTCAGACCTGCCGGCGTTTGTGTGCCTGTGCTGGGTCCGACTGAAGGCTCAGACCTGCCGGTGTTTGTGGGCCTGTGCTTTGTCCAACTGAGGGGTCAGACCTGCCGGCTTTTTTTTGCCTGTACTGGGTCCGACTGAGTAGTGCAGACCCGCCGGCGTTTGTGGGCCTGTCCTGGGTCCGACTGAGGGAGCAGACCCGCCGGCGTTTGTGGGCCTGCCCTTGGTCAGACTTTGGGTGCAGACCCGCCGGCGTTTGTGGGCCTGTCCTGGGTCCGACTGAGGGCGCAGACCTGCCGGCGTTTGTGTGCCAGTCCTGTGTCAGGCTGAGCGCGCCTACCCGCCGGCGTTTGTGGGCCTTTGTTGGGTCAGACTGAGGGGTCAGACCTACCGGCGTTTGTGGGCCTGTCCTGGGTCAGACTGTGCGCGCCTACCCGCCGGCGTTTGTGGGCCTGTCCTGGGTCCGGCTGAGGGCGCAGACCTGCCGGCGTTTGTGCTCCAGTCCTGTGTCAGACTGAGCGCGCCTACCCGCTGGCGTTTGTGGGCCTGTGCTGGGTCCGACTGAGGGGTCAGACCTGCCGGCGTTTGTGGGCCTGTGCTGGGTCCGACTGATGGCGCAGACCCGCCGGTGTTTGTGGGACTGTGCTTTCTCTGAATGAGAGGTCAGACCTGCCGGCGTTTGTGGGCCTGTGCTGGGTCCAACTGAAGGCGCAGACCCGCCGGCGTTTGTGGGCCTGTCCTGGGTCCGACTGAGGGCGCAGACCTGCCGGCGTTTGTGTGCCAGTCCTGTGTCAGGCTGAGCGCGCCTATCCGCCGGCGTTTGTGGGCCTGTGTTGGGTCAGACTGAGTGGTCAGACCTGCCGGCGTTTGTGGGCCTGTGTTGGGTCAGACTGAGCGCGCCTACCCACCGGCGTTTGTGGGCCTGTCCTGTGTCCGACTGAGTAGTGCAGACCCGCCGGCGTTTGTGGGCCTGTCCTGGGTCCGACTGAGCGCGCCTACCCGCCGGCGTTTTTGGGCCTGTCCTGGGTCTGACTGAGGGCACAGACCTGCCGGAGTTTGTGGGCCTGTGCTGGGTCCGACTGAGGGCGCAGACCCGCCGGTGTTTGTGGGACTGTGCTTTCTCTGAATGAGAGGTCAGACCTGCCGGCGTTTGTGGGCCTGTGCTGGGTCCTACTGAAGGCGCAGACCCGCCGGCGTTTGTGGGCCTGTCCTGGGTCCGACTGAGGGCGCAGACCTGCCGGCGTTTGTGTGCCAGACCTGTGTCAGGCTGAGCGCGCCTACCTGCCGGCGTATGTGGGCCTGTGTTGTGTCAGACTGAGTGGTCAGACCTGCCGGCGTTTGTGGGCCTGTGTTGGGTCAGACTGAGCGCGCCTACCCACCGGCGTTTGTGGGCCTGTCCTGTGTCCGACTGAGTAGTGCAGACCCGCCGGCGTTTGTGGGCCTGTCCTGGGTCCGACTGAGGGCGCAGACCTGCCGGCGTTTGCGTGCCAGTTCTGTGTCAGGCTGAGCGCGCCTACCTGCCGGCGTTTGTGGGCCTGTCCTGGGTCCGACTGAGGGTGCAGACCTGCCGGCGTTTGTGTGCCAGTCATGTGTCAGACTGAGCGTGCCTACCTGCTGGCGTTTGTGGGCCTGTGCTGGGTCAGACTGAGGGGTCAGACCTGCCGGCGTTTGTGGGCCTGTCCTGGGTCCGACTGAGCGCGCCTACCCGCCGGCGTTTGTGGGCCTGTGCTGGGTCAGACTGAGGGGTCAGACCTGCCGGAGTTTGTGGGCCTGTGCTGGGTCCGACTGAGGGCGCAGACCCCCCGGTGTTTGTGGGACTGTGCTTTCTCTGAATGAGAGGTCAGACCTGCCGGCGTTTGTTGGCCTGTGCTGGGTCCTACTGAAGGCGCAGACCCGCCGGCGTTTGTGGGCCTGTCCTGGGTCCGACTGAGGGCGCAGACCTGCCGGCGTTTGTGTGCCAGTCCTGTGTCAGGCTGAGCGCGCCTACCCGCAGGCGTTTGTGGGCCTGTGCTGGGTCAGACTGAGGGGTCAGACCTGACGGCGTTTGTGGGCCTGTGCTGGGTCCGACTGAGGGCGCAGACCCGCCGGTGTTTGAGGGACTGTGCTTTCTCCGAATGAGAGGTCAGACCTGCCGGCGTTTGTGGGCCTGTGCTGGGTCCAACTGAAGGCGCAGACCCGCCGGCGTTTGTGGGCCTGTCCTGGGTCCGACTGAGGGCGCAGACCTGCCGGCGTTTGTGTGCCAGTTCTGTGTCAGGCTGAGCGCGCCTACCTGCCGGCGTTTGTGGGCCTGTGTTGGGTCAGACTGAGTGGTCAGACCTGCCGGCGTTTGTGGGCCTGTGTTGGGTCAGACTGAGCGCGCCTACCCACCGGCGTTTGTGGGCCTGTCCTGTGTCCGACTGAGTAGTGCAGACCCGCCGGCGTTTGTGGGCCTGTCCTGGGTCCGACTGAGGGCGCAGACCTGCCGGCGTTTGTGTGCCAGTCCTGTGTCAGACTGAGCGCGCCTACCCGCCGGCGTTTGTGGGCCTGTGCTGGGTCAGACTGAGGGGTCAGACCTGCCGGCGTTTGCGGGCCTGTCCTGGATCAGACAGAGGGGTCAGACCTGTCTGCGTTTGTGTGCTAGTCCTGTGTCAGACTGAGCGCGCCTACCCTCCGGCGTTTGTGGGCCTGTGCTGGGTCAGACTGAGGGGTCAGACCTGCCGGCGTTTGTGGGCCTGTGCTGGGTAATACTGAGCGTGCCTACCCGCCGGCGTTTGTGAGCCTGTGTTGGGTCAGACTGAGGGGTCAGACCTGCCGGCGTTTGTGGGCCTGTGCTGGGTCCAACTGAAGGCGCAGACCCGCCGGCGTTTGTGGGCCTGTCCTGGGTCCGACTGAGGGCGCAGACCTGCCGGCGTTTGTGTGCCAGTCCTGTGTCAGGCTGAGCGCGCCTACCCGCCGGCGTTTGTGGGCCTGTGTTGGGTCAGACTGAGGGGTCAGACCTGCCGGCGTTTGTGGGCCTGTGCTGGGTCAGACTGAGCGTGCCTACCCGCCGGCGTTTGTGGGCCTGTCCTGGGTCCGACTTAGGGTGCAGACCTGCCGGCGTTTGTGTGCCAGTCCTGTGTCAGGCTGAGCGCGCCTACCCGCCGGCGTTTGTGGGCTTGTGCTGGGTCAGACTGAGGGGTCAGACCTGCCGGCGTTTGTGGGCCTGTGCTGGGTCCGACTGAGGGCACAGACCCGCCGGTGTTTGAGGGACTGTGCTTTCTCCGAATGAGAGGTCAGACCTGCCGGCGTTTGTGGGCCTCTGCTGGGTCCAACTGAAGGCGCAGACACGCCGGCGTTTGTGGGCCTGTCCTGGGTCCGACTGAGGGCGCAGACCTGCCGGCGTTTGTGTGCCAGTCCTGTGTCAGGCTGAGCGCGCCTACCTGCCGGCGTTAGTGGGCCTGTTTTGGGTCAGACTGAGTGGTCAGACCTGCCGGCGTTTGTGGGCCTGTGTTGGGTCAGACTGAGCGCGCCTACCCACCGGCGTTTGTGGGCCTGTCCTGTGTCCGACTGAGTAGTGCAGACCCGCCGGCGTTTGTGGGCCTGTCCTGGGTCCGACTGAGGGCGCAGACCCGCCGGCGTTTGTGGGCCTGTCCTGGGTCCGACTGAGGGGTCAGACCTGCCGGCGTTTGTGGGCCTGTCCTGTGTCCGACTGAGTAGTGCAGACCCGCCGGCGTTTGCGGGCCTGTCCTGGGTCCGACTGAGCGCGCCTACCCGCCGGCGTTTTTGGGCCTGTGCTGGGTCAGACTGAGGGGTCAGACCTGCCGGCGTTTGTGGGCCTGTGCTGGGTCCGACTGAGGGCGCAGACCCGCCGGCGTTTGTGTGCCAGTCCTGTGTCAGACTGAGCGCGCCTACCCGCTGGTGTTTGTGGGCCTGTACTGGGTCAGACTGAGGGTTCAGACCTGCCGGCGTTTGTGTGCCTGTGCTGGGTCCGACTGAAGGCTCAGACCTGCCGGTGTTTGTGGGCCTGTGCTTTGTCCGACTGAGGGGTCAGACCTGCCGGCTTTTTTTTGCCTGTACTGGGTCCGACTGAGTAGTGCAGACCCGCCGGCGTTTGTGGGCCTGTCCTGGGTCCGACTGAGGGAGCAGACCCGCCGGCGTTTGTGGGCCTGCCCTTGGTCAGACTTTGGGTGCAGACCTGTCGGCGTTTGCGTGCTAGTCCTGTGTCAGACTGAGCGCGCCTACCCGCCGGCGTTTGTGGGCCTGTGCTGGGTCAGACTGAGGGGTCAGACCTGCCGGCGTTTGTGGGCCTGTGCTGGGTCCGACTGAGGGGCGCAGACCCGCCGGTGTTTGAGGGACTGTGCTTTCTCCGAATGAAAGGTCAGACCTGCCGGCGTTTGTGGGCTTGTGCTGGGTCCAACTGAAGGCGCAGACCCGCTGGCGTTTGTGGGCCTGTCCTGGGTCCGACTGAGGGCGCAGACCTGCCGGCGTTTGTGTGCCAGTCCTGTGTCAGGCTGAGCGCGCCTACCCGCCGGCGTTTGTGGGCCTTTGTTGGGTCAGACTGAGGGGTCAGACCTACCGGCGCTTGTGGGCCTGTCCTTGGTCGGACTGTGCGCGCCTACCCGCCGGCGTTTGTGGGCCTGTCCTGGGTCCGGCTGAGGGCGCAGACCTGCCGGCGTTTGTGTTCCAGTCCTGTGTCAGACTGAGCGCGCCTACCCGCTGGCGTTTGTGGGCCTGTGCTGGGTCCGACTGAGGGGTCAGACCTGCCGGCGTTTGTGGGCCTGTGCTGGGTCCGACTGATGGCGCAGACCCGCCGGTGTTTGTGGGACTGTGCTTTCTCTGAATGAGAGGTCAGACCTGCCGGCGTTTGTGGGCCTGTGCTGGGTCCAACTGAAGGCGCAGACCCGCCGGCGTTTGTGGGCCTGTCCTGGGTCCGACTGAGGGCGCAGACCTGCCGGCGTTTGTGTGCCAGTCCTGTGTCAGGCTGAGCGTGCCTACCCGCCGGCGTTTGTGGGCCTGTGTTGGGTCAGACTGAGTTGTCAGACCTGCCGGCGTTTGTGGGCCTGTCCTGGGTCAGACTGAGGGGTCAGACCTGTCGGCGTTTGTGTGCTAGTCCTGTGTCAGACTGAGCGCGCCTACCCGCCGGCGTTTGTGGGCCTGTGCTGGGTCAGACTGAGGGGTCAGACCTGCCGGCGTTTGTGGGCCTGTGCTGGGTCCGACTGAGGGCGCAGACCCGCCGGTGTTTGTGGGACTGTGCTTTCTCCGAATGAGAGGTCAGACCTGCCGGCGTTTGTGGGCCTGTGCTGGGTCCAACTGAAGGCGCAGACCCGCCGGCGTTTGTGGGCCTGTCCTGGGTCCGACTGAGGGCGCAGACCTGCCGGCGTTTGTGTGCCAGTCCTGTGTCAGACTGAGCGCGCCTACCCACTGGCGTTTGTGGGCCTGTGCTGGGTCAGACTGACGGGTCAGACCTGCCGGCGTTTGTGGGCCTGTACTGGGTCCGACTGAGGGCACAGACCTGCCGGTGTTTGTGGGCCTGTGCTTTGTCCGACTGAGGGGTCAGACCTGCCGGCTTTTGTTTGCTTGTACTGGGTCCGACTGAGTAGTGCAGACCCGCCGGCGTTTGTGGGCCTGTGCTGGGTCCGACTGAGGGCGCAGACCCGCCGGTGTTTGAGGGACTGTGCTTTCTCCGAATGAAAGGTCAGACCTGCCGGCGTTTGTGGGCCTGTGCTGGGTCCAACTGAAGGCGCAGACCCGCCGGCGTTTGTGGGCCTGTCCTGGGTCCGACTGAGGGCGCAGACCTGCCGGCGTTTGTGTGCCAGTCCTGTGTCAGGCTGAGCGCGCCTATCCGCCGGCGTTTGTGGGCCTGTGTTGGGTCAGACTGAGTGGTCAGACCTGCCGGCGTTTGTGGGCCTGTCCTGGGTCCAACTGAGGGCGCAGACCTGCCGGCGTTTGTGTGCCAGTCCTGTGTCAGACTGAGCGCGCCTACCCGCTGGTGTTTGTGGGCCTGTGGTGGGTCAGACTGAGGGTTCAGACCTGCCGGCGTTTGTGGGCCTGTGCTGGGTCAGACTGAGGTGTCAGACCTGCCGGCGTTTGTGGGCCTGTGCTGGGTCCGACTGAGGGGCGCAGACCTGCCGGTGTTTGAGGGACTGTGCTTTCTCCGAATGAGAGGTCAGACCTGCCGGCGTTTGTGGGCCTGTGCTGGGTCCAACTGAAGTCGCAGACCCGCCGGCGTTTGTGGGCCTGTCCTGGGTCCGACTTTGGGCGCAGACCCGCCGGCGTTTGTGGGCCTGCCCTTGGTCCGACTTTGGGCGCAGACCTGTCGGCGTTTCTGTGCTAGTCCTGTGTCAGACTGAGCGCGCCTACCCGCCGGTGTTTGTGGGCCTGTGCTGGGTCAGACTGAGGGGTCAGACCTGCCGGCGTTTGTGGGCCTGTGCTGGGTCCGACTGAGGGCGCAGACCCGCCAGTGTTTGTGGGACTGTATTTTCTCTGAATGAGAGGTCAGACCTGCCGGCGTTTGTGAGCCTGTGCTGGGTCCAACTGAAGGCGCAGAATCGCCGGCGTTTGTGGGCCTGTGCTGGGTCCGACTGAGGGCGCAGACCCGCCGGTGTTTGAGGGACTGTGCTTTCTCCGAATGAAAGGTCAGACCTGCCGGCGTTTGTGGGCCTGTGCTGGGTCCAACTGAAGGCGCAGACCCGCCGGCGTTTGTGGGCCTGTCCTGGGTCCGACTGAGGGCGCAGACCTGCCGGCGTTTGTGTGCCAGTCCTGTGTCAGGCTGAGCGCGCCTATCCGCCGGCGTTTGTGGGCCTGTGTTGGGTCAGACTGAGTGGTCAGACCTGCCGGCGTTTGTGGGCCTGTGTTGGGTCAGACTGAGCGCGCCTACCCACCGGCGTTTGTGGGCCTGTCCTGTGTCCGACTGAGTAGTGCAGACCCGCCGGCGTTTGTGGGCCTGTCCTGGGTCCGACTGAGGGCGCAGACCCGCCGGCGTTTTTGGGCCTGTCCTGGGTCTGACTGAGGGCACAGACCTGCCGGCGTTTGTGTGCCAGTCCTGTGTCAGACTGAGCGCGCCTACCCACTGGCGTTTGTGAGCCTGTGCTGGGTCAGACTGACGGGTCAGACCTGCCGGCGTTTGTGGGCCTGTACTGGGTCCGACTGAGGGCACAGACCTGCCGGTGTTTGTGGGCCTGTGCTTTGTCCAACTGAGGGGTCAGACCTGCCGGCTTTTGTTTGCTTGTACTGGGTCCGACTGAGTAGTGCAGACCCGCCGGCGTTTGTGGGCCTGTCCTGGGTCCGACTGAGGGCGCAGACCTGCCGGCGTTTGTGGGCCTGTCCTGGGTCCGACTGAGCGCGCCTACCCGCCGGTGTTTGTGGGCCTGTGCTGGGTCAGACTGAGGGGTCAGACCTGCCGGCGTTTGTGGGCCTGTCCTGGGTCCGACTGAGCGCGCCTACCCGCAGGCGTTTGTGGGCCTGTGCTGGGTCAGACTGAGGGGTCAGACCTGCCGGAGTTTGTGGGCCTGTGCTGGGTCCGACTGAGGGCGCAGACCCGCCGGTGTTTGTGGGACTGTGCTTTCTCTGAATGAGAGGTCAGACCTGCCGGCGTTTGTGGGCCTGTGCTGGGTCCTACTGAAGGCGCAGACCCGCCGGCGTTTGTGGGCCTGTCCTGGGTCCGACTGAGGGCGCAGACCTGCCGGCGTTTGTGTGCCAGACCTGTGTCAGGCTGAGCACGCCTACCTGCCGGCGTATGTGGGCCTGTGTTGTGTCAGACTGAGTGGTCAGACCTGCCGGCGTTTGTGGGCCTGTGTTGGGTCAGACTGAGCGCGCCTACCCACCGGCGTTTGTGGGCCTGTCCTGTGTCCGACTGAGTAGTGCAGACCCGCCGGCGTTTGTGGGCCTGTCCTGGGTCCGACTGAGGGCGCAGACCTGCCGGCGTTTGCGTGCCAGTTCTGTGTCAGGCTGAGCGCGCCTACCTGCCGGCGTTTGTGGGCCTGTCCTGGGTCCGACTGAGGGTGCAGACCTGCCGGCGTTTGTGTGCCAGTCATGTGTCAGACTGAGCGTGCCTACCTGCTGGCGTTTGTGGGCCTGTGCTGGGTCAGACTGAGGGGTCAGACCTGCCGGCGTTTGTGGGCCTGTCCTGGGTCCGACTGAGCGCGCCTACCCGCCGGCGTTTGTGGGACTGTGCTGGGTCAGACTGAGGGGTCAGACCTGCCGGAGTTTGTGGGCCTGTGCTGGGTCCGACTGAGGGCGCAGACCCGCCGGTGTTTGTGGGACTGTGCTTTGTCTGAATGAGAGGTCAGACCTGCCGGCGTTTGTGGGCCTGTGCTGGGTCCTACTGAAGGCACAGACCCGCCGGCGTTTGTGGGCGTGTCCTGGGTCCGACTGAGGGCGTAGACCTGCCGGCGTTTGTGTGCCAGTCCTGTGTCAGGCTGAGCGCGCCTACCCGCCGGCGTTTGTGGGCCTGTGCTGGGTCAGACTGAGGGGTCAGACCTGACGGCGTTTGTGGGCCTGTGCTGGGTCCGACTGAGGGCGCAGACCCGCCGGTGTTTGAGGGACTGTGCTTTCTCCGAATGAGAGGTCAGACCTGCCGGCGTTTGTGGGCCTGTGCTGGGTCCAACTGAAGGCGCAGACCCGCCGGCGTTTGTGGGCCTGTCCTGGGTCCGACTGAGGGCGCAGACCTGCCGGCGTTTGTGTGCCAGTCCTGTGTCAGACTGAGCGCGCCTACCCGCCGGCGTTTGTGGGCCTGTGCTGGGTCAGACTGAGGGGTCAGACCTGCCGGCGTTTGTGGGCCTGTGTTGGGTCAGACTGAGCGCGCCTACCCACCGGCGTTTGTGGGCCTGTCCTGTGTCCGACTGAGTAGTGCAGACCCGCCGGCGTTTGTAGGCCTGTCCTGGGTCCGACTGAGGGCGCAGACCTGCCGGCGTTTGTGTGCCAGTCCTGTGTCAGACTGAGCGCGCCTACCCGCCGGCGTTTGTGGGCCTGTGCTGGGTCAGACTGAGGGGTCAGACCTGCCGGCGTTTGCGGGCCTGTCCTGGATCAGACTGAGGGGTCAGACCTGTCTGCGTTTGTGTGCTAGTCCTGTGTCAGACTGAGCGCGCCTACCCTCCGGCGTTTGTGGGCCTGTGCTGGGTCAGACTGAGGGGTCAGACCTGCCGGCGTTTGTGGGCCTGTGCTGGGTCAGACTGAGCGTGCCTACCCGCCGGCGTTTGTGAGCCTGTGTTGGGTCAGACTGAGGGGTCAGACCTGCCGGCGTTTGTGGGCCTGTGCTGGGTCCAACTGAAGGCGCAGACCCGCCGGCGTTTGTGGGCCTGTCCTGGGTCCGACTGAGGGCGCAGACCTGCCGGCGTTTGTGTGCCAGTCCTGTGTCAGGCTGAGCGCGCCTACCCGCCGGCGTTTGTGGGCCTGTGTTGGGTCAGACTGAGGGGTCAGACCTGCCGGCGTTTGTGGGCCTCTGCTGGGTCAGACTGAGCGTGCCTACCCGCCGGCGTTTGTGGGCCTGTCCTGGGTCCGACTTAGGGCGCAGACCTGCCGGCGTTTGTGTGCCAGTCCTGTGTCAGACTGAGCGCGCCTACCCGCCGGCGTTTGTGGGCCTGTGCTGGGTCAGACTGAGGGGTCAGACCTGCCGGAGTTTGTGGGCCTGTGCTGGGTCCGACTGAGGGCGCAGACCCGCCGGTGTTTGTGGGACTGTGCTTTCTCTGAATGAGAGGTCAGACCTGCCGGCGTTTGTGGGCCTGTGCTGGGTCCTACTGAAGGCACAGACCCGCCAGCGTTTGTGGGCCTGTCCTGGGTCCGACTGAGGGCGCAGACCTGCCGGCGTTTGTGTGCCAGTCCTGTGTCAGGCTGAGCGCGCCTACCCGCCGGCGTTTGTGGGCCTTTGTTGGGTCAGACTGAGGGGTCAGACCTACCGGCGTTTGTGGGCCTGTCCTGGGTCAGACTGTGCGCGCCTACCCGCCGGCGTTTGTGGGCCTGTCCTGGGTCCGGCTGAGGGCGCAGACCTGCCGGCGTTTGTGTTCCAGTCCTGTGTCAGACTGAGCGCGCCTACCCGCTGGCGTTTGTGGGCCTGTGCTGGGTCCGACTGAGGGGTCAGACCCGCCGGCGTTTGTGGGCCTGTGCTGGGTCCGACTGATGGCGCAGACCCGCCGGTGTTTGTGGGACTGTGCTTTCTCTGAATGAGAGGTCAGACCTGCCGGCGTTTGTGGGCCTGTGCTGGGTCCAACTGAAGGCGCAGACCCGCCGGCGTTTGTGGTCCTGTCCTGGGTCCGACTGAGGGCGCAGACCTGCCGGCGTTTGTGTGCCAGTCCTGTGTCAGGCTGAGCGTGCCTACCCGCCGGCGTTTGTGGGCCTGTGTTGGGTCAGACTGAGTTGTCAGACCTGCCGGCGTTTGTGGGCCTGTCCTGGGTCAGACTGAGGGGTCAGACCTGTCGGCGTTTGTGTGCTAGTCCTGTGTCAGACTGAGCGCGCCTACCCGCCGGCGTTTGTGGGCCTGTGCTGGGTCAGACTGAGGGGTCAGACCTGCCGGCGTTTGTGGGCCTGTGCTGGGTCCGACTGAGGGCGCAGACCCGCCGGTGTTTGTGGGACTGTGCTTTCTCCGAATGAGAGGTCAGACCTGCCGGCGTTTGTGGGCCTGTGCTGGGTCCAACTGAAGGCGCAGACCCGCCGGCGTTTGTGGGCCTGTCCTGGGTCCGACTGAGGGCGCAGACCTGCCGGCGTTTGTGTGCCAGTCCTGTGTCAGACTGAGCGCGCCTACCCACTGGCGTTTGTGGGCCTGTGCTGGGTCAGACTGACGGGTCAGACCTGCCGGCGTTTGTGGGCCTGTACTGGGTCCGACTGAGGGCACAGACCTGCCGGTGTTTGTGGGCCTGTGCTTTGTCCGACTGAGGGGTCAGACCTGCCGGCTTTTGTTTGCTTGTACTGGGTCCGACTGAGTAGTGCAGACCCGCCGGCGTTTGTGGGCCTGTGCTGGGTCCGACTGAGGGCGCAGACCCGCCGGTGTTTGAGGGACTGTGCTTTCTCCGAATGAAAGGTCAGACCTGCCGGCGTTTGTGGGCCTGTGCTGGGTCCAACTGAAGGCGCAGACCCGCCGGCGTTTGTGGGCCTGTCCTGGGTCCGACTGAGGGCGCAGACCTGCCGGCGTTTGTGTGCCAGTCCTGTGTCAGGCTGAGCGCGCCTATCCGCCGGCGTTTGTGGGCCTGTGTTGGGTCAGACTGAGTGGTCAGACCTGCCGGCGTTTGTGGGCCTGTCCTGGGTCCAACTGAGGGCGCAGACCTGCCGGCGTTTGTGTGCCAGTCCTGTGTCAGACTGAGCGCGCCTACCCGCTGGTGTTTGTGGGCCTGTGGTGGGTCAGACTGAGGGTTCAGACCTGCCGGCGTTTGTGGGCCTGTGCTGGGTCAGACTGAGGGGTCAGACCTGCCGGCGTTTGTGGGCCTGTCCTGGGTCCGACTGAGCGCGCCTACCCGCAGGCGTTTGTGGGCCTGTGCTGGGTCAGACTGAGGGGTCAGACCTGCCGGAGTTTGTGGGCCTGTGCTGGGTCCGACTGAGGGCGCAGACCCGCCGGTGTTTGTGGGACTGTGCTTTCTCTGAATGAGAGGTCAGACCTGCCGGCGTTTGTGGGCCTGTGCTGAGTCCTACTGAAGGCGCAGACCCGCCGGCGTTTGTGGGCCTGTCCTGGGTCCGACTGAGGGCGCAGACCTGCCGGCGTTTGTGTGCCAGACCTGTGTCAGGCTGAGCGCGCCTACCTGCCGGCGTTTGTGGGCCTGTGTTGTGTCAGACTGAGTGGTCAGACCTGCCGGCGTTTGAGGGCCTGTGTTGGGTCAGACTGAGCGCGCCTACCCACCGGCGTTTGTGGGCCTGTCCTGTGTCCGATTGAGTAGTGCAGACCCGCCGGCGTTTGTGGGCCTGTCCTGGGTCCGACTGAGGGCGCAGACCTGCCGGCGTTTGCGTGCCAGTTCTGTGTCAGGCTGAGCGCGCCTACCCGCCGGCGTTTGTGGGCCTGTGATGGGTCAGACTGAGGGGTCAGACCTACCGGCGTTTGTGGGCCTGTGCTGGGTCAGACTGAGCGTGCCTACCTGCCGGCGTTTGTGGGCCTGTCCTGGGTCCGACTGAGGGTGCAGACCTGCCGGTGTTTGTGTGCCAGTCATGTGTCAGACTGAGCGTGCCTACCTGCTGGCGTTTGTGGGCCTGTGCTGGGTCAGACTGAGGGGTCAGACCTGCCGGCGTTTGTGGGCCTGTCCTGGGTCCGACTGAGCGCGCCTACCCGCCGGCGTTTGTGGGCCTGTGCTGGGTCAGACTGAGGGGTCAGACCTGCCGGAGTTTGTGGGCCTGTGCTGGGTCCGACTGAGGGCGCAGACCCGCCGGTGTTTGTGGGACTGTGCTTTCTCTGAATGAGAGGTCAGACCTGCCGGCGTTTGTGGGCCTGTGCTGGGTCCTACTGAAGGCGCAGACCCGCCGGCGTTTGTGGGCCTGTCCTGGGTCCGACTGAGGGCGCAGACCTGCCGGCGTTTGTGTGCCAGTCCTGTGTCAGGCTGAGCGCGCCTACCTGCCGGCGTTTGTGGGCCTGTGTTGGGTCAGACTGAGTGGTCAGACCTGCCGGCGTTTGTGGGCCTGTGTTGGGTCAGACTGAGCGCGCCTACCCACCGGCGTTTGTGGGCCTGTGCTGGGTCCGACTGAGGGCGCAGACCCGCCGGTGTTTGAGGGACTGTACTTTCTCCGAATGAGAGGTCAGACCTGCCGGCGTTTGTGGGCCTGTGCTGGGTCCAACTGAAGGCGCAGACCCGCCGGCGTTTGTGGGCCTGTCCTGGGTCCGAGTGAGGGCGCAGACCTGCCGGCGTTTGTGTGCCAGTCCTGTGTCAGGCTGAGCGCGCCTATCCGCCGGCGTTTGTGGGCCTGTGTTGGGTCAGACTGAGTGGTCAGACCTGCCGGCGTTTGTGGGCCTGTGTTGGGTCAGACTGAGCGCGCCTACCCACCGGCGTTTGAGGGCCTGTCCTGTGTCCGACTGAGTAGTGCAGACCCGCCGGCGTTATTGGGCCTGTCCTGGGTCCGACTGAGGGCGCAGACCCGCCGGCGTTTTTGGGCCTGTCCTGGGTCCGACTGAGGGCACAGACCTGCCGGCGTTTGTGTGCCAATCCTGTGTCAGACTGAGCGCGCCTACCCGCCGGCGTTTGTGGGCCTGTGCTGGGTCAGACTGAGGGGTCAGAACTGCCGGCGTTTGCGGGCCTGTCCTGGGTCAGACTGAGGGGTCAGACCTGTCGGCGTTTGTGTGCTAGTCCTGTGTCAGACTGAGCGCGCCTACCCGCCGGCGTTTGTGGGCCTGTGCTGGGTCAGACTGAGGGATCAGACCTGCCGGCGTTTGTGGGCCTGTGCTGGGTCCGACTGAGGGCGCAGACCCGCCGGTGTTTGTGGGACTGTGCTTTCTCCGAATGAGAGGTCAGACCTGCCGGCGTTTGTGGGCCTGTGCTGGGTCCAACTGAAGGCGCAGACCCGCCGGCGTTTGTGGGCCTGTCCTGGGTCCGACTGAGGGCGCAGACCTGCCGGCGTTTGTGTGCCAGTCCTGTGTCAGACTGAGCGCGCCTACCCACTGGCGTTTGTGGGCCTGTGCTGGGTCAGACTGACGGGTCAGACCTGCCGGCGTTTGTGGGCCTGTACTGGGTCCGACTGAGGGCACAGACCTGCCGGTGTTTGTGGGCCTGTGCTTTGTCCAACTGAGGGGTCAGACCTGCCGGCTTTTCTTTGCTTGTACTGGGTCCGACTGAGTAGTGCAGACCCGCCGGCGTTTGTGGGCCTGTCCTGTGTCCGACTGAGTAGTGCAGACCCGCCGGCGTTTTTGGGCCTGTCCTGGGTCCGACTGAGGGCACAGACCTGCCGGCGTTTGTGTGCCAGTCCTGTGTCAGACTGAGCGCGCCTACCCGCCGGCGTTTGTGGGCCTGTGCTGGGTCAGACTGAGGGGTCAGACCTGCCGGCGTTTGCGGGCCTGTCCTGGGTCAGACTGAGGGGTCAGACCTGTCGGCGTTTGTGTGCCTGTGCTGGGTCCAACTGAAGGCGCAGACCCGCCGGTGTTTGTGGGCCTGTACTGGGTCAGACTGAGGGTTCAGACCTGCCGGCGTTTGTGTGCCTGTGCTGGGTCCGACTGAAGGCTCAGACCTGCCGGTGTTTGTGGGCCTGTGCTTTGTCCGATTGAGGGGTCAGACCTGCCGGCTTTTTTTGCCTGTACTGGGTCCGACTGAGTAGTGCAGACCCGCCGGCGTTTGTGGGCCTGTCCTGGGTCCGACTGAGGGCGCAGACCCGCCGGCGTTTGTGGGCCTGTCCTGGGTCCGACTGAGGGGTCAGACCTGCCGGCGTTTGTGGGCCTGTCCTGTGTCCGACTGAGTAGTGCAGACCCGCCGGCGTTTGTGGGCCTGTCCTGGGTCCGACTGAGCGCGCCTACCCGCCGGCGTTTGTGGGCCTGTGCTGGGTCAGACTGAGGGGTCAGACCTGCCGGCGTTTGTGGGCCTGTGCTGGGTCCGACTGAGGGCGCAGACCCGCCGGCGTTTGTGTGCCAGTCCTGTGTCAGACAGAGCGCGCCTACCCGCCGGTGTTTGTGGGCCTGTACTGGGTCAGACTGAGGGTTCAGACCTGCCGGCGTTTGTGTGCCTGTGCTGGGTCCGACTGAAGGCTCAGACCTGCCGGTGTTTGTGGGCCTGTGCTTTGTCCGATTGAGGGGTCAGACCTGCCGGCTTTTTTTTGCCTGTACTGGGTCCGACTGAGTAGTGCAGACCCGCCGGCGTTTGTGGGCCTGTCCTGGGTCCGACTGAGGGAGCAGACCCGCCGGCGTTTGTGGGCCTGCCCTTGGTCAGACTTTGGGCGCAGACCTGTCGGCGTTTGCGTGCTAGTCCTGTGTCAGACTGAGCGCGCCTACCCGCCGGCGTTTGTGGGCCTGTGCTGGGTCAGACTGAGGGGTCAGACCTGCCGGCGTTTGTGGGCCTGTGCTGGGTCCGACTGAGGGCGCAGACCCGCCGGTGTTTGAGGGACTGTGCTTTCTCCGAATGAAAGGTCAGACCTGCCGGCGTTTGTGGGCTTGTGCTGGGTCCAACTGAAGGCGCAGACCCGCTGGCGTTTGTGGGCCTGTCCTGGGTCCGACTGAGGGCGCAGACCTGCCGGCGTTTGTGTGCCAGTCCTGTGTCAGGCTGAGCGCGCCTACCCGCCGGCGTTTGTGGGCCTTTGTTGGGTCAGACTGAGGGGTCAGACCTACCGGCGTTTGTGGGCCTGTCCTGGGTCAGACTGTGCGCGCCTACCCGCCGGCGTTTGTGGGCCTGTCCTGGGTCCGGCTGAGGGCGCAGACCTGCCGGCGTTTGTGTTCCAGTCCTGTGTCAGACTGAGCGCGCCTACCCGCTGGCGTTTGTGGGCCTGTGCTGGGTCCGACTGAGGGGTCAGACCTGCCGGCGTTTGTGGGCCTGTGCTGGGTCCGACTGATGGCGCAGACCCGCCGGTGTTTGTGGGACTGTGCTTTCTCTGAATGAGAGGTCAGACCTGCCGGCGTTTGTGGGCCTGTGCTGGGTCCAACTGAAGGCGCAGACCCGCCGGCGTTTGTGGGCCTGTCCTGGGTCCGACTGAGGGCGCAGACCTGTCGGCGTTTGTGTGCTAGTCCTGTGTCAGACTGAGCGCGCCTACCCGCCGGCGTTTGTGGGCCTGTGCTGGGTCAGACTGAGGGGTCAGACCTGCCGGCGTTTGTGGGCCTGTGCTGGGTCCGACTGAGGGCGCAGACCCGCCGGTGTTTGTGGGACTGTGTTTTCTCCGAATGAGAGGTCAGACCTGCCGGCGTTTGTGGGCCTGTGCTGGGTCCAACTGAAGGCGCAGACCCGCCGGCGTTTGTTGGCCTGTCCTGGGTCCGACTGAGGGCGCAGACCTGCCGGCGTTTGTGTTCCAGTCCTGTGTCAGGCTTAGCGCGCCTACCTGCCGGCGTTTGTGGGCCTGTTTTGGGTCAGACTGAGTGGTCAGACCTGCCGGCGTTTGTGGGCCTGTGTTGGGTCAGACTGAGCGCGCCTACCCACCGGCGTTTGTGGGCCTGTCCTGTGTCCGACTGAGTAGTGCAGACCCGCCGGCGTTTGTGGGCCTGTCCTGGGTCCGACTGAGGGCGCAGACCCGCCGGCGTTTGTGGGCCTGTCCTGAGTCCGACTGAGGGGTCAGACCTGCCGGCGTTTGTGGGCCTGTCCTGTGTCCGACTGAGTAGTGCAGACCCGCCGGCGTTTGTGGGCCTGTCCTGGGTCCGACTGAGCGCGCCTACCCACCGGCGTTTGTGGGCCTGTGCTGGGTCAGACTGAGGGTTCAGACCTGCCGGCGTTTGTGTGCCTGTGCTGGGTCCGACTGAAGGCTCAGACCTGCCGGTGTTTGTGGGCCTGTGCTTTGTCCGACTGAGGGGTCAGACCTGCCGGCTTTTTTTTTCCTGTACTGGGTCCAACTGAGTAGTGCAGACCCGCCGGCGTTTGTGGGCCTGTCCTGGGTCCGACTGAGTAGTGCAGACCCGCCGGCGTTTGTGGGCCTGTCCTGGGTCCGACTGAGGGCGCAGATCCGCCGGTGTTTGAGGGACTGTGCTTTCTCCGAATGAAAGGTCAGACCTGCCGGCGTTTGTGGGCTTGTGCTGGGTCCAACTGAAGGCGCAGACCCGCTGGCGTTTGTGGGCCTGTCCTGGGTCCGACTGAGGGCGCAGACCTGCCGGCGTTTGTGTGCCAGTCCTGTGTCAGGCTGAGCGCGCCTACCCGCCGGCGTTTGTGGGCCTTTGTTGGGTCAGACTGAGGGGTCAGACCTACCGGCGTTTGTGGGCCTGTCCTGGGTCAGACTATGCGCGCCTACCCGCCGGCGTTTGTGGGCCTGTCCTGGGTCCGGCTGAGGGCGCAGACCTGCCGGCGTTTGTGTTCCAGTCCTGTGTCAGACTGAGCGCGCCTACCCGCTGGCGTTTTTGGGCCTGTGCTGGGTCCGACTGAGGGGTCAGACCTGCCGGCGTTTGTGGGCCTGTGCTGGGTCAGACTGAGGGGTCAGACCTGCCGGCGTTTGTGGGCCTGTGCTGGGTCCGACTGAGGGCGCAGACCCGCCGGTGTTTGAGGGACTGTGCTTTCTCCGAATGAGAGGTCAGACCTGCCGGCGTTTGTGGGCCTCTGCTGGGTCCAACTGAAGGCGCAGACCCGCCGGCGTTGGTGGGCCTGTCCTGGGTCCGACTGAGGGCGCAGACCTGCCGGCTTTTGTGTGCCAGTCCTGTGTCAGGCTGAGCGCGCCTACCCGCCGGCGTTTGTGGGCCTGTGTTGGGTCAGACTGAGTGGTCAGACCTGCCGGCGTTTGTGGGCCTGTGTTGGGTCAGACTGAGCACGCCTACCCACCGGCGTTTGTGGGCCTGTCCTGTGTCCGACTGAGTAGTGCAGACCCGCCGGCGTTTGTGGGCCTGTCCTGGGTCCGACTGAGGGCGCAGACCCGCCGGCGTTTTTGGGCCTGTGCTGGGTCAGACTGAGGGGTCAGACCTGCCGGCGTTTGCGGGCCTGTCCTGGGTCAGACTGAGGGGTCAGACCTGTCGGCGTTTGTGTGCTAGTCCTGTGTCAGACTGAGCGCGCTTACCCGCCGGCGTTTGTGGGCCTGTGCTGGGTCAGACTGAGGGGTCAGACCTGCCGGCGTTTGTGGGCCTGTGCTGGGTCCGACTGAGGGCGCAGACCCGCAGGTGTTTGTGGGACTGTGCTTTCTCCGAATGAGAGGTCAGACCTGCCGGCGTTTGTGGGCCTGTGCTGGGTCCAACTGAAGGCGCAGACCTGCCGGCGTTTGTGGGCCTGTCCTGGGTCCGACTGAGGGCGCAGACCTGCCGGCGTTTGTGTGCCAGTCCTGTGTCAGACTGAGCGCGCCTACCCACTGGCGTTTGTGGGCCTGTGCTGGGTCAGACTGACGGGTCAGACCTGCCGGCGTTTGTGGGCCTGTACTGGGTCCGACTGAGGGCACAGACCTGCCGGTGTTTGTGGGCCTGTGCTTTGTCCAACTGAGGGGTCAGACCTGCCGGCTTTTGTTTGCTTGTACTGGGTCTGACTGAGTAGTGCAGACCCGCCGGCGTTTGTGTGCCAGTCCTGTGTCAGACTGAGCGCGCCTACCCGCTGGTGTTTGTGGGCCTGTACTGGGTCAGACTGAGGGGTCAGACCTGCCGGCGTTTGTGGGCCTGTCCTGGGTCCGACTGAGCGCGCCTACCCGCCGGCGTTTGTGGGCCTGTCCTGGGTCCGACTGAGGGCGCAGACCCGCCGGCGTTTGTGGGCCTGTCCTGGGTCCGACTGAGGGGTCAGACCTGCCGGCGTTTGTGGGCCTGTCCTGTGTCCGACTGAGTAGTGCAGACCCGCCGGCGTTTGTGGGCCTGTCCTGGGTCCGACTGAGCGCGCCTACCCACCGGCGTTTGTGGGCCTGTGCTGGGTCAGACTGAGGGGTCAGACCTGCCGGCGTTTGTGAGCCTGTGCTGGGTCCGACTGAGGGCGCAGACCCGCCGGTGTTTGTGTGCCAGTCCTGTGTCAGACTGAGCGCGCCTACCCGCTGGTGTTTGTGGGCTTGTACTGGGTCAGACTGAGGGTTCAGACCTGCCGGCGTTTGTGTGCCTGTGCTGGGTCCGACTGAAGGCTCAGACCTGCCGGTGTTTGTGGGCCTGTGCTTTGTCCAACTGAGGGGTCAGACCTGCCGGCTTTTTTTTTGCCTGTACTGGGTCCGACTGAGTAGTGCAGACCCGCCGGCGTTTGTGGGCCTGTCCTGGGTCCGACTGAGGGCGCAGACCCGCCGGCGTTTGTGGGCCTTCCCTTGGTCCGACTTTGGGCGCAGACCTGTCGGCGTTTGCATGCTAGTCTTGTGTCAGACTGAGCGCGCCTACCCGCCGGCGTTTGTGGGCCTGTGCTGGGTCAGACTGAGGGGTCAGACCTGCCGGCGTTTGTGGGCCTGTGCTGGGTCCGACTGAGGGCGCAGACCCGCCGGTGTTTGAGGGACTGTGCTTTCTCCGAATGAAAGGTCAGACCTGCCGGCGTTTGTGGGCTTGTGCTGGGTCCAACTGAAGGCGCAGACCCGCCGGTGTTTGTGGGACTGTGCTTTCTCTGAATGAGAGGTCAGACCTGTCGGCGTTTGTGGGCCTGTGCTGGGTCAGACTGAGGGGTCAGACCTGCCGGCGTTTGCGTGCTAGTCTTGTGTCAGACTGAGCGCGCCTACCCGCCGGCGTTTGTGGGCTTGTGCTGGGTCAGACTGAGGGGTCAGACCTGCCGGCGTTTGTGGGCCTGTGCTGGGTCCGACTGAGGGGCGCAGACCCGCCGGTGTTTGAGGGACTGTGCTTTCTCCGAATGAGAGGTCAGACCTGCCGGCGTTTGTGGGCCTCTGCTGGGTCCAACTGAAGGCGCAGACCCGCCGGCGTTTGTGGGCCTGTCCTGGGTCCGACCGAGGGCGCAGACCTGCCGGCGTTTGTGTGCCAGTCCTGTGTCAGGCTGAGCGCGCCTACCTGCCGGCGTTTGTGGGCCTGTTTTGGGTCAGACTGAGTGGTCAGACCTGCCGGCGTTTGTTGTCCTGTGTTGGGTCAGACTGAGCGCGCCTACCCACCGGCGTTTGTGGGCCTGTCCTGTGTCCGACTGAGTAGTGCAGACCCGCCGGCGTTTGTTGGCCTGTCCTGGGTCCGACTGAGGGCGCAGACCCGCCGGCGTTTGTGGGCCTGTCCTGGGTCCGACTGAGGGGTCAGACCTGCCGGCGTTTGTGGGCCTGTCCTGTGTCCGACTGAGTAGTGCAGACCCGCCGGCGTTTGTGGGCCTGTCCTGGGTCCGACTGAGCGCGCCTACCCGCCGGCGTTTGTGGGCCTGTGCTGGGTCAGACTGAGGGGTCAGACCTGCCGGCGTTTGTGGGCCTGTGCTGGGTCCGACTGAGGGCGCAGACCCGCCGGTGTTTGTGTGCCAGTCCTGTGTCAGACTGAGCGCGCCTACCCGCTGGTGTTTGTGGGCCTGTACTGGATCAGACTGAGGGTTCAGACCTGCCGGCGTTTGTGTGCCTGTGCTGGGTCCGACAGAAGGCTCAGACCTGCCGGTGTTTGTGGGCCTGTGCTTTGTCCGACTGAGGGGTCAGACCTGCCGGCTTTTTTTTGCCTGTACTGGGTCCGACTGAGTAGTGCAGACCCGCCGGCGTTTGTGGGCCTGTCCTGGGTCCGACTGAGGGAGCAGACCCGCCGGCGTTTGTGGGCCTGCCCTTGGTCAGACTTTGGGCGCAGACCTGTCGGCGTTTGCGTGCTAGTCCTGTGTCAGACTGAGCGCGCCTACCCGCCGGCGTTTGTGGGCCTGTGCTGGGTCAGACTTAGCGGTCAGACCTGCCGGCGTTTGTGGGCCTGTGCTGGGTCCGACTGAGGGCGCAGACCCGCCGGTGTTTGAGGGACTGTGCTTTCTCCGAATGAAAGGTCAGACCTGCCGGCGTTTGTGGGCTTGTGCTGGGTCCAACTGAAGGCGCAGACCCGCTGGCGTTTGTGGGCCTGTCCTGGGTCCGACTGAGGGCGCAGACCTGCCGGCGTTTGTGTGCCAGTCCTGTGTCAGGCTGAGCGCGCCTACCCGCCGGCGTTTGTGGGCCTTTGTTGGGTCAGACTGAGGGGTCAGACCTACCGGCGTTTGTGGGCCTGTCCTGGGTCAGACTGTGCGCGCCTACCCGCCGGCGTTTGTGGGCCTGTCCTGGGTCCGGCTGAGGGCGCAGACCTGCCGGCGTTTGTGTTCCAGTCCTGTGTCAGACTGAGCGCGCCTACCCGCTGGCGTTTGTGGGCCTGTGCTGGGTCCGACTGAGGGGTCAGACCTGCCGGCGTTTGTGGGCCTGTGCTGGGTCCGACTGATGGCGCAGACCCGCCGGTGTTTGTGGGACTGTGCTTTCTCTGAATGAGAGGTCAGACCTGCCGGCGTTTGTAGGCCTGTGCTGGGTCCAACTGAAGGCGCAGACCCGCCGGCGTTTGTGGGCCTGTCCTGGGTCCGACTGAGGGCGCAGACCTGCCGGCGTTTGTGTGCCAGTCCTGTGTCAGGCTGAGCGTGCCTACCCGCCGGCGTTTGTGGGCCTGTGTTGGGTCAGACTGAGTGGTCAGACCTGCCGGCGTTTGTGGGCCTGTCCTGGGTCAGACTGAGGGGTCAGACCTGTCGGCGTTTGTGTGCTAGTCCTGTGTCAGACTGAGCGCGCCTACCCGCCGGCGTTTGTGGGCCTTTGCTGGGTCAGACTGAGGGGTCAGACCTGCCGGCGTTTGTGGGCCTGTGCTGGGTCCGACTGAGGGCGCAGACCCGCCGGTGTTTGTGGTACTGTGCTTTCTCCGAATGAGAGGTCAGACCTGCCGGCGTTTGTGGGCCTGTGCTGGGTCCAACTGAAGGCGCAGACCCGCCGGCGTTTGTTGGCCTGTCCTGGGTCCGACTGAGGGCGCAGACCTGCCGGCGTTTGTGTGCCAGTCCTGTGTCAGGCTTAGCGCGCCTACCTGCCGGCGTTTGTGGGCCTGTTTTGGGTCAGACTGAGTGGTCAGACCTGCCGGCGTTTGTGGGCCTGTGTTGGGTCAGACAGAGCGCGCCTACCCACCGGCGTTTGTGGGCCTGTCCTGTGTCCGACTGAGTAGTGCCGACCCGCCGGCGTTTGTGGGCCTGTCCTGGGTCCGACTGAGGGCGCAGACCCGCCGGCGTTTGTGGGCCTGTCCTGAGTCCGACTGAGGGGTCAGACCTGCCGGCGTTTGTGGGCCTGTCCTGTGTCCGACTGAGTAGTGCAGACCCGCCGGCGTTTGTGGGCCTGTCCTGGGTCCGACTGAGCGCGCCTACCCACCGGCGTTTGTGGGCCTGTGCTGGGTCAGACTGAGGGGTCAGACCTGCCGGCGTTTGTGGGCCTGTGCTGGGTCCGACTGAGGGCGCAGACCCGCCGGTGTTTGTGTGCCAGTCCTGTGTCAGACTGAGCGCGCCTACCCGCTGGTGTTTGTGGGCCTGTACTGGGTCAGACTGAGGGTTCAGACCTGCCGGCGTTTGTGTGCCTGTGCTGGGTCCGACTGAAGGCTCAGACCTGCCGGTGTTTGTGGGCCTGTGCTTTGTCCGACTGAGGGGTCAGACCTGCCGGCTTTTTTTTGCCTGTACTGGGTCCGACTGAGTAGTGCAGACCCGCCGGCGTTTGTGGGCCTGTCCTGGGTCCGACTGAGTAGTGCAGACCCGCCGGTGTTTGTGGGACTGTGCTTTCTCTGAATGAGAGGTCAGACCTGCCGGCGTTTGTGGGCCTGTGCTGGGTCAGACTGAGGGGTCAGACCTGCCGGCGTTTGTGGGCCTGTACTGAGTCCGACTGAGGGCGCAGACCCGCCGGTGTTTGTGGGACTGTGCTTTCTCCGAATGAGAGGTCAGACCTGCCGGCGTTTGTGGGCCTGTGCTGGGTCCAACTGAAGGCGCAGACCCGCCGGCGTTTGTGGGCCTGTCCTGGGTCCGACTGAGGGCGCAGACCTGCCGGCGTTTGTGTGCCAGTCCTGTGTCAGGCTGAGCGCGCCTATCCGCCGGCGTTTGTGGGCCTGTGCTGGGTCAGACTGAGGGGTCAGACCTGCCGGCGTTTGTGGGCCTGTGCTGGGTCAGACTGTGCGCGCCTACCCGCCGGCGTTTGTGGGCCTGTCCTGGGTCCGGCTGAGGGCGCAGACCTGCCGGCGTTTGTGTTCCAGTCCTGTGTCAGACTGAGCGCGCCTACCCGCTGGCGTTTGTGGGCCTGTGCTGGGTCCGACTGAGGGGTCAGACCCGCCGGTGTTTGTGGGACTGTGCTTTCTCTGAATGAGAGGTCAGACCTGCCGGCGTTTGTAGGCCTGTGCTGGGTCCAACTGAAGGCGCAGACCCGCCGGCGTTTGTGGGCCTGTCCTGGGTCCGACTGAGGGCGCAGACCTGCCGGCGTTTGTGTGCCAGTCCTGTGTCACGCTGAGCGTGCCTACCCGCCGGCGTTTGTGGGCCTGTGTTGGTTCAGACTGAGTGGTCAGACCTGCCGGCGTTTGTGGGCCTGTCCTGGGTCAGACTGAGGGGTCAGACCTGTCGGCGTTTGTGTGCTAGTCCTGTGTCAGACTGAGCGCGCCTACCCGCCGGCGTTTGTGGGCCTGTACTGGGTCAGACTGAGGGGTCAGACCTGCCGGCGTTTGTAGGCCTGTCCTGGGTCCGACTGAGCGCGCCTACCCGCCGGCGTTTGTGGGCCTGTACTGGGTCAGACTGAGGGGTCAGACCTGCCGGAGTTTATGGGCCTGTGCTGGGTCCGACTGAGGGCGCAGACCCGCCGGTGTTTGTGGTACTGTGCTTTCTCCGAATGAGAGGTCAGACCTGCCGGCGTTTGTGGGCCTGTGCTGGGTCCAACTGAAGGCGCAGACCCGCCGGCGTTTGTTGGCCTGTCCTGGGTCCGACTGAGGGCGCAGACCTGCCGGCGTTTGTGTGCCAGTCCTGTGTCAGGCTTAGCGCGCCTACCTGCCGGCGTTTGTGGGCCTGTTTTGGGTCAGACTGAGTGGTCAGACCTGCCGGCGTTTGTGGGCCTGTGTTGGGTCAGACAGAGCGCGCCTACCCACCGGCGTTTGTGGGCCTGTCCTGTGTCCGACTGAGTAGTGCCGACCCGCCGGCGTTTGTGGGCCTGTCCTGGGTCCGACTGAGGGCGCAGACCCGCCGGCGTTTGTGGGCCTGTCCTGAGTCCGACTGAGGGGTCAGACCTGCCGGCGTTTGTGGGCCTGTCCTGTGTCCGACTGAGTAGTGCAGACCCGCCGGCGTTTGTGGGCCTGTCCTGGGTCCGACTGAGCGCGCCTACCCACCGGCGTTTGTGGGCCTGTGCTGGGTCAGACTGAGGGGTCAGACCTGCCGGCGTTTGTGGGCCTGTGCTGGGTCCGACTGAGGGCGCAGACCCGCCGGTGTTTGTGTGCCAGTCCTGTGTCAGACTGAGCGCGCCTACCCGCTGGTGTTTGTGGGCCTGTACTGGGTCAGACTGAGGGTTCAGACCTGCCGGCGTTTGTGTGCCTGTGCTGGGTCCGACTGAAGGCTCAGACCTGCCGGTGTTTGTGGGCCTGTGCTTTGTCCGACTGAGGGGTCAGACCTGCCGGCTTTTTTTTGCCTGTACTGGGTCCGACTGAGTAGTGCAGACCCGCCGGCGTTTGTGGGCCTGTCCTGGGTCCGACTGAGTAGTGCAGACCCGCTGGCGTTTGTGGGCCTGTCCTGGGTCCGACTGAGGGCGCAGACCCGCCGGTGTTTGAGGGACTGTGCTTTCTCCGAATGAAAGGTCAGACATGCCGGCGTTTGTGGGCTTGTGCTGGGTCCAACTGAAGGCGCAGACCCGCTGGCGTTTGTGGGCCTGTCCTGGGTCCGACTGAGGGCGCAGACCTGCCGGCGTTTGTGTGCCAGTCCTGTGTCAGGCTGAGCGCGCCTACCCGCCGGCGTTTGTGGGCCTTTGTTGGGTCAGACTGAGGGGTCAGACCTACCGGCGTTTGTGGTCCTGTCCTGTGTCCGACTGAGTAGTGCAGACCCGCCGGCGTTTGTGGGCCTGTCCTGGGTCCGACTGAGGGCGCAGACCCGCCGGCGTTTGTGGGCCTGTCCTGAGTCCGACTGAGGGGTCAGACCTGCCGGCGTTTGTGGGCCTGTCCTGTGTCCGACTGAGTAGTGCAGACCCGCCGGCGTTTGTGGGCCTGTCCTGGGTCCGACTGAGCGCGCCTACCCACCGGCGTTTGTGGGCCTGTGCTGGGTCAGACTGAGGGTTCAGACCTGCCGGCGTTTGTGTGCCTGTGCTGGGTCCGACTGAAGGCTCAGACCTGCCGATGTTTGTGGGACTATGCTTTGTCCGACTGAGGGGTCAGACCTGCCGGCTTTTTTTTGCCTGTACTGGGTCCGACTGAGTAGTGCAGACCCGCCGGCGTTTCTGGGCCTGTCCTGGGTCCGACTGAGTAGTGCAGACCCGCCGGCGTTTGTGGGCCTGTCCTGGGTCCGACTGAGGGCGCAGACCCGC
This sequence comes from Pterois miles, assembly GCA_947000775.1. Classification (NCBI taxonomy): domain Eukaryota; kingdom Metazoa; phylum Chordata; class Actinopteri; order Perciformes; family Scorpaenidae; genus Pterois; species Pterois miles. The sequence goes on from CAMQGK010000326.1 coordinate 62,930, forward strand.
CGGTGTTTGAGGGACTGTGCTTTCTCCGAATGAAAGGTCAGACCTGCCGGCGTTTGTGGGCTTGTGCTGGGTCCAACTGAAGGCGCAGACCCGCTGGCGTTTGTGGGCCTGTCCTGGGTCCGACTGAGGGCGCAGACCTGCCGGCGTTTGTGTGCCAGTCCTGTGTCAGGCTGAGCGCGCCTACCCGCCGGCGTTTGTGGGCCTTTGTTGGGTCAGACTGAGGGGTCAGACCTACCGGCGTTTGTGGGCCTGTCCTGGGTCAGACTGTGCGCGCCTACCCGCCGGCGTTTGTGGGCCTGTCCTGGGTCCGGCTGAGGGCGCAGACCTGCCGGCGTTTGTGTTCCAGTCCTGTGTCAGACTGAGCGCGCCTACCCGCTGGCGTTTGTGGGCCTGTGCTGGGTCCGACTGAGGGGTCAGACCTGCCGGCGTTTGTGGGCCTGTGCTGGGTCCGACTGATGCCGCAGACCCGCCGGTGTTTGTGGGACTGTGCTTTCTCTGAATGAGAGGTCAGACCTGCCGGCGTTTGTGGGCCTGTGCTGGGTCAGACTGAGGGGTCAGACCTGCCGGCGTTTGTGGGCCTGTACTGAGTCCGACTGAGGGCGCAGACCCGCCGGTGTTTGTGGGACTGTGCTTTCTCCGAATGAGAGGTCAGACCTGCCGGCGTTTGTGGGCCTGTGCTGGGTCCAACTGAAGGCGCAGACCCGCCGGCGTTTGTGGGCCTGTCCTGGGTCCGACTGAGGGCGCAGACCTGCCGGCGTTTGTGTGCCAGTCCTGTGTCAGGCTGAGCGCGCCTATCCGCCGGCGTTTGTGGGCCTGTGCTGGGTCAGACTGAGGGGTCAGACCTGCCGGCGTTTGTGGGCCTGTGCTGGGTCAGACTGTGCGCGCCTACCCGCCGGCGTTTGTGGGCCTGTCCTGGGTCCGGCTGAGGGCGCAGACCTGCCGGCGTTTGTGTTCCAGTCCTGTGTCAGACTGAGCGCGCCTACCCGCTGGCGTTTGTGGGCCTGTGCTGGGTCCGACTGAGGGGTCAGACCCGCCGGTGTTTGTGGGACTGTGCTTTCTCTGATTGAGAGGTCAGACCTGCCGGCGTTTGTAGGCCTGTGCTGGGTCCAACTGAAGGCGCAGACCCGCCGGCGTTTGTGGGCCTGTCCTGGGTCCGACTGAGGGCGCAGACCTGCCGGCGTTTGTGTGCCAGTCCTGTGTCACGCTGAGCGTGCCTACCCGCCGGCGTTTGTGGGCCTGTGTTGGTTCAGACTGAGTGGTCAGACCTGCCGGCGTTTGTGGGCCTGTCCTGGGTCAGACTGAGGGGTCAGACCTGTCGGCGTTTGTGTGCTAGTCCTGTGTCAGACTGAGCGCGCCTACCCGCCGGCGTTTGTGGGCCTGTACTGGGTCAGACTGAGGGGTCAGACCTGCCGGCGTTTGTAGGCCTGTCCTGGGTCCGACTGAGCGCGCCTACCCGCCGGCGTTTGTGGGCCTGTACTGGGTCAGACTGAGGGGTCAGACCTGCCGGAGTTTATGGGCCTGTGCTGGGTCCGACTGAGGGCGCAGACCCGCCGGTGTTTGTGGGACTGTGCTTTCTCTGAATGAGAGGTCAGACCTGCCGGCGTTTGTAGGCCTGTGCTGGGTCCTACTGAAGGAGCAGACCCGCCGGCGTTTGTGGGCCTGTCCTGGGTCCGACTGAGGGCGCAGACCTGCCGGCGTTTGTGTGCCAGTCCTGTGTCAGGCTGAGCGCGCCTACCCGCCGGCGTTTGTGGGCTTGTGCTGGGTCAGACTGAGGGGTCAGACCTGCCGGCGTTTGTGGGCCTGTGCTGGGTCCGACTGAGGGCGCAGACCCGCCGGTGTTTGAGGGACTGTGCTTTCTCCGAATGAGAGGTCAGACCTGCCGGCGTTTGTGGGCCTCTGCTGGGTCCAACTGAAGGCGCAGACCCGCCGGCGTTTGTGGGCCTGTCCTGGGTCCGACCGAGGGCGCAGACCTGCCGGCGTTTGTGTGCCAGTCCTGTGTCAGGCTGAGCGCGCCTACCTGCCGGCGTTTGTGGGCCTGTTTTGGGTCAGACTGAGTGGTCAGACCTGCCGGCGTTTGTTGTCCTGTGTTGGGTCAGACTGAGCGCGCCTACCCACCGGCGTTTGTGGGCCTGTCCTGTGTCCGACTGAGTAGTGCAGACCCGCCGGCGTTTGTTGGCCTGTCCTGGGTCCGACTGAGGGCGCAGACCCGCCGGCGTTTGTGGGCCTGTCCTGGGTCCGACTGAGGGGTCAGACCTGCCGGCGTTTGTGGGCCTGTCCTGTGTCCGACTGAGTAGTGCAGACCCGCCGGCGTTTGTGGGCCTGTCCTGGGTCCGACTGAGCGCGCCTACCCGCCGGCGTTTGTGGGCCTGTGCTGGGTCAGACTGAGGGGTCAGACCTGCCGGCGTTTGTGGGCCTGTGCTGGGTCCGACTGAGGGCGCAGACCCGCCGGTGTTTGTGTGCCAGTCCTGTGTCAGACTGAGCGCGCCTACTCGCTGGTGTTTGTGGGCCTGTACTGGATCAGACTGAGGGTTCAGACCTGCCGGCGTTTGTGTGCCTGTGCTGGGTCCGACAGAAGGCTCAGACCTGCCGGTGTTTGTGGGCCTGTGCTTTGTCCGACTGAGGGGTCAGACCTGCCGGCTTTTTTTTTGCCTGTACTGGGTCCGACTGAGTAGTGCAGACCCGCCGGCGTTTGTGGGCCTGTCCTGGGTCCGACTGAGGGAGCAGACCCGCCGGCGTTTGTGGGCCTGCCCTTGGTCAGACTTTGGGCGCAGACCTGTCGGCGTTTGCGTGCTAGTCCTGTGTCAGACTGAGCGCGCCTACCCGCCGGCGTTTGTGGGCCTGTGCTGGGTCAGACTTAGCGGTCAGACCTGCCGGCGTTTGTGGGCCTGTGCTGGGTCCGACTGAGGGCGCAGACCCGCCGGTGTTTGAGGGACTGTGCTTTCTCCGAATGAAAGGTCAGACCTGCCGGCGTTTGTGGGCTTGTGCTGGGTCCAACTGAAGGCGCAGACCCGCTGGCGTTTGTGGGCCTGTCCTGGGTCCGACTGAGGGCGCAGACCTGCCGGCGTTTGTGTGCCAGTCCTGTGTCAGGCTGAGCGCGCCTACCCGCCGGCGTTTGTGGGCCTTTGTTGGGTCAGACTGAGGGGTCAGACCTACCGGCGTTTGTGGGCCTGTCCTGGGTCAGACTGTGCGCGCCTACCCGCCGGCGTTTGTGGGCCTGTCCTGGGTCCGGCTGAGGGCACAGACCTGCCGGCGTTTGTGTTCCAGTCCTGTGTCAGACTGAGCGCGCCTACCCGCTGGCGTTTGTGGGCCTGTGCTGGGTCCGACTGAGGGGTCAGACCTGCCGGCGTTTGTGGGCCTGTGCTGGGTCCGACTGATGGCGCAGACCCGCCGGTGTTTGTGGGACTGTGCTTTCTCTGAATGAGAGGTCAGACCTGCCGGCGTTTGTAGGCCTGTGCTGGGTCCAACTGAAGGCGCAGACCCGCCGGCGTTTGTGGGCCTGTCCTGGGTCCGACTGAGGGCGCAGACCTGTCGGCGTTTGTGTGCCAGTCCTGTGTCAGGCTGAGCGTGCCTACCCGCCGGCGTTTGTGGGCCTGTGTTGGGTCAGACTGAGTGGTCAGACCTGCCGGCGTTTGTGGGCCTGTCCTGGGTCAGACTGAGGGGTCAGACCTGTCGGCGTTTGTGTGCTAGTCCTGTGTCAGACTGAGCGCGCCTACCCGCCGGCGTTTGTGGGCCTGTGCTGGGTCAGACTGAGGGGTCAGACCTGCCGGCGTTTGTGGGCCTGTGCTGGGTCCGACTGAGGGCGCAGACCTGCCGGTGTTTGTGGTACTGTGCTTTCTCCGAATGAGAGGTCAGACCTGCCGGCGTTTGTGGGCCTGTGCTGGGTCCAACTGAAGGCGCAGACCCGCCGGCGTTTGTTGGCCTGTCCTGGGTCCGACTGAGGGCGCAGACCTGCCGGCGTTTGTGTGCCAGTCCTGTGTCAGGCTTAGCGCGCCTACATGCCGGCGTTTGTGGGCCTGTTTTGGGTCAGACTGAGTGGTCAGACCTGCCGGCGTTTGTGGGCCTGTGTTGGGTCAGACTGAGCGCGCCTACCCACCGGCGTTTGTGGGCCTGTCCTGTGTCCGACTGAGTAGTGCAGACCCGCCGGCGTTTGTGGGCCTGTCCTGGGTCTGACTGAGGGCGCAGACCCGCCGGCGTTTGTGGGCCTGTCCTGAGTCCGACTGAGGGGTCAGACCTGCCGGCGTTTGTGGGCCTGTCCTGTGTCCGACTGAGGGCGCAGACCCGCCGGTGTTTGTGTGCCAGTCCTGTGTCAGACTGAGCGCGCCTACCCGCTGGTGTTTGTGGGCCTGTACTGGGTCAGACTGAGGGTTCAGACCTGCCGGCGTTTGTGTGCCTGTGCTGGGTCCGACTGAAGGCTCAGACCTGCCGGTGTTTGTGGGCCTGTGCTTTGTCCGACTGAGGGGTCAGACCTGCCGGCTTTTTTTTGCCTGTACTGGGTCCGACTGAGTAGTGCAGACCCGCCGGCGTTTGTGGGCCTGTCCTGGGTCCGACTGAGTAGTGCAGACCCGCCGGCGTTTGTGGGCCTGTCCTGGGTCCGACTGAGGGCGCAGACCCGCCGGTGTTTGAGGGACTGTGCTTTCTCCGAATGAAAGGTCAGACATGCCGGCGTTTGTGGGCTTGTGCTGGGTCCAACTGAAGGCGCAGACCCGCTGGCGTTTGTGGGCCTGTCCTGGGTCCGACTGAGGGCGCAGACCTGCCGGCGTTTGTGTGCCAGTCCTGTGTCAGGCTGAGCGCGCCTACCCGCCGGCGTTTGTGGGCCTTTGTTGGGTCAGACTGAGGGGTCAGACCTACCGGCGTTTGTGGGCCTGTCCTGTGTCCGACTGAGTAGTGCAGACCCGCCGGCGTTTGTGGGCCTGTCCTGGGTCCGACTGAGGGCGCAGACCCGCCGGCGTTTGTGGGCCTGTCCTGAGTCCGACTGAGGGGTCAGACCTGCCGGCGTTTGTGGGCCTGTCCTGTGTCCGACTGAGTAGTGCAGACCCGCCGGCGTTTGTGGGCCTGTCCTGGGTCCGACTGAGCGCGCCTACCCACCGGCGTTTGTGGGCCTGTGCTGGGTCAGACTGAGGGTTCAGACCTGCCGGCGTTTGTGTGCCTGTGCTGGGTCCGACTGAAGGCTCAGACCTGCCGATGTTTGTGGGCCTGTGCTTTGTCCGACTGAGGGGTCAGACCTGCCGGCTTTTTTTTTTGCCTGTACTGGGTCCGACTGAGTAGTGCAGACCCGCCGGCGTTTCTGGGCCTGTCCTGGGTCCGACTGAGTAGTGCAGACCCGCCGGCGTTTGTGGGCCTGTCCTGGGTCCGACTGAGGGCGCAGACCCGCCGGTGTTTGAGGGACTGTGCTTTCTCCGAATGAAAGGTCAGACCTGCCGGCGTTTGTGGGCTTGTGCTGGGTCCAACTGAAGGCGCAGACCCGCTGGCGTTTGTGGGCCTGTCCTGGGTCCGACTGAGGGCGCAGACCTGCCGGCGTTTGTGTGCCAGTCCTGTGTCAGGCTGAGCGCGCCTACCCGCCGGCGTTTGTGGGCCTTTGTTGGGTCAGACTGAGGGGTCAGACCTACCGGCGTTTGTGGGCCTGTCCTGGGTCAGACTGTGCGCGCCTACCCGCCGGCGTTTGTGGGCCTGTCCTGGGTCCGGCTGAGGGCGCAGACCTGCCGGCGTTTGTGTTCCAGTCCTGTGTCAGACTGAGCGCGCCTACCCGCTGGCGTTTGTGGGCCTGTGCTGGGTCCGACTGAGGGGTCAGACCTGCCGGCGTTTGTGGGCCTGTGCTGGGTCCGACTGATGCCGCAGACCCGCCGGTGTTTGTGGGACTGTGCTTTCTCTGAATGAGAGGTCAGACCTGCCGGCGTTTGTGGGCCTGTGCTGGGTCAGACTGAGGGGTCAGACCTGCCGGCGTTTGTGGGCCTGTACTGAGTCCGACTGAGGGCGCAGACCCGCCGGTGTTTGTGGGACTGTGCTTTCTCCGAATGAGAGGTCAGACCTGCCGGCGTTTGTGGGCCTGTGCTGGGTCCAACTGAAGGCGCAGACCCGCCGGCGTTTGTGGGCCTGTCCTGGGTCCGACTGAGGGCGCAGACCTGCCGGCGTTTGTGTGCCAGTCCTGTGTCAGGCTGAGCGCGCCTACCCGCCGGCGTTTGTGGGCCTGTGCTGGGTCAGACTGAGGGGTCAGACCTGCCGGCGTTTGTGGGCCTGTGCTGGGTCAGACTGTGCGCGCCTACCCGCCGGCGTTTGTGGGCCTGTCCTGGGTCCGGCTGAGGGCGCAGACCTGCCGGCGTTTGTGTTCCAGTCCTGTGTCAGACTGAGCGCGCCTACCCGCTGGCGTTTGTGGGCCTGTGCTGGGTCCGACTGAGGGGTCAGACCCGCCGGTGTTTGTGGGACTGTGCTTTCTCTGAATGAGAGGTCAGACCTGCCGGCGTTTGTAGGCCTGTGCTGGGTCCAACTGAAGGCGCAGACCCGCCGGCGTTTGTGGGCCTGTCCTGGGTCCGACTGAGGGCGCAGACCTGCCGGCGTTTCTGTGCCAGTCCTGTGTCACGCTGAGCGTGCCTACCCGCCGGCGTTTGTGGGCCTGTGTTGGTTCAGACTGAGTGGTCAGACCTGCCGGCGTTTGTGGGCCTGTCCTGGGTCAGACTGAGGGGTCAGACCTGTCGGCGTTTGTGTGCTAGTCCTGTGTCAGACTGAGCGCGCCTACCCGCCGGCGTTTGTGGGCCTGTGCTGGGTCAGACTGAGGGGTCAGACCTGCCGGCGTTTGTGGGCCTGTGCTGGGTCCGACTGAGGGCGCAGACCCGCCGGTGTTTGTGGTACTGTGCTTTCTCCGAATGAGAGGTCAGACCTGCCGGCGTTTGTGGGCCTGTGCTGGGTCCAACTGAAGGCGCAGACCCGCCGGCGTTTGTTGGCCTGTCCTGGGTCCGACTGAGGGCGCAGACCTGCCGGCGTTTGTGTGCCAGTCCTGTGTCAGGCTTAGCGCGCCTACCTGCCGGCGTTTGTGGGCCTGTTTTGGGTCAGACTGAGTGGTCAGACCTGCCGGCGTTTGTGGGCCTGTGTTGGGTCAGACTGAGCGCGCCTACCCACCGGCGTTTGTGGGCCTGTCCTGTGTCCGACTGAGTAGTGCAGACCCGCCGGCGTTTGTGGGCCTGTCCTGGGTCCGACTGAGGGCGCAGACCCGCCGGCGTTTGTGGGCCTGTCCTGAGTCCGACTGAGGGGTCAGACCTGCCGGCGTTTGTGGGCCTGTCCTGTGTCCGACTGAGTAGTGCAGACCCGCCGGCGTTTGTGGGCCTGTCCTGGGTCCGACTGAGCGCGCCTACCCACCGGCGTTTGTGGGCCTGTGCTGGGTCAGACTGAGGGGTCAGACCTGCCGGCGTTTGTGGGCCTGTGCTGGGTCCGACTGAGGGCGCAGACCCGCCGGTGTTTGTGTGCCAGTCCTGTGTCAGACTGAGCGCGCCTACCCGCTGGTGTTTGTGGGCCTGTACTGGGTCAGACTGAGGGTTCAGACCTGCCGGCGTTTGTGTGCCTGTGCTGGGTCCGACTGAAGGCTCAGACCTGCCGGTGTTTGTGGGCCTGTGCTTTGTCCGACTGAGGGGTCAGACCTGCCGGCTTTTTTTTTTGCCTGTACTGGGTCCGACTGAGTAGTGCAGACCCGCCGGCGTTTGTGGGCCTGTCCTGGGTCCGACTGAGTAGTGCAGACCCGCCGGCGTTTGTGGGCCTGTCCTGGGTCCGACTGAGGGCGCAGACCCGCCGGTGTTTGAGGGACTGTGCTTTCTCCGAATGAAAGGTGAGACATGCCGGCGTTTGTGGGCTTGTGCTGGGTCCAACTGAAGGCGCAGACCCGCTGGCGTTTGTGGGCCTGTCCTGGGTCCGACTGAGGGCGCAGACCTGCCGGCGTTTGTGTGCCAGTCCTGTGTCAGGCTGAGCGCGCCTACCCGCCGGCGTTTGTGGGCCTTTGTTGGGTCAGACTGAGGGGTCAGACCTACCGGCGTTTGTGGGCCTGTCCTGGGTCAGACTATGCGCGCCTACCCGCCGGCGTTTGTGGGCCTGTCCTGGGTCCGGCTGAGGGCGCAGACCTGCCGGCGTTTGTGTTCCAGTCCTGTGTCAGACTGAGCGCGCCTACCCGCTGGCGTTTGTGGGCCTGTGCTGGGTCCGACTGAGGGGTCAGACCTGCCGGCGTTTGTGGGCCTGTGCTGGGTCCGACTGATGGCGCAGACCCGCCGGTGTTTGTGGGACTGTGCTTTCTCTGAATGAGAGGTCAGACCTGCCGGCGTTTGTGGGCCTGTGCTGCGTCAGACTGAGGGGTCAGACCTGCCGGCGTTTGTGGGCCTGTACAGGGTCCGACTGAGGGCGCAGACCCGCCGGTGTTTGTGGGACTGTGCTTTCTCCGAATGAGAGGTCAGACCTGCCGGCGTTTGTGGGCCTGTGCTGGGTCCAACTGAAGGCGCAGACCCGCCGGCGTTTGTGGGCCTGTCCTGGGTCCGACTGAGGGCGCAGACCTGCCGGCGTTTGTGTGCCAGTCCTGTGTCAGACTGAGCGCGCCTACCCACTGGCGTTTGTGGGCCTGTGCTGGGTCAGACTGACGGGTCAGACCTGCCGGCGTTTGTGGGCCTGTACTGGGTCCGACTGAGGGCACAGATCTGCCGGTGTTTGTGGGCCTGTTCTTTGTCCGACTGAGGGGTCAGACCTGCCGGCTTTTGTTTGCTTGTACTGGGTCCGACTGAGTAGTGCAGACCCGCCGGCGTTTGTGGGCCTGTGCTGGGTCAGACTGAGGGGTCAGACCTGCCGGAGTTTGTGGGCCTGTGCTGGGTCCGACTGAGGGCGCAGACCCGCCGGTGTTTGTGGGACTGTGCTTTCTCTGAATGAGAGGTCAGACCTGCCGGCGTTTGTTGGCCTGTGCTGGGTCCTACTGAAGGCGCAGACCCGCCGGCGTTTGTGGGCCTGTCCTGGGTCCGACTGAGGGCGCAGACCTGCCGGCGTTTGTGTGCCAGTCCTGTGTCAGGCTGAGCGCGCCTACCCGCCGGCGTTTGTGGGCCTGTGCTGGGTCAGACTGAGGGGTCAGACCTGCCGGCGTTTGTGGGCCTGTGCTGGGTCCGACTGAGGGCGCAGACCCGCCGGTGTTTGAGGGACTGTGCTTTCTCCGAATGAGAGGTCAGACCTGCCGGCGTTTGTGGGCCTGTGCTGGGTCCAACTGAAGGCGCAGACCCGCCGGCGTTGGTGGGCCTGTCCTGGGTCCGACTGAGGGCGCAGACCTGCCGGCTTTTGTGTGCCAGTCCTGTGTCAGGCTGAGCGCGCCTACCCGCCGGCGTTTGTGGGCCTGTGTTGGGTCAGACTGAGTGGTCAGACCTGCCGGCGTTTGTGGGCCTGTGTTGGGTCAGACTGAGCACGCCTACCCACCGGCGTTTGTGGGCCTGTCCTGTGTCCGACTGAGTAGTGCAGACCCGCCGGCGTTTGTGGGCCTGTCCTGGGTCCGACTGAGGGCGCAGACCCGCCGGCGTTTGTGGGCCTGTGCTGGGTCCGACTGAGGGCGCAGACCCGCCGGTGTTTGAGGGACTGTGCTTTCTCCGAATGAAAGGTCAGACCTGCCGGCGTTTGTGGGCCTGTGCTGGGTCAGACTGAGTGGTCAGACCTGCCGGCGTTTGTGGGCCTGTCCTGGGTCCAACTGAGGGCGCAGACCTGCCGGCGTTTGTGTGCCAGTCCTGTGTCAGACTGAGCGCGCCTACCCGCTGGTGTTTGTGGGCCTGTGGTGGGTCAGACTGAGGGTTCAGACCTGCCGGCGTTTGTGGGCCTGTGCTGGGTCAGACTGAGGGGTCAGACCTGCCGGCGTTTGTGGGCCTGTGCTGGGTCCGACTGAGGGCGCAGACCCGCCGGTGTTTGAGGGACTGTGCTTTCTCCGAATGAGAGGTCAGACCTGCCGGCGTTTGTGGGCCTCTGCTGGGTCCAACTGAAGACGCAGACCCGCCGGCGTTTGTGGGCCTGTCCTGGGTCCGACTAAGGGCGCAGACCTGCCGGCGTTTGTGTGCCAGTCCTGTGTCAGGCTGAGCGCGCCTACCTGCCGGCGTTTGTGGGCCTGTTTTGGGTCAGACTGAGTGGTCAGACCTGCCGGCGTTTGTGGGCCTGTGTTGGGTCAGACTGAGCGCGCCTACCCACCGGCGTTTGTGGGCCTGTCCTGTGTCCGACTGAGTAGTGCAGACCCGCCGGCGTTTGTGGGCCTGTCCTGGGTCCGACTGAGGGCGCAGACCCGCCGGCGTTTGTGGGCCTGTCCTGGGTCCGACTGAGGGGTCAGACCTGCCGGCGTTTGTGGGCCTGTCCTGTGTCCGACTGAGTAGTGCAGACCCGCCGGCGTTTGTGGGCCTGTCCTGGGTCCGACTGAGCGCGCCTACCCGCCGGCGTTTGTGGGCCTGTGCTGGGTCAGACTGAGGGGTCAGACCTGCCGGCGTTTGTGGGCCTGTGCTGGGTCCGACTGAGGGCGCAGACCCGCCGGCGTTTGTGTGCCAGTCCTGTGTCAGACTGAGCGCGCCTACCCGCTGGTGTTTGTGGGCCTGTACTGGGTCAGACTGAGGGTTCAGACCTGCCGGCGTTTGTGTGCCTGTGCTGGGTCCGACTGAAGGCTCAGACCTGCCGGTGTTTGTGGGCCTGTGCTTTGTCCGACTGAGGGGTCAGACCTGCCGGCTTTTTTTGCCTGTACTGGGTCCGACTGAGTAGTGCAGACCCGCCGGCGTTTGTGGGCCTGTCCTGGGTCCGACTGAGGGAGCAGACCCGCCGGCGTTTGTGGGCCTGCCCTTGGTCAGACTTTGGGCGCAGACCTGTCGGCGTTTGCGTGCTAGTCCTGTGTCAGACTGAGCGCGCCTACCCGCCGGCGTTTGTGGGCCTTTGTTGGGTCAGACTGAGGGGTCAGACCTACCGGCATTTGTGGGCCTGTCCTGGGTCAGACTGAGCGCGCCTACCCGCCGGCGTTTGTGGGCCTGTCCTGGGTCCGGCTGAGGGCGCAGACCTGCCGGCGTTTGTGTTCCAGTCCTGTGTCAGACTGAGCATGCCTACCCGCTGGCGTTTGTGGGCCTGTGCTGGGTCAGACTGAGCGCGCCTACCCACCGGCGTTTGTGGGCCTGTCCTGGGTCCGACTGAGGGCGCAGACCCGCCGGCGTTTGTGGGCCTGTCCTGGGTCCGACTGAGGGGTCAGACCTGCCGGCGTTTGCGGGCCTGTCCTGGGTCAGACTGAGGGGTCAGACCTGTCGGCGTTTGTGTGCTAGTCCTGTGTCAGACTGAGCGCGCTTACCCGCCGGCGTTTGTGGGCCTGTGCTGGGTCAGACTGAGGGGTCAGACCTGCCGGCGTTTGTGGGCCTGTGCTGGGTCCGACTGAGGGCGCAGACCCGCAGGTGTTTGTAGGACTGTGCTTTCTCCGAATGAGAGGTCAGACCTGCCGGCGTTTGTGGGCCTGTGCTGGGTCCAACTGAAGGCGCAGACCTGCCGGCGTTTGTGGGCCTGTCCTGGGTCCGACTGAGGGCGCAGACCTGCCGGCGTTTGTGTGCCAGTCCTGTGTCAGACTGAGCGCGCCTACCCACTGGCGTTTGTGGGCCATTGCTGGGTCAGACTGACGGGTCAGACCTGCCGGCGTTTGTGGGCCTGTACTGGGTCCGACTGAGGGCACAGACCTGCCGGTGTTTGTGGGCCTGTGCTTTGTCCAACTGAGGGGTCAGACCTGCCGGCTTTTGTTTGCTTGTACTGGGTCTGACTGAGTAGTGCAGACCCGCCGGCGTTTGTGTGCCAGTCCTGTGTCAGACTGAGCGCGCCTACTCGCTGGTGTTTGTGGGCCTGTACTGGGTCAGACTGAGGGGTCAGACCTGCCGGCGTTTGTGGGCCTGTCCTGGGTCCGACTGAGCGCGCCTACCCGCCGGCGTTTGTGGGCCTGTACTGGGTCAGACTGAGGGGTCAGACCTGCCGGAGTTTATGGGCCTGTGCTGGGTCCGACTGAGGGCGCAGACCCGCCGGTGTTTGTGGGACTGTGCTTTCTCTGAATGAGAGGTCAGACCTGCCGGCGTTTGTGGGCCTGTGCTGGGTCCTACTGAAGGAGCAGACCCGCCGGCGTTTGTGGGCCTGTCCTGGGTCCGACTGAGGGCGCAGACCTGCCGGCGTTTGTGTGCCAGTCCTGTGTCAGGCTGAGCGCGCCTACCCGCCGGCGTTTGTGGGCTTGTGCTGGGTCAGACTGAGGGGTCAGACCTGCCGGCGTTTGTGGGCCTGTGCTGGGTCCGACTGAGGGCGCAGACCCGCCGGTCTTTGAGGGACTGTGCTTTCTCCGAATGAGAGGTCAGACCTGCCGGCGTTTGTGGGCCTCTGCTGGGTCCAACTGAAGGCGCAGACCCGCCGGCGTTTGTGGGCCTGTCCTGGGTCCGACTGAGGGCGCAGACCTGCCGGCGTTTGTGTGCCAGTCCTGTGTCAGGCTGAGCGCGCCTACCTGCCGGCGTTTGTGGGCCTGTTTTGGGTCAGACTGAGTGGTCAGACCTGCCGGCGTTTGTGGGCCTGTGTTGGGTCAGACTGAGCGCGCCTACCCACCGGCGTTTGTGGGCCTGTCCTGTGTCCGACTGAGTAGTGCAGACCCGCCGGCGTTTGTGGGCCTGTCCTGGGTCCGACTGAGGGCGCAGACCCGCCGGCGTTTGTGGGCCTGTCCTGGGTCCGACTGAGGGGTCAGACCTGCCGGCGTTTGTGGGCCTGTCCTGTGTCCGACTGAGTAGTGCAGACCCGCCGGCGTTTGTGGGCCTGTCCTGGGTCCGACTGAGCGCGCCTACCCGCCGGCGTTTGTGGGCCTCTGCTGGGTCAGACTGAGGGGTCAGACCTGCCGGCGTTTGTGGGCCTGTGCTGGGTCCGACTGAGGGCGCAGACCCGCCGGCGTTTGTGTGCCAGTCCTGTGTCAGACTGAGCGTGCCTACCCGCTGGTGTTTGTGGGCCTGTACTGGGTCAGACTGAGGGTTCAGACCTGCCGGCATTTGTGTGACTGTGCTGGGTCCGACTGAAGGCTCAGACCTGCCGGTGTTTGTGGGCCTGTGCTTTGTCCGACTGAGGGGTCAGACCTGCCGGCTTTTTTTTGCCTGTACTGGGTCCGACTGAGTAGTGCAGACCCGCCGGCGTTTGTGGGCCTGTCCTGGGTCAGACTGAGGGAGCAGACCCGCCGGCGTTTGTGGGCCTGCCCTTGGTCAGACTTTGGGCGCAGACCTGTCGGCGTTTGCGTGCTAGTCCTGTGTCAGACTGAGCGCGCCTACCCGCCGGCGTTTGTGGGCCTGTGCTGGGTCAGACTGAGGGGTCAGACCTGCCGGCGTTTGTGGGCCTGTGCTGGGTCCGACTGAGGGCGCAGACCCGCCGGTGTTTGAGGGACTGTGCTTTCTCCGAATGAAAGGTCAGACCTGCCGGCGTTTGTGGGCTTGTGCTGGGTCCAACTGAAGGCGCAGACCCGCTGGCGTTTGTGGGCCTGTCCTGGGTCCGACTGAGGGCGCAGACCTGCCGGCGTTTGTGTGCCAGTCCTGTGTCAGGCTGAGCGCGCCTACCCGCCGGCGTTTGTGGGCCTTTGTTGGGTCAGACTGAGGGGTCAGACCTACTGGCGTTTGTGGGCCTGTCCTGGGTCAGACTGTGCGCGCCTACCCGCCGGCGTTTGTGGGCCTGTCCTGGGTCCGGCTGAGGGCGCAGACCTGCCGGCGTTTGTGTTCCAGTCCTGTGTCAGACTGAGCGCGCCTACCCGCTGGCGTTTGTGGGCCTGTGCTGGGTCCGACTGAGGGGTCAGACCTGCCGGCGTTTGTGGGCCTGTGCTGGGTCCAACTGAAGGCGCAGACCCGCCGGCGTTTGTGGGCCTGTCCTGGGTCCGACTGAGGGCGCAGACCTGCCGGCGTTTGTGTGCCAGTCCTGTGTCAGACTGAGCGCGCCTACCCACTGGCGTTTGTGAGTCTGTGCTGGGTCAGACTGACGGGTCAGACCTGCCGGCGTTTGTGGGCCTGTACTGGGTCCGACTGAGGGCACAGACCTGCCGGTGTTTGTGGGCCTGTGCTTTGTCCGACTGAGGGGTCAGACCTGCCGGCTTTTGTTTGCTTGTACTGGGTCCGACTGAGTAGTGCAGACCCGCCGGCGTTTGTGGGCCTGTGCTGGGTCCGACTGAGGGCGCAGACCCGCCGGTGTTTGAGGGACTGTGCTTTCTCCGAATGAAAGGTCATACCTGCCGGCGTTTTTGGGCCTGTGCTGGGTCCAACTAAAGGCGCAGACCCGCCGGCGTTTGTGGGCCTGTCCTGGGTCCGACTGAGGGCGCAGACCTGCCGGCGTTTGTGTGCCAGTCCTGTGTCAGGCTGAGCGCGCCTATCCGCCGGCGTTTGTGGGCCTGTGTTGGGTCAGACTGAGTGGTCAGACCTGCCGGCGTTTGTGGGCCTGTCCTGGGTCCAACTGAGGGCGCAGACCTGCCGGCGTTTGTGTGCCAGTCCTGTGTCAGACTGAGCGCGCCTACCCGCTGGTGTTTGTGGGCCTGTGGTGGGTCAGACTGAGGGTTCAGACCTGCCGGCGTTTGTGGGCCTGTGCTGGGTCAGACTGAGGGGTCAGACCTGCCGGCGTTTGTGGGCCTGTGCTGGGTCCGACTGAGGGCGCAGACCCGCCGGTGTTTGAGGGACTGTGCTTTCTCCGAATGAGAGGTCAGACCTGCCGGCGTTTGTGGGCCTGTGCTGGGTCCAACTGAAGGCGCAGACCCGCCGGCGTTTGTGGGCCTGTCCTGGGTCCGACTTTGGGCGCAGACCCGCCGGCGTTTGTGGGCCTGCCCTTGGTCCGACTTTGGGCGCAGACCTGTCGGCGTTTCTGTGCTAGTCCTGTGTCAGACTGAGCGCGCCTACCCGCCGGCGTTTGTGGGCCTGTGCTGGGTCAGACTGAGGGGTCAGACCTGCCGGCGTTTGTGGGCCTGTGCTGGGTCCGACTGAGGGCGCAGACCCGCCAGTGTTTGTGGGACTGTATTTTCTCTGAATGAGAGGTCAGACCTGCCGGCGTTTGTGAGCCTGTGCTGGGTCCAACTGAAGGCGCAGAACCGCCGGCGTTTGTGGGCCTGTGCTGGGTCCGACTGAGGGCGCAGACCCGCCGGTGTTTGAGGGACTGTGCTTTCTCCGAATGAAAGGTCAGACCTGCCGGCGTTTGTGGGCCTGTGCTGGGTCAGACTGAGTGGTCAGACCTGCCGGCGTTTGTGGGCCTGTCCTGGGTCCAACTGAGGGCGCAGACCTGCCGGCGTTTGTGTGCCAGTCCTGTGTCAGACTGAGCGCGCCTACCCGCTGGTGTTTGTGGGCCTGTGGTGGGTCAGACTGAGGGTTCAGACCTGCCGGCGTTTGTGGGCCTGTGCTGGGTCAGACTGAGGGGTCAGACCTGCCGGCGTTTGTGGGCCTGTGCTGGGTCCGACTGAGGGCGCAGACCCGCCGGTGTTTGAGGGACTGTGCTTTCTCCGAATGAGAGGTCAGACCTGCCGGCGTTTGTGGGCCTCTGCTGGGTCCAACTGAAGACGCAGACCCGCCGGCGTTTGTGGGCCTGTCCTGGGTCCGACTAAGGGCGCAGACCTGCCGGCGTTTGTGTGCCAGTCCTGTGTCAGGCTGAGCGCGCCTACCTGCCGGCGTTTGTGGGCCTTTTTTGGGTCAGACTGAGTGGTCAGACCTGCCGGCGTTTGTGGGCCTGTGTTGGGTCAGACTGAGCGCGCCTACCCACCGGCGTTTGTGGGCCTGTCCTGTGTCCGACTGAGTAGTGCAGACCCGCCGGCGTTTGTGGGCCTGTCCTGGGTCCGACTGAGGGCGCAGACCCGCCGGCGTTTGTGGGCCTGTCCTGGGTCCGACTGAGGGGTCAGACCTGCCGGCGTTTGTGGGCCTGTCCTGTGTCCGACTGAGTAGTGCAGACCCGCCGGCGTTTGTGGGCCTGTCCTGGGTCCGACTGAGCGCGCCTACCCGCCGGCGTTTGTGGGCCTGTGCTGGGTCAGACTGAGGGGTCAGACCTGCCGGCGTTTGTGGGCCTGTGCTGGGTCCGACTGAGGGCGCAGACCCGCCGGCGTTTGTGTGCCAGTCCTGTGTCAGACTGAGCGCGCCTACCCGCTGGTGTTTGTGGGCCTGTACTGGGTCAGACTGAGGGTTCAGACCTGCCGGCGTTTGTGTGCCTGTGCTGGGTCCGACTGAAGGCTAAGACCTGCCGGTGTTTGTGGGCCTGTGCTTTGTCCGAATGAGAGGTCAGACCTGCCGGCGTTTGTGGGCCTGTGCTGGGTCCAACTGAAGGCGCAGACCCGCCGGCGTTTGTTGGCCTGTCCTGGGTCCGACTGAGGGCGCAGACCTGCCGGCGTTTGTGTGCCAGTCCTGTGTCAGGCTTAGCGCGCCTACCTGCCGGCGTTTGTGGGCCTGTTTTGGGTCAGACTGAGTGGTCAGACCTGCCGGCGTTTGTGGGCCTGTGTTGGGTCAGACTGAGCGCGCCTACCCACCGGCGTTTGTGGGCCTGTCCTGTGTCCGACTGAGTAGTGCAGACTCGCCGGCGTTTGTGGGCCTGTCCTGGGTCCGACTGAGGGCGCTGACCCGCCGGTGTTTGTGGGACTGTGATTTCTACGAATGAGAGGTCAGACCTGCCGGCGTTTGTGGGCCTGTGCTGGGTCCAACTGAAGGCGCAGACCCGCCGGCGTTTGTGGGCCTGTCGTGGGTCCGACTGAGGGCGCAGACCTGCCGGCGTTTGTGTGCCTGTGCTGGGTCCGACTGAGGGCTCAGACCTGCCGGTGTTTGTGGGCCTGTGCTTTGTCCGACTGAGGGCGCAGACCTGCCGGCGTTTGTGTGCCTGTGCTGGGTCAGACTGAGGGGTCAGACCTGCCGGCGTTTGTGGGCCTGTGCTGGGTCCGACTGAGGGCGCAGACCCGCCGGTGTTTGTGGGACTGTGATTTCTCCGAATGAGAGGTCAGACCTGCCGGCGTTTGTGGGCTTGTCCTGGGTCTGCCTGAATATGCAGACCTGCCGGTGTTTGTGGGCTTGTCCTGGTTCCGACTGAGTGTACAGACCTGCCGGCGTTAGTGTGCCAGTCCTGTGTCAGACTGAGCGCGCTTACCCGCCGGCGTTTGTGGGCCTGTGCTGGGTCCCACTGAGGGGTCAGACTTGCCGCTGTTTGTGGGCCTGTGCTGGGTCAGACTGAGGGGTCAGACCAACCGGCGTTTGTGGGCCTGTTCTTGGTCCGACTGAGGGCGCAGACTTGCCGACATTTGTGGGCCTGTCCTCGGGGCGCAGACCCGCCGGCGTTTGTGGGCCTGTCCTGAGGGCACAGACCCGCCGGCATTTGTGGGCCTGTCCTTGGTCTGACTCAGGGCGCAGACCTGCCGGCGTTTGTGGGCCTGTCCTGGGTGCGACTCAGGTCGCAGACTCGCCAGCGTTCATCAGTAATAGTCCTGCTTCAGACTGTGGTGACAGACTCGCCAACATTAGTCAGCAACAGTCCTGCTTCAGACTGAGGGGACAGACTCACTAACGTCAGTCAGCAACAGTCCTGCTTCAGACTGAGGGAACAGCTAACATTACCGAGTCTGTTACCTCAGACCGAAGCAGGACTGTTGCGTTAGTCAGCAACAGTCCTGCTTCGGACTGAGGGGACAGACTCGCTAACGTTAGTCAGCAACAGTCCTGCTTCAGACTGAGGGGACAGACTCGCTAACGTTAGTCAGCAACAGTCCTGCTTCAGACTGAGGGGAAAGACTCACTAACATTAGTCAGCAACAGTCTCGCATCAGACCGAGGGGACAGACTCACTAACATTAGTCAGCAACATTCCTGCTTCGGACTGAGGGGACAGACTCGCTAACGTTAGTCAGCAACATTCCTACTTCAGACTGAGGGGACACACTTGCTAACATTAGTCAGCAACAGTCCTGCTTCAGACTGAGGGGACAGACTCGCTGACATTAGTCAGCAGTACTCCTGCTTCATATTGAGGGGACAGACTCGCTAACGTTAGTCAGCAGTACTCCTGCTTCAGATTGAGGGGACAGACTCGCTAACGTTAGTCAGCAACAGTCCTGCTTCAGATTGAGGGGACAGACTCGGTAACGTTAGCTGTCCACTCAGTCCGATGCAGAACTGTTGCGTTTGTCAGCAACAGTCTTGTTTCAGACGGAGGGGACAGGCTCTCTAACGTTAGTCAGTAGTCCTGGTTCAGACTGAAGGGACAGACTCGCTAACGTTAGTCAATAGTCCTGCTTCAGACTGAAGGGACAGACCCGCTAACCTTAGTCAGCAACAATCCTGCTTCAGACTGAGGGGACAGACTCGGTAACGTTAGTCAGCAACACTCCTGCTTCAGAATAAGGGGACAGACTCAGTAAAGTTAGTCAGCAACAGTCCTGCTTCAGACTGAGGGGACAGACTCAGTACCGTTAGTCAGTCGTCCTGCTTCAGACTGGGGGGACAGACTCGCTAACGTTAGTCAGTAGTCCTGCTTCAGATTGAGGGGACAGACCCACTAACGTTAGTCAGTAGTCCTGCTTCAGATTGCGGGGACATACCCGCTAACCTTAGTCAGTAGTCCTGCTTCAGACTGAGAGGACATACTCAGTAACAGTCGTGGTTCAGACTGAGAGGACAGACTCAGTACCGTTAGTCAGTAGTCCTGGTTCAGACTGAGAAGACAGACTCAGTACCGTTAGTCAGTATTCCTGGTTCAGACTGAGAGGACAGACCCACTAACGTTAGTCAGTAGTCCTGCTTCAGATTGCGGGGACATACCCGCTAACCTTAGTCAGTAGTCCTGCTTCAGACTGAGGGGACGGACCCGCTAACGTTAGTCAGTCGTCCTGCTTCAGACTGAGAGGACATACTCAGTAACAGTCCTGGTTCAGACTGAGAGGACAGACTCAGTACCGTTAGTCAGTAGTCCTGGTTCAGACTGAGAGGACAGACTCAGTACCGTTAGTCAGTAGTCCTGGTTCAGACTGAGAGGACAGACTCAGTAACGTTAGTCAGTCGTCCTGCTTCAGACTGAGAGGACATACTCAGTAACAGTCCTGGTTCAGACTGAGAGGACAGACTCAGTACCGTTAGTCAGTAGTCCTGGTTCAGACTGAGAGGACAGACTCAGTACCGTTAGTCAGTAGTCCTGGTTCAGACTGAGAGGACAGACTCAGTAACGTTAGTCAGTAGTCCTGCTTCAGACTGAGAGGACATACTCAGTAACAGTCCTGGTTCAGACTGAGAGGACAGACTCAGTACCGTTAGTCAGTAGTCCTGGCGCAGACCCGCCGGCGTTTGTGGGCCTGTCCTTGGTCCGACTTTGGGCGTAGACCTGTCGGCGTTTGTGTGCTAGTCCTGTGTCAGACTGAGCGCGCCTACCCGCCGGCGTTTGTGGGCCTGTGCTGGGTCCGACTGAGGGCGCAGACCTGCCAGTGTTTGTGGGCCTGTGCTTTGTCCAACTGAGGGGTCAGACCTGCCGGCTTTTGTTTGCCTGTACTGGGTCCGACTGAGTAGTGCAGACCCGCCGGCGTTTGTGGGCCTGTCCTGGGTCCGACTGAGGGCGCAGACCCGCCGGCGTTTGTGGGCCTGTCCTGGGTTCGAACTTGGGCGCAGACCTGTCGGCGTTTGTGTGCTAGTCCTGTGTCAGACTGAGCGCGCCTACCCGCCGGTGTTTGTGGGCCTGTGCTGGGTCAGACTGAGGGGTCAGACCTGCCGGCGTTTGTGGGCCTGTGCTGGGTCCGACTGAGGGCGCAGACCCGCCGGTGTTTGTGGGACTGTGATTTCTCCGAATGAGAGGTCAGACCTGCCGGCGTTTGTGGGCTTGTCCTGGGTCTGCCTGAATATGCAGACCTGCCGGTGTTTGTGGGCTTGTCCTGGTTCCGACTTAGTGTACAGACCTGCCGGCGTTAGTGTGCCAGTCCTGTGTCAGACTGAGCGCGCTTACCCGCCGGCGTTTGTGGGCCTGTGCTGGGTCCCACTGAGGGGTCAGACTTGCCGGTGTTTGTGGGCCTGTGCTGGGTCAGACTGAGGGGTCAGACCAACCGGCGTTTGTGGGCCTGTTCTTGGTCCGACTGAGGGCGCAGACTTGCCGACATTTGTGGGCCTGTCCTCGGGGCGCAGACCCGCCGGCGTTTGTGGGCCTGTCCTGAGGGCACAGACCCGCCGGCATTTGTGGGCCTGTCCTTGGTCTGACTCAGGGCGCAGACCTGCCGGCGTTTGTGGGCCTGTCCTGGGTGCGACTCAGGTCGCAGACTCGCCAGCGTTCGTCAGTAATAGTCCTGCTTCAGACTGTGGTGACAGACTCGCCAACATTAGTCAGCAACAGTCCTGCTTCAGACTGAGGGGACAGACTCACTAACGTCAGTCAGCAACAGTCCTGCTTCAGACTGAGGGAACAGCTAACATTACCGAGTCTGTTACCTCAGACCGAAGCAGGACTGTTGCGTTAGTCAGCAACAGTCCTGCTTCGGACTGAGGGGACAGACTCGCTAACGTTAGTCAGCAACAGTCCTGCTTCAGACTGAGGGGACAGACTCGCTAACGTTAGTCAGCAACAGTCCTGGATCAGACTGAGGGGAAAGACTCACTAACATTAGTCAGCAACAGTCTCGCATCAGACCGAGGGGACAGACTCACTAACATTAGTCAGCAACATTCCTGCTTCGGACTGAGGGGACAGACTCGCTAACGTTAGTCAGCAACATTCCTACTTCAGACTGAGGGGACACACTTGCTAACATTAGTCAGCAACAGTCCTGCTTCAGACTGAGGGGACAGACTCGCTGACATTAGTCAGCAGTACTCCTGCTTCATATTGAGGGGACAGACTCGCTAACGTTAGTCAGCAGTACTCCTGCTTCAGATTGAGGGGACAGACTCGCTAACGTTAGTCAGCAACAGTCCTGCTTCAGATTGAGGGGACAGACTCGGTAACGTTAGCTGTCCACTCAGTCCGATGCAGAACTGTTGCGTTTGTCAGCAACAGTCTTGTTTCAGACGGAGGGGACAGGCTCTCTAACGTTAGTCAGTAGTCCTGGTTCAGACTGAAGGGACAGACTCGCTAACGTTAGTCAATAGTCCTGCTTCAGACTGAAGGGACAGACCCGCTAACCTTAGTCAGCAACAATCCTGCTTCAGACTGAGGGGACAGACTCGGTAACGTTAGTCAGCAACAGTCCTGCTTCAGAATAAGGGGACAGACTCAGTAAAGTTAGTCAGCAACAGTCCTGCTTCAGACTGAGGGGACAGACTCGCTAACGTTAGTCAGTAGTCCTGCTTCAGATTGAGGGGACAGACCCACTAACGTTAGTCAGTAGTCCTGCTTCAGATTGCGGGGACATACCCGCTAACCTTAGTCAGTAGTCCTGCTTCAGACTGAGAGGACATACTCAGTAACAGTCGTGGTTCAGACTGAGAGGACAGACTCAGTACCGTTAGTCAGTAGTCCTGGTTCAGACTGAGAAGACAGACTCAGTACCGTTAGTCAGTATTCCTGGTTCAGACTGAGAGGACAGACCCACTAACGTTAGTCAGTAGTCCTGCTTCAGATTGCGGGGACATACCCGCTAACCTTAGTCAGTAGTCCTGCTTCAGACTGAGGGGACGGACCCGCTAACGTTAGTCAGTCGTCCTGCTTCAGACTGAGAGGACAGACTCAGTACCGTTAGTCAGTAGTCCTGGTTCAGACTGAGAGGACAGACTCAGTACCGTTAGTCAGTAGTCCTGGTTCAGACTGAGAGGACAGACTCAGTACCGTTAGTCAGTAGTCCTGGTTCAGACTGAGAGGACAGACTCAGTAACGTTAGTCAGTAGTCCTGCTTCAGACTGAGAGGACATACTCAGTAACAGTCCTGGTTCAGACTGAGAGGACAGACTCAGTACCGTTAGTCAGTAGTCCTGGTTCAGACTGAGAGGACAGACTCAGTACCGTTAGTCAGTAGTCCTGGTTCAGACTGAGAGGACAGACTCAGTACCGTTAGTCAGTAGTCCTGGTTCAGACTGAGAGGACAGACTCAGTAACGTTAGTCTGAAGTCCTGCTTCAGACTGGTTAATCCTTTAAATCAGGTAAAATGCAGTATTCCTACCAGAGTGGTTTCTTACAGCTCAGTCTCACTGTGGTTTGTGACTGTGTTGTTATCATTGTCTTATTTATTTATTTATTTATGTGTGTATATGTGTGTATGGATTTATGTATGTGTGTATGTATGTATTTATGTTTGTATTTTTTTTCGTTGTTACTTTATTTACAAATCAATTGGATAATGTTTTGTAACTTTTTCACAGCATGATGTGTATATGTTTGTTTTTATGAATGTATGTATATATGTATTTATGTATGGATGCATTTATGATTTTATTTACTTATATATTTTTGGCTAGCTAACACTAGATAGCTATTTATAGCTAGAAGTTTGACAATAGATAGTGCAGACAGTCCCTGGTGGTCTGGTGGCTAGGATTCGGAGCTCTCACCGCCACGGCCCGGGTTTATTTTTTATTTTTTTATTTAATTTTTATTATTGTTCAGAAACGGCAAAACCAAAGGCAACATTAAAAAGCAAAACAAAACAAAACCAAAAGAAAAAAAAAACAGACAGGGTCGTCGTGAGTGTGTGTGTGTGTGTGTGTGTGTGTGTGTGTGTGTGTGTGTGTGTGTGTGTGTGTGTGTGTGTGCGTGTGGGGAGTACACACTACCACAGCAACAGTTAATTGCTGGGAAATGTCATCAGTTACAAATGGTTTATATTTCAAATAGTCTTCAGGTGTCCCCTCAGTCCAGCCATTCCAGCCAAGTCCCAAGTCACATGGAGCATATCTTCCCTCCTCTCTTGGCTCACGTCAGTATAATTTCCAGGATTTTTCTCCTTTTCTGTGGTCGTGTCTCAAGGAGAAAGTCAATAGGTCCATACTGCAGATTTCCTGAACTATTTCCTTCCTCTCCTTATTCAACCACTTCCTAGTTATTGCTTTTTTACTGCCCGCTAAAAGTATTTGTAGCAAGTATCTGTCCTGTTTTTTCAGCTCGGTTGGCACATTACCCAAATATATGACAGTGAAATTAAAATCCAGCTTTATGTTAGTTATTGATCTGATAGCAGTAACGACGTCCGTCCAGTAGGAGGAAACATCAGGGCGTTCCCAGAAGATGTGAAAATGACCAGCAGACATGTTACCACACAATCTCCAACACTGACCAAGCTCTGGTTTGTGACTCTGTCATTTTTAAGTTATAAAAATTCTTGAAGTGTTTTTCCAGGCAAACTCCCTCCAAAGGTTTGAGCTGGAGGTGGAGGACGGTGTCCTACAAATGTTTAGCCAGTTGTCTTCAGTTAATTTTATATTTGCGTCTTTCTCCCATCTCGATTTCATAGATAATGTTGAAAGAGCTTTCTCCTGCTGGAAGGCAGTGGAGATCTTAGAGATCAGTTTTTTCCTGGTTTTACCTTTAAGTGCATCCACAGATATATTAATCAGACACAATTCTCCATCCTCATTAGTTTTGATTTTTTTTATCAAAGTAAGCTCTTCACTGAAGGTATCTGAAGAAATCTTGCTTCTCCAGACTCTAGGTTTCTATGAGCTGTTGGAAACTGTTTAGCCCTTTACTGGAGGATATCAGGCAGAATGACGTGAGGCCCTTGTTTGTCCACAGTTTAAATCTGCCATCTAACCTAAACAAAGTCAGCGTCATAGGCCACCTATCGTAATATCCTTACATTTCTTTCAAATTCCTGACTTTTTAAAATATTTTTGTGCCAAATACCAAGTGGGAGAGTAGTCCAACCGGAAAGCCTGTCCATATATTTCCTGAGGAGAGTCTTGTCCCCCAGTATAGATTGATATCTGATTGGTTCTGTTCCATGTCTTTCCATCTGGCATCACATTTGGGATCACACCAACACACCAGGTAGCGTAGTTGTGCAGCTTTATAATACGACTCCAGACAGGGCAGAGCCAGTCCACCTTTATCTTTGGGTAATTGTAGTGTCTGGAGTCTGATCCTTGGTCGTCTTTTATCCCAAATAAAACCTGAAATGAATCTATTACATTCATTAAATTGCTTCAAGGGTATTTCCACTGGTAAGGACTGAAAGAGGAAAAGAAGTCTAGGCAGAATATTCATTTTAATAATATCTATCCGGTTATACATATTCATTGGGAGTACCAACCAGCGGTTTAGGTCTGTTTTTATATTAGCTGTTACTGTAATGTAGTTGTAATCATAGATTTTGGATAAGTCTTTAGATATCTGAATTCCCAGATATTTAATTACTTCGTCCTTCCATTTAAATTTACTCATCTTGTAAATATTGGGGGCGGCAGTAGCTCAGTCTGTAGGGAGTTGGCTTGGGAACCGGAGGGTCACCGGTTCAAGTCCCGACATGGACCAAAAAACTGAGTGTGAACTGGTAGCTGGAGAGGTGCCAGTTTACCTCTTGGGCACTGCCGAGGTGCCCCTGAGCAAGGCACCAAACCCCCAACTGCTCGGGGCGCTTGTCAGGAGCAGCCCCCTCACTCTGACATCTCTCCATTGTTGCATGTATATGTGCATGTGTGTGTCTCGGGTCTGCATGTACCGTGTATAAGTAAAAAAAACAACGGAGTGTAAAAATTGAATTTCCCCATTGCGGGACAAATAAAGGACTATCTTCTTCTTCTTCTTATATTGTCCTGTGGTGTGTAGTTCTAGGTCAGAGTTTGCGTTTTGTGTAGATTTAATTTATAACCTGAGTATGATCCAAAAAGTTTCAGCAGAGGTAACAATCTCTGTAAACTTCTGTTAGGGTTGGTAAGGGTTAACGAAATGTCGTCTGCGTAGGCACAAATCTTGTATTGTGTATCTCCCATCTTTATGCCCGTTATAGCTTCATCTTCTCTGATTGCCTGTAGCAGTGGCTCAATAAAACTGAGGGCGCGTCCCTGTCGACAGCCTCTGTTAAGTGATACAGTTTTAGATAAATTCCCATTTGTTTTGATCCCTGCTGGAGGAGAGCAGTACAGAGATCGCAGACATCCAACTACCTGACCATCAAAGCCAAAGCGTTTAAGAGTTAAGTCAAGATATTCCCATCCAACAGAATCAAAAGCCTTTTCAGCGTCGACACTAATAACTACAGATTCGTTATCGCTGTTTCTCATATGATCAATCAGGTGGAGAGCCCTCCTCACGTTATCTTGCGTTTGCCTATTTTTCACAAAACCGGTCTGATCAGGGTCAATTAAATCTGGAATGATATATTCTAATGGTTTGGCTAATATTGATGCAGATAATCTGTAATGAGTGTTTCAGACAGATGTAGGTCTATAGGAGCTACATTCTGTCTTATCTTTACCTGTTTTGGGGATTACTGAGATTACAGCTTGCCGCCAGGACACTGGGATCTCTCCGCCCTCCAGGATGTAGTTCAAACTTTCTTTTAGTGTTGGTACAATGACTTCTCTAAAGTTTTTATACCATTCAGATGGAGAGCCGTCGGCCCCTGGCATTTTGCTCCTTTTCAGTCTTGATAAAGCTTGATTTATTTCTTCTTCCGTTATCTCCTCAGTTATTGTTTTGTTTTGATCTGATCAATGCTTGGTAAATCTAAACCTTTTCAAAACTTTGACACATCTGTTAAATCAGCTGCCTGTTGTTGCTCATACAGTTTCATGTAATATTTTTCGAATGAGTTCTGTATATCGTCCGATTTATCGTGTACCTTATTTGTGTCGGGGTCTTTCATTTTAGGGATAAATATTTCCGCTTGTTGTTTTATTATTCTCCAGGCGAGTCATTTTTTTGATTTTGGTCTGTTAAATGAATTTAGCTTTCTTTCTCTATCTGTTTGTCATATATATCGTTTAACCGTCGGTTTGTTTCCTGAATCTGACTTAAGATATTAGGATCATTGCATGTCGCATGTTTAATCTCCAGTATTTCAGTGTATCTGTCAAGTCCTTCATTTCTTTTTCTTTTTCCTTTTTCTTCTGAGCTGACCATCTGATAGGTTTCCCTCTAAGCCTTTGCAGCATCCCATCGGGAGATACTGGGAGACACTGGTCCATTGTTATTATGTCATGTAGTCCTTAAATGGGGAAAAGGAAACTTTATTTTGTGGCCGGTTAGCTCAGTTGGTTAGAGCGTGGTGCTAATAACGCCAAGGTCGTGGGTTCGATCCCCGTACGGGCCATTACAAGTTTTTGGGGGTGGCAGTAGCTCAGGAATCGGAGGGTCACCAGTTCAAGTCCCAACATGGACCAGGAGCAGCTGGTTGCTGGAGAGGTGCCAGTTTACCTCTTGGGTACTGCCGAGGTGCCCCTGAGCAAGGCACCAAACCCCCAACTGCTCAGGGTGCTTGTCAGAAGCAGCCCCCTTACTCTGACGTCTCTCCATTAATGCAGGTATGTGTACTGTGTGAAATTAACAACAGAGTGTAAAAACTGAATTTCTCTACAGGGATTAATAAAGGTTCATCCTATCTTATCTTATCTTATCTTACTTATCTGCTTTTATGATTAGCAATTTGGCGACACATAATTTTCTGGATACCTAGTGGCTAGCTACCACTAGATAGCGATATCTAATTTGAATTTTGTTAATAGCTAAATATCTAGCAAGCTTGTGGCTATCTAGCTTGTGGCTAGCTAAGATTAGATAGCTATTTATAGCTAGAAATTTGACATTAGAGAATGTGTTGGCCTTTCTTTTAGTTTCCCCGTTTGTATAAAATACAATGTTATTCAACAATTAAAGGTCAGGGCATGTTCAGATTTCTCGATGGAGGAGAAAGACACACAATAATCTCAATGACGACAACACAACAAGTTAAAATCAAAACGCTGATATACTGAGGAAAAGAAGAGTTACAGAGCTCTGGAGGATACTTCTGTTAGCCTTAGCGTCTGAACTAGTACATAGAGTTCGGTTCTCAGCTGTTCAGCAGTCAGAGTCCCGTCTGTCTGATCAAATCCTCCTTTTCTTATAGTGAACAAACCATGTGACTATGTGTCTGCAGGTGCGTGAGAGATTAATGGTAAGTGTGTATTGCTGTTGGGTCCGGCGGTCCAGCGTAGGTGGGTCGTTATCTTGTCGTCCAGAACTTGTTTCTTCTTTCCACATTCTTGGGCTTGCTGGTGTCTGATTGTCGTAACCTTGGTCCCTGTTTCACTGATAATTCTCATGTGAAAGCTCCCTTTGTGCTATTGTTCCCAAAATGAATGTTCGTGTGCTGTAGTAAGCAGCTGTATTTAGCATGATAGATTGTGGTTAATAGCGTTATACATTAGATTAATATGTATCTGATCAGGTGACATAATATTTACAGAGTGAATTATGCATATTTGCAAATCACCATTTATTTCTGTGGATATAAAAATCTGCATTTGTGCATAGTGAAATATTTAGAAATCACAGTACAGATTTGTGGATTGTCTACTGTGGCTTACAACTAATAAAGTCCAACAAAAACTTCCATATAGAAGCAGATGTCAGGGCCTTTAACCCATAAGTCAACAATCAGATCAAATGTTACAGGATGGGTACTACGTCATGTGGTTGTTTTTCCTCTATGAGCTTAACCAGGCTGGTTGTAAATTAATAATCTCATGACTAAGAGTTCAGGTAAAGTCTCTGGAAGGAGGCTCAGTAATCTGGAAGACTCTTCCAGATGCATTGACAGCTCAGCCAAGTCCCACTTTCTGGTGGTGCAAATACGTAGTCACAGCCATGAAAATATACATGAATTTACTGTTGGTCAGCCCACAATTTGGAGAGAAGCTCAGAATATCACAACACATCTCTCAGAGTGTTGATGCAATTTAAGGGAATGACTCTGAGAAAAAGTTTTCCCACATTGATCACACCTGTATGGTTTCTCTCCTCAGTGAATGCATTGATGTAAGTTTAGATCACTTGATGTAGTAAAAGCTGCCCCACATTCTGCACAGCTGTAGGGTTTCTCTGCAGTATGAATGCGTTTATGTGTTTTTAGGGACTTCGACCAAGTGAAAGCTGCCCCACATTCATCACAGCTGTAGGGTTTCTCTCCAGTGTGAATGCGTTGATGCTGTTTCAAGATACCTGACCGAACGAAAGCTGCACCACATTCAGCACAAATGTAAGGTTTCTTGACAGTGTGAATATATTGATGCTGTTTTAGGGTATCTAAACGAGGAAAAGCTGCACCACATTCACCACAGCTGTAGGGTTTCTCTCCAGTGTGAATACGTTGATGCTGTTTTAGGGTAGCTGAACGAACGAAAGCTGCACCACAGTCATCACAGCTGTAGGGTTTCTCTCCAGTGTGAATACGTTGATGCTTTTTCATATTATCTGATGTTGTGAACACTGCTCCACAGTCAGCACAGCTGTAAGGTTTCTCTCCAGTGTGAATGCGTTGATGCTGTTTTAGTGTAGCTAACCGAACAAAGGCTGCCCCACAGTCAGCGCAGCTGTAAGGTTTCTCTCCAGTATGAATGCGCTGATGCTGTTTTAGGGTACCTGACTGAACGAAAGCTGCACCACATTCATCACAGCTGTAGGGTTTCTCTCCAGTGTGAATGTGTTGATGCTGTTTTAGCGACCCTGATCTCGTGAAAGCTGCACCACATTTATCACAACTGTAGGGTTTCTCTCCAGTGTGAATACGTTGGTGGGATTTCAGATGACTAGCGCACGAAAATGTTTTCCCACATTGATCACACCAGTATGGTTTCTCTCCTCGGTGAATGCGTTGATGTAAGTTTACATCACTTGATGTAGTAAAAGCTGCCCCACATTCTGCACAGCTGTAGGGTTTCTCTCCAGTATGAATGCATTTGTGTGTTTTTAGGGACTTTGACCAAGTAAAAGCTGCCCCACATTCATCACACCAGTACGGTTTCTCTCCAGTGTGAATGTGTTGATGTGATTTTAGACCACTTGATGTTGTAAAAGCCGCCCCACATTCTGCACAGCTGTAGGGTTTCTCTCCAGTATGAATGCGTTTGTGTGTTTTTAGGGACTTTGACCAAGTGAAAGCTGCCCCACATTCATCACAGCTGTAAGGTTTCTCTCCAGTGTGAATACGTTGATGCTTCTTCATATGACCTGATGTCGTGAACACTGCACCACATTCACCACAGCTGTAGGGTTTCTCTCCAGTGTGAATGCATTGGTGGACTCTGCGTTTGCTCCCTGCAGTGAAAGTTTTCCCACATTGGTCACAGCTGTGTAGTTTCTCTCCACTCTTTCTTCTTCCTCTTTGTTTCTATAGCAACAGACACACAGAGAGAGAGTCAGTGAGAAGCCATGGTGGAATGACTTATCTACAACCATAAATAAACATTTAGAACATGTCAGTGGAACACAACCCACAATGCTCCAGTCTGACTAATGCACTACCACCTGAGACAACCAAATGCAGGGCCGTGTCCCTCTGGAGACATTTGACTGGTCACCACAGACACCCCCTTGAAATTTGTTAATTATCAGACGACATCCCCAGTATAGAGTTTTATTATGGGAAATATAAGACCCAGTAGAGTTGAAGATGAATTCATACCACGGACTAAGTCACTCATTCAGTTTACTTAAACTCAGAAACACATTGAGGTTCAAACCTCATTTCCTACTTTGGAGAGTAAAAAAAATAAAACACTCCCATACTTCTGTGACACTATGGTGGAGTTCAAAATCACATACCAGAGTACTACTAGAGTAATACTAACAACCCTCATACTAACCTCCTGCATCTTAACATCATGCATACTGTCAAGCGGGTCTAGAATCCCCCACTGCCAAAGTAGCGTTATGGCCTGATCACATTGAAAACACCAGAAACTCTGAGGACTTTACATCAAATGGCCTCAGGGACACTCCATCAGAAGCCAACAGAGTGAGGTAATTTCCTGCCAAACAGAATGATGATCATGTAACACACCAATTATTCAACCACAAATAAGACTAAAAAATGATTTAGCAGTTATTGCATCAAGTAGGATTTAAAACATGACTGTAGTAATTTATGAAGTGATCATATCCTACTGATATCATTATTGATCTGTCATAGACAACAATAAGTAAGAAAGAAGTTGATTAATGAATCAGTCACAATTTAATAATGAACTATGACCAAAGTTGTGGATATGCTGATGAAGAGCACATTACCTCATCTAAAAAGTTCCAAGGGGAAGTCAAAAAGAAGAAGTGAAACACACTCACAATCATGCATAGAGCTTTCTAGAAAGCGTTGACATATTCAGCATCAAAATGCAGGTATAACAGAAGAGAATATTATTCTGTGTTAATCTTCCTTCGGACGGTCTTCTAGCAAGTTTGATCACATCCTGCTGAACTGACCACATCAAAGGATAAATCATAAATCATTGCTCAACTTTTGAGAGGGAGAGTGCGAGTTACCAAGCTGGACCTTTGATAAACTCTACAGCTGGAAAATAAGAAGACTGAGCCTTTTTTAACCATTTCCAACCAGCTGAGGGGATTATATTGGATTATCAGTGTTTCTGCCTCCAGTTGCAGGACTCAGGGACTTTAAGAGACATTGTGAATTTTGGATAATCAGGATTTCTACAAGTTCCTCTTTTCCAGCAGCAAATGAAGTGCAGCATGATCAGCTACATTTCCTCTCTTTGTCTCTCCCTAAAAGGACTCTGTTCAGCATCATCTCAATTTAATCAGGGTTTTGAATATTTTTCTCAGTTACAACCACTCAGCATTTTTGCCAAATCTTCAATTCCAATAATTGAAATTTTAATAATTTTTGAGTCGTATACTTTGCCCTGCTTAATTCTGCAATAAAATTACTAGCTGCAATTAAAAAAAAAAAAAAAAAAAACTTTCCAATGTCCAGTTTCAAAGGGGTCCCTTGACCTCTGACCTCCAGATGTGTGGATATAAATGGGTTCTCTGGGTCCCCACCAGTCTCCCCTTTACAGACATGCCCACTTTATGATAGTCCCAGTCAGTCTGGATCAAGTCCTAGTCAAGTCAGCACTCTGACACTTTAATATATCAGGACTCAACTAACAAGGGAAAATGACCTTGCAGATGACTTTCTGGTTTTTAGGAACAGCTGCTGTTTGTCCAACGGCGTCCATCACAGCCAACATGGCGCTGCTGATCCTGACAGGTGTCAGCGGGATGTAACACTCCTTCAACACCTGGAAAATAGTACAGAGAGGGACTACTGGTGACACTCTGTCCTGTGAGAAAAGGCTGATCAATCAACATATAATCAATAAACATATAATCAATAAAATTAGTGGTGTAATGATACATGCACCTATTTGTTGGAGACAGATAGAAACTGTAAAAGTTATAAGATAAGATAAGATATTCCTTTATTGGTCCCACAGTGGGGAAATTATTTTAAGATCAAACTATTTAAGATAATAATCAATATCAATCAAATTATGAATAAATTATCAATATATATTAATAATGACAGGACACCAAATTATATTGGTCCATAAAACTCAATGACACATTAAAATGGTGATCAAAAGTAATTAATAACCATCAAAACCATGATCAGTTCTATTGAATAACAGAATATGTAAATATATAACGTCTATGAAATCATCCTCAAGGCACCACAGTTAATGTCGTCACATGAATTAATCTCACAAAGTTAACTTAACTATCAATTTGGAACTTTTATTAGTAATTTAATAAAAGACTATAACCCAAAAATCACCATATCAATACATAGTAGTAGTAGTTCCTGACATAGCAGCGGTTGGAATTATTCACCTTTATGCAATATTAAAGAAACCAGCAGAGAATCCCAGAGTTCAAGGGTGAAAAATCTTGGCATCACGTTCAACTCAACTCTTTCTTTCTATCAGCACATTAAAGACGTCACAAAAAATGCATCTTTCACCTGCTC
This sequence comes from Pterois miles, assembly GCA_947000775.1. Lineage (NCBI taxonomy): Eukaryota > Metazoa > Chordata > Actinopteri > Perciformes > Scorpaenidae > Pterois > Pterois miles. The sequence continues at coordinate 94,774 of CAMQGK010000326.1, forward strand.
AACATCACTAAAATCAGGTCTTCTTCATCCAGGGCTGATCAGAGATCCTAATTCATGCTTTTGTGTAATCCAGACTGGAGCGTTGTAATGGTCTATCAGGTCTGCCTCCTTCTAGTACCAGAAGCCTTCAAATGGTTCACAACGCTGCAGCAAGAATCTGAACTAAAGCTAGAAAATTTGACCACATCACGACGGTTTCAGCTTCATTACGTTGGCTCCCGATCCACATCAGATCAGACTTTAAAGTGCTTCTGATGACCTATAAAACTGGAAATGGCCTCGATCCTTCCTGCTAGTCTGATCTAGTTAAACCTTATACTCCAATCAGGACTCTCCTCTCTCAGAATACAGGACTCCCGTCCGTCAGCAGGCCAAATGATCTTCTCTTATCAGCCCCTTTCCTCAGGAATAACCTCCCTATAGACACCAGACAGTCTGATTCTGTGGAGGTCTTTAAATCCAGACTCAAAGCCCATCTTTTTGCCCTCTTTCAGTTAGTTAGCTGGTGGGTGGTCTCAGCTAAAGTATAATTTTTTTGTGCCTGCCGATGAGTTTATTATTATTATTATTATTAATTGCCGGCGGTGCCCTAAATACCCTCAGTTGTTTATGGTCCACAAGCCCTGCTGTGTTCTGTTGCTCTTCCTGAGGTTTCTTCCATTTGTTTTCTTTTTAAAAGTCTGGTTGGGGAGTCTTTCCTTATCTGATGAGAGGGTTGTTCTGTAAAGGACAGAGGGTGTCGTATCCTGTACAGACTGTAAAGCCCCCTGAGGCTTAACTGTGATTTGTGAATTTGGGCTATACGAATAAAACTGACTTGATTCTTGTTTATCTGCTTTACTCACAGGTGTGTGACTTGACCTGGATATGAAGCATCTGCACAAAATCATATAACGTTACTTTCTAAAGAGATGAGATGAGATGGAGCCCTCTCCTCTCCTCTCATAGAAAACATCAGCAGCAGCGCTGGTCGGATTGTAGCAGCGATGCTGCTGCTGCATATAGAGGAAACACTGCTGAGGCTGCAGGTCGGATCCCCGCCGACCCTCCACCATTTTCTGCTCTCTACCTTCGGCTTTGTTTTGCTTTTGAACAGATATGACGCCACGTTACTCAGACTACACAATAAAATAAGTGACTTCCATCTACCTGCATGTGTCATGTTTCAACAGGTTTCAGTTTAATGTTGTTCAAACAGTAATTTATTCAGTTCCTGACTTGTCCTCGTGTCTTTAGTGTCGTTATGAAGCCATGAAGTCATGAAAACTGACCTGAACATCAGTGGTCTCAGAGGACGAGTCTGCTGCTGGTCTTCTAGGGACCTTGTTGCTCTGCTGGTCCAGGTTCTTCTGGTCCTCCTCAGTTTCACTCTTGAAGTGCTCCAGGTTCTGGTCCTGGTCTCTGTTTCAGAGAGTGTGAATGGTGTTTTATGTGTTCATTCATTCAGTCCATATTGAAGGTTTACTGTGTGTCAGATATTAGTTTGGTACTCAGGACTGTCTAAAGTTACTCTGTTATGTGCTGTCAGTCATTTCTTTGATGTTGACTATTTCAAATGGACTCTAGTGAACCTTTAAAATCACCAAACACATTATTACTGGATCAGACTGAGAGCTTACAGTCATGTCTCCATGTCTCTGATAGACATGTTTGATAGTTTTCATCATCAGCTGCTGCTCCTGTGTTTTGTCCCGTCACATTAAAGCTGAATAAATCTATTTAAATGTAATGGAGGCTACAGTCTGATACATAGTGACAATCACCACTTTATCATCAATATAGAAAATGTCAGTCTGCTGAAAGATGAATTAATGGACGACACTCTATTCAGCTTCATTGTGTTATTGACACTTCATTATAGATAAATGTGTTCAGTCATCATATAAATACATTAATATCTCTACGTGGACTGGATTCAGATGGAGGCTCTGCCTCATTTACCTGTTGCCATGGTGACTCGTAGTCTCACAGCTCCATTGATGATGGCTGTTTTCATCCTCACATTTGATTGAACAAACTCTGATCAGCTGTTCTGGAACCGAAAACTTTTCCATCTCAGAGTTTGTTGAAGCTGCTTTCTGAAACGGGCTCCTGGTCCTGGTCTCTGAGATCCTGTTGTCCTGGACTCACTACAAATCAGAGCACACAGAGGTATTCAGGTCCTGCTGTCTCCTCTGGTCCAGGATGATCTGGTTTCCATGGAAACGATCAAAGATCACATGAAAAAGCCTAAATGTGTTGATCTGGTTCTAGAGACTCTGAGACAAACTGTGAAAGTCCTCAAACTGGACTGAAACACAATGAAACAGGAAGTTCATCCAGATAAAACGTTACTTGACGAGACGACTCTTAAAGTTAAACAGCTCCTACTGCTGATGACCACCATCTTCTCTACGCGCCACAACACATGATAAAAGCTCCTCTTTCACAATAAGAGGCCATCCTTTCTTTACTTGTAGTTACTTGAACATAGTGCAGCTAAATACGAGCATGTTAACAAACTCTCACTCTCTTCTTTAAAAATGCTCTGATCCAAACAACACACACCTTTTAACAGGCCTCTAGTGCTGAATCCTGTTTAGTGGGACTCAAAGACAGAAACTAGTTCTTAATCAAGTTCCCATTGTCCTTCACTAAGTGTCTTCAGTAAAAGGAGACCCGATGCCCCTTTTTGCTGAAGCGGTCCACGAGTTGGTGTTTTGTGTTGTACCAGGGACTCGCTCCACTTCTGTGATGCTGCTTACTTCCAGACCAAGTCTGTTCTCACTGACTGACTTTGTGGACTTGAGAGCATCATCCAGCGAATGATGACTCTGGTTATTGGTGTAGCGCTCAGCATCAGCAGCTGTCAGCTCAGAGAAGAGTGTAACTGAAACAGCGTTATCAGCTCCATCAGACACTGGTAGTGTTTCACCATGTTCTCCCTTGAGAACAAGGACGTGTCCTCCTTGAGTCCCTCCATTTGACAGATGTCCAGATGAGGCCTCACTGAAGACAGTCGGCCTCAGAGCCCTGTCTCTGCTCATAACTACCTTTCTGGTCTGAAGTTTGCTCACTAGTCTGTTTGCTTCATTAACAGTCTGCACAGCTGCATTTCTTTCTGCTCGATGCTCAGTTGCTAGAATCAAACAGGATATCTGGCCTCTTCTATGTTGCTTCCCAGAGAAAGTGTCCTATTTAGAAGGATCCACATGTTTGAGCTGTATATGCTGAATGTAGTTTTGCTGCTGTACTTGAACCTTTCTGTCAACAGTCACATACCAGAAGCTGGGCTACTTTACTGTCTCTCAGGATCCGGCCGAAGCCGGAGGAGGCGTTATTCCTGGAGAAACAGCCCATCAAGTCTGCTCAGTGAAGCAATCAATCAGCGTCCTCATTCAAATCGTCAGCTGAAAGCTGCGTCGCCGTTTCCCCTGAGCTTCCTGACAGAGACAAAGTCACAGCGCTTGATTACTCTGATCAAGCTCTAAACTTTCACAAGGCCAAGATATAAATAAATAAAAATAAATCAATATATCACTGACCCTGTTAGATGGCAGTCATCTCACCTGTAGGTCCATAACTGCACTGTGGCACAAGCAAAAAATAATAACTCACGAAGATTATCTCAGATAAAACAATGTGCAAATCATAAGTTTATGAAAGGAGGAAATATTTATATAATTGTATTTTCACATTCAGCATCAACAAGGAAAAACAGAAATCCCACCGGACCGAGTTGGATCTAAACGTCAAGACCAAGTCAACAGCTAGAAATGAATAATCTGAAGCAGGATTATTAAAAGGACCAAACTAACGCTGTCGTTGAGTCCTCCAGGCTCTCTGTTCAACATCTACCCGTTAGATGACACCATGTTGGGGGACGTGGTCACAAATCTTCACAAATCTTCACAAACTGCTGTTTGAATATCTGAAAATTGTTCGCGTCGCTGCTCGTTTTCACGCAGACTGAGAAAATATTTCTAAAATATCTTTAACAAAGTAAAACGGTTCAACTTCAGGCCTTCAGCTGCGGATCATCCTCTCCACGAGAAGACAACGTTTAAAGTTGAGCAACAACTCCACGCGCCACAACAACACGTCCGGTTCGTTTCATAATAAAAGCTCCTCTTTCACAATAAGTGCCCGTTTTACCAATATGTAAACTTCCATACGGGAAGTTATAAGTAAATATAAGTACGTTCACAACAAGCACACGTTACAGAGAGCTAAAGCTAACGCTAGCAGTTAGCCACACAGCAGCTAGCCGAAGCTAACGGGCTAATTAGCTGGTTAGCATCGGAGCTAGCCCAGAGCGCTAACCTTGTATTCGCTTTGATTTCCGGGTCAAAGAAACATGATTCCAGAGTTTACCTGAGTGTGTGCGGGTTCACCTGGAGCTCTGCCGCCAAAACGGACAATATGACGATCAGAGAACGAAACAACGATCCCGATTCAGGGCTGGTTTTAATCTTTAGAGCCAGCCCGAGATCCAGATCACAGCGAGGCGACCACACTTCCTGTTCGAAGTACTTCCGGTCTGCTTTTTCACCTTAAAGTGAAACAGTCGCCACCTGGAGGCCAGGAGGGAAACAACAGGGACTGTTCAGGCCAAAATGTTCAGATAAGTGATTTTGTATTCTTATTTTTTCATATCTAAGTTGGTCTTTAAATATCATGTGTGTTTCAGTAGGTCAAGAATAAAATAGTCCACAAGAGGGCAGCGCTGAGCAGCTCAGTTCACCTGAGATGTGGCAGGAGATGGCAGGTTAACTGACGGCACGTCACACTGCAGAGATCCAGGTGGACAAAGACACCACTTAGTCATAAGAGGATTCAGATCTGCTGGGACGTGGTCCACATTCCTGCAGGGCAGAAACCTGCAATATTAGGAAGACAAAAAATTAAAATTAAAACTGGAAAAGTGGAAAGTATAGGCTTTAGTATTTTTCATTAAGGCCAGTAGGGTCTATGGTTTTCAATCAGTGAATCCACATTTTCTCTGCCGCCCATGGCTGTCCCGTCGTCCAGTTACTATTACTCTCAAGGCCCATGCTTTCAAGGTTAATGGAGTTGCATAAATGCATTTCTGCTATTTATCTATCTTCATGGCGCCGCATGAGTGGCAGCCTGTTACAGCAGCTCCTGCTCATTCTAGAGCTTTTCTCTTTAAAACTTTTTAATCTTTTATTTCACGAGTCATTACTATGTCCTTTAATTCAACAGTCTTTTCTGGAATCATGGAGACCAAAGCAGCAGTTTTGGTCGTAACTTTTCATCACTTTTTACAATGTTTCCGTCCGTGTGCAGGGACCCAACGAGCAGACCCATTGTTTACACAAGGGATCAGCTGTTGGCGCTCTGCAACACAGCGCTGCTGCACCCCGAGGAGAGACCCCATGTTCCCCCGGTTCCCCCTGAGATAAAGAGGAGAAGAAGGGGATGCCGGGCTGGAGCTCAACGTCGTGCTCGGAGGACGAAATACAGACCAGTCCTCCCGTCTGTTTTGATGGGGAATGTGAGATCTCTCCCCAACAAGATGGACGAGCTGGCGGCGCTGACCTGACATCAGCAGGAGTACCGGGAGTGCAGTATGATGGTGTTCACCGAGACGTGGATGACGGCGGCGACCACGGACACGGTGACGGAGCTGGACGGGTTTAAGTTGGTGCGGGCGGACAGGATGAGAGACAGCGGTAAGAGGAAAGGAGGAGGTCTGGCTGTGTTTGTGAATGATAGATGGTGTAACCCTTGTCACATCACTGTTAAAGACCAGCACTGCAGCAGGGACATCGAGCTGGTGGCCGTTAGTATGAGGCCGTATTATTTACCGCGGGAATTTACACATGTTATTATGATGGCTGTGTATGTTCCCCCCCTCTGCTAACGGTGACAAAGCTTGTGATGTCGTCTATTCAGTCATTAGCAGGCTGCAGACACAGCACCCTCAGGCCCTCCTCCTGGTCTCTGGAGACTTTAATCATGTCTCTCTGTCCTCCACTCTACCAACTTTCACCCAGTTTGTGTCATGCTGCACACGGGACAATAAAATCCTGGACTTATTGTATGCTAACTGCAAGGAGGCATACACATCATCCCCCCTCCCCCCCTGGGAGGATCAGATCACAACCTGGTTCATCTCCAGCCTGTGTACAGACCCCTGGTACACAGAGAACCAGCCGTCTCCCACACAGTGAGGACATGGTCCAAGGAAACTGAGGAAGCTCTGCAGGACTGTTTCAACACAACAGTGTGGGAGGAACTGTGGGACTCTCATGGGGAGGATTTAGATGGACTGACGGACTGCTTAACGGACTACATAAACTTCTGCGTGGAAAACACCGTACCAACCAGGACGGTAAGGTGTTTTTCCAACAACAAACCGTGGATTAATCCTGATATAAAGGCCCTCCTTAAGGAGAAGAAGAGGGCCTTTAGATCAGGAAACAAGGAGGAGCTGAAGGCTGTTCAGAGGGAGCTAAGGAGGAAAATCAGGGAGGGGAAGAACAGCTACAGGAGGAAGATGGAGGAGCAGCTGCAGCAGAGCAACATCAGTGGAGTCTGGAAAGGCCTAAAAACCATCTCAGGCCACAAGAAACCAGACTCCAAGGCTGTGGGAGACCTAAAGTGGGTGAATGATTTGAACCACTACTTTAACAGGTTCAATGAGTCACCTGCCCCTCCCCCGGCCCAGTCCACCCTGCTGCAGCCCCCTTCATCTGCCACTTCAAGACAGTGCCCCTCATCCTCCTCCTTCACCACCTTCAGCTCAACACCAGCCCCCCAACTGACATCAGCACCTCCAACGACACCTACAGATCATCCTACGGCTCCAGCTCTACCCTCAGCAGACCCGTCACACAGACAACCCCCCTCTGCTCCACTACCCAACTCTACTCCCCCACCCCCCTCCTCTGCCTCTGACACACAGCCCCCTGCTCCAGTTTGTCCTTCACAACCCTTCAGGTGAAGAACCAGTTCAAGAAGATGAATGTAAGGAAGGCTACGGGTCCAGATGGCATCAGCTCCAGACACCTGAAGTCCTGCGCAGACCAGCTGTGTGGGACTTTTGGACACCTATTCAACCTGAGCCTGAAGCTGAGGAAGGTACCACAACTATGGAAGACGTCCTGCGCAGTACCTGTGCCCAAGACCCCACACCCCAAGGAGCCCAGCAGCTCAGGTCGGTGGCATTAACATCCCACCTGATGAAGGCCCTGGAGCGTCTGGTCCTCCAACATCTCCGCCCTGTGGTGAGTCCATCCATGGACCCACTACAGTTTGCTTATCAACCTGGCATTGGGGTGGACGATGCCATCATCTTCCTGTTGGACCGAGCTCTGTCTCACCTGGAGAAACCTGGCAGCACTGTGAGGATCATGTTCTTTGATTTCTCCAGTGCTTTCAACACCATCCAGCCGACACTTCTGAGGGACAAACTGGAGACTGCAGGGGTAGATAATCATCTAACATCCTGGATACTGGACTACCTCACAGACCGCCCACAGTATGTGAGGACATGGGACTTAACCTCCGACACGGTGGTCAGCAGTGTGGGGGCCCCGCAGGGAACGGTTCTGACACGGTGGTCTGCAGTATGGGGGCCCCGCAGGGAACGGTTCTGACACGGTGGTCTGCAGTATGGGGGCCCCGCAGGGAACGGTTCTGACACGGTGGTCTGCAGTGTGGGGGCCCCGCAGGGAACGGTTCTGGCTCCGTTCCTCTTCACGCTCTACACTGCAGACTTCTCTTACAACTCACCAACCTGTAACCTGCAGAAGTTCTCTGATGACTCTGCTATCGTCGGCCTCATCACTGATGGGGACGATGGGGAGTACAGAGAACTCTCCCAGGACTTCGTGGACTGGTGCCTGCGGAACCACCTCCAGATCAACGCGGGGAAAACTAAAGAGCTGGTGGTGGATTTCCGCAGGCAAACTCATCCCCCTCCAACACCGGTGAACATCCAGGGATCAGACATTGAGATGGTGACATCTTATAAATACCTGGGTGTTCACCTGAACAATAAACTGGACTGGACTACAAACTCCTCTGCACTCCATAAAAAAGGCCAGAGCAGACTGTATCTGCTCAGGAGACTGAGGTCTTTTGGAGTGCAGGGGACACTATTGAAAACATTTTATGACACCGTGGTGGCATCAGCCATATTTTATGGAGTGGTTTGCTGGGGCAGCAGCATCACAGCTGCAGACAGGAAGAGGCTGGATAAGATTATCAAAAGGGCCAGCTCTGTCCTGGGATGCTCTCTGGACTCAGTGCAAGTGGTGGGAGAGAGGAGGATGATGGCTAAGCTGTCGTCCATGATGGAGAAGGACTCCCACCCCATGAGAGACACCATCAGAGCTCTGGAGAGCTCCTTCAGTGACAGGCTGCTACACCCTAAGTGTACGAAGGAGCGTTACAGAAGGTCCTTCCTGCCTGCAGCTGTTAGACTCCACAACCAGCACTGCTCCCAGTAGACCACATACACATTCACAACCAGCACTGCTCCCAGTAGACCACATACACACTCACAACCAGCACTGCTCCCAGTAAACCACATACACACTCACAACCAGCACTGCTCCCAGTAGACCACATACACACTCACAACCAGCACTGCTCCCAGTAGACCACATACACACTCACAACCAGCACTGCTCCCAATAGACCACATACACACTCACAACCAGCACTGCTCCCAGTAGACCACATACACACTCACAACCAGCACTGCTCCCAGTAAACCACATACACACTCACAACCAGCACTGCTCCCAGTAAACCACATACACACTCACAACCAGCACTGCTCCCAGTAGACCACATACACAGTTACATTCACAACAAACTCACCAGACATAAGTGCAATAAGGACTCATATGTACAATTATTAATTGATATGATGGACATATTTCTGGCTTTACTTTTCTATTATGTATATACTAATTTATTTTATTTGTATTAATACTGTTTTTACATCAATGCTTCTTGTCTTTTATTGCACTATCCACTTCCTGCTGTAACGTGTGAATTTCCCCACTGTGGGACTAATTAAGGAATATCTTATCTTATCTTATCTTTATCGCGCAGCACATGAAGAAATTCAAATCAACAATTTGACAGCATGCGTTGACACTGGTAGAGCTGACTGAAGCAGAAACAGAGCTCATATGGATAAGTCAATTACAGGACTACACTGAAGAAATCTGTGCTCTGAGAGGAAATGCTCCAATCAAGAAAAAGAGCCAGATCTACCAACTTGACCCCATGTTGCAGGATGGTATACTAAGAGTTGGAGGCCGGCTTAATAAAGCTGCAATGCCACAAGAGGCTAAACACCCAGCCATCCTCGCTACAAGTTCACCTATAGCCAGCCTGATACTGCAACACCTCCACCAAGAAGTTGGGCACTGTGGTCGCAACTATATACTAGCAATGCTGCCACAAAAATACTGGATTCCTCAAGCTAACTCAGCTGTAAGAAGGATTATCTCCAAGTGCATTGTGTGCAGAAGGCTCAATGCTAAAGCTGGAAGACAAAGAATGGCAGACCTGCCTGAAGACAGGCTACTACCTGATCAGCCACCCTTTACCAACGTGGGGGTTGACTTCTTCGGGCCGCTTGAAGTTAAACGTGGAAGAAGCCTTGTTAAACGATATGGTGTGATGTTCACTTGTCTCACTGTAAGAACTGTTCACATTGAGATAGCTCACAGCCTGGATACAGATTCCTGCATCAACGCCATACGTAGGTTTATATGCAGAAGGGGACAAGTAAAAATTATACGCTCAGACAATCGAAAAAACTTGGTTACAGCAGAAAAAAATCTGCACAAAGCATGGAAAACCTGGACCAGATCAAAATACAGAACACCATGACAAAAAGGGCATCGAGTGGATTTTCAACACTCGAGCGGCCTCACACCAAGGCGGCGTGTGGGAAAGACAAATCTGTACTGTAAGAAAAGTCTTGAACTCTGTGTTACAGCAACAGACACTAGATGATGAAGGACTCCAGACTGTAATGTGTGAAGTTGAAGCCATCATCAATAACAGACCAATAACACACTCATCAGATGACCCTAATGATGTGGAGGCCTTAACACCGAATCATCTGTTACTGATGAAAACACAACCCAACATTCCACCAGGGCTCTTTGACAAAGATGATCAGTGTGCACGGCGGCGATGGAGACACACACAGTATATGGCCCATCTGTTTTGGACTAGATGGACGAGAGAATATTTGCCGCTGCTTCAGGAGCGACAAAAGTGGCTCACACTGCAAAAGGACTTCTTGCCAGGAGATATTGTCCTGATAATGGATGAAGCTGCCCCTCACAACTCCTGGAATATGGGTGGAGTGATAAAGACATTACCAGACTCCAGTGGTGCAGTGAGGCGAGTCAGCGTGAAGACTAAGACTAACGTACTGGACAGACCTATAAACAAACTGCCTGCTGAAACATGCAATACGAACACTTTGAAAAGGAGAATAAGAGGTTATGCATATAGTTTTTCATCTTTGTGTATTATGATGTACATGTAACAGCACCATAAATAATATGTTGAATGTTATATGGCTCTCATGTTGGATAATATTTGGTAATTGTTTTGCATTTAGCATAAGCAATTAGGGGCTGGAAATGTAAGAGCCATATTGATCCTCCTGGTGGTGGTTTAGTGAGTTTCCTTTAAAAATGCTGGTGGAAATGCTCCTTTAATGATGCTACTGGTCACATCACAGCCTTGTAGCTCTCAGACCAGGTGAAGCAGCCAAAGGAGGAAGACAGTTTTTTGACCATACGCCAAGTTGAGCCCAAAAGAGAATTTTGTACCTTTGTTTTTATTTGCATAAGTAAAGTTTTTTGAACAGAGTTAGAGCCTCAGAAGATCCTTAAGTGTCAAGCTTATTGCCAAGGGACTGCTGAATAGTGGTGGTAAAAGCGGAGTACTGGAGCCAGGATGAGGAAAGATTGCCACTACAGTTGAGGTGCAGATTTTTTCTGTATTTTCTTTGTTTCTTTCACTTGATCCATTGCTCTGAAAACAGCCAGCCTCTGGGCTCTGCATGACACTTGTTCCAGCAAATTCTGTAGCATCTTGGAGACTGAAAATCAGCTTGAAATGACTCTGAGTTTGCTGCATCAGCACTTTGACAAGAATCCTTCTCATCCACACTAATTACGTGTTTTTGAACCCAGAATATGTTGAAAACTGACGCCTACAGCGACCTTGTTCACAAACCAACTTAAACCTGGTGCTGGGATAGAAACTGGGATCCATTCGTAAATGGGTTATCAAGGTCTGACAGGGAACATGTACAGCTTGACAAATGAAACACTTTGTTACAGCCGGCGATATACGCCTGTTGGGATATACCGACCAGCTCTCCGTTTAACGGGTCCCATCTTCAGTCCCACCGGTATTACTCAGATAGGAATCACTGAAGACTGTTGAAGCTGGTGGCGAGGAGACACGCCTAACAACTAACTGCCTTCATTCCAGCGTCGACCCTGCTGACTCCAAGGCAGCACAGGATGGAGTAGCCTGGGATCCAGTACCAGCACTGGCCACGCCCGTTAACGGCAGCTCCTGGAGGTGTTCGTCGATGTAACGCCGGACTAAGGCAGGCAGAACAGAACTCAAAAGCACAACTCAGAGGACAGGCAGATTCAATCAACGCTGACAGTTTATTACCAGGCAAGGGTCGGTACACGTGAAGGCAGTCAATCAGGCAGACAAAATCCAAACCGGCAGGCAAAACTCAGGGGTCGAAAAACACAAGCAGAATACTCGGTACACGGAAGTCGGAATGCACTAGGAAAAACGCTGGTTGTTTGTCACGGAGGATCAAAACGAACTGGCACAGAAGGGCAGGGGAACACAGCTTAAATACCGTGAGGGGAGTGATTAACTATCAACAGGTGGACACGATCAGGGGCGGGGGAAGACGATCAGACGCAGGTGAGTGGAGACGAAAAGTGGGTCAGTGAAGTCATTCATTCAGAGGGGCGGGAGCATGCAGGCAGGAAGTGAAGTGCACTGAAACGAGAGGGAGGGTTAGGATTTCACAATCAAACAGGAAGTGCACACAATAAACATGAAAGACAAGGAAACCCATCACCTATGTTTAGCGGACGTTACACCAGTAAGGAAACGTAACGCACAGTGGTGACCAGTATCCAGCCTCTTCAGGCTTTGGTCAGGCCTTCGTGTAAAGCAGATCACCATAATCCAATGCAGATAAAAATGAAACTTTATTAAAGCTTGATTTATACTTCTGCGTTGAATTGACGCCGTGGCCTGACGTGCGCCTCTCCAGAAATGTAACTACACGTCGCAGTGACGCACACCTCAACAGCTGTGATTGGTCCAGTCTCTCAGCAGTGCTGAGTGGCCAAGACAGCCACAGAAAGTTCAACTTCTCTCTGCCTTCATCTTTTCAATGTTCACGTAAATCCACTCAGGTATATTCTCTGTTTTCGGCATTCTAGTAATGTCAGCAAAAGATGTTCAGCAGTTACTAGCTCCAACTCTGCTCAGTTTCTGTTTGTAGTACAAGAAGAAGAAGGAAACTCATAGAGATGCCGCTGCCAACCAGCAGTTTGCTGGTGTAATTGCAGGGCAACACAAACACAGCAGGCACAACTTTATTGCAGAGTGACACCAAGTGGAATGAATATATCTCTTGTCACACAGCCTCAATCGTGTCTTTTTCAAAGCCTGAAGTGAAGAGAAAGTTTGGTGCACAAGTACAGGTCCAGACTCACTGATGATCACCTTCAGGCCTCACTGAGGTACTCAACTGCTTCCTCCCTCAAGCCAAATGTGGCTCAGCGATGTGAGAGGAAGTGCTGCCAGGTCTCTGGCAGCAAGGAGTAGGTAAGAGAAGCCATGTTCAGAAGAACCCATTGAAGTTAAACAATGCTTAATAATTTAAGATTTAATTTAAGATCTTTAACAAAGCTTTCTAGTGGAAGGCAAAGTGACGCAAAACAAAGTAACACAAGGCAAAGTAACACAATGCAAAGTAACGCAACGCAAAGTAACGCAACGCAAAGTAACGCAACGCAAAGTAACGCAATGCACTACAACACAATGCAAAGTAACACAATGCAAAGAAACGCAAAGCAAAGTAACGCAACGCAAAGTAACACAATGCAAAGAAACGCAAAGCAAAGTAACGCAACGCAAAGTAACACAATGCAAAGTAACGCAACGCAAAGTAACACAATGCAAAGTAACACAATGCAAAGAAACGCAAAGCAAAGTAACGCAATGCAAATTAACACAACACAAACTAACGCAACTTTCTACAACACAAGGAAAAGTAATGCAATGCAAAGTAACTCAACGCTAAGTAACGCAACACACTACAACACAAGGCAAAGTAACGCAACGCACTACAACACAACGCAAAGTAACGCAACGCAAAGTAACACAAGGTAAAGTAACACAACGCACTACAACACATGGCAAAGTAACGTAACGCAAAGTGACACAACGCAAAGGAACACAATGCAAAGTAACGCAACGCAAGATAACGTAACGCAAAGTAATGCAACGCAACGCAAAGTAACGCAACGCAAAGTAACGCAACTTAAAGTAACACAACGCAAAGTAACGCAACACAAAGTAACAAAATGCACTACAACAAAAGGCAAAGTAACGCAACGCAAAGTAACACAATGCAAAGTAACGCAAAGCAAAGTAACGCAACGCAAAGTAACACAATGCAAAGTAACGCAAAGCAAAGTAACGCAACGCAAAGTAACACAGGGCAAAGTAATGCAACACATTACAACACAAGGCAAAGTAATGCAACGCACTACAAAACAACGCAAAGTAACACAAGGCAAAGTAACACAACGCACTGCAAAACAAGGCAAAGTAACGCAACGCAAAGTAAGACAACGCAAAGTAACGCAATGCAAATTAACGCAACGCAAAGTAATGCAACGTGCTAAAACACAAGGCAAAGTAACGCAATGCAAAGTAACACAACGCTAAGTAACGCAATGCAAAGTAACGCAACGCAAAGTAACGCAACACATTACAACACAAGACAAAGTAACGCACCGCAAAGTAACGCAACACATTACAACACAAGACAAAGTAACACAACGCAAAGTAACACAACGCAAAGTAACACAACGTTCTACAACACAAGGCATAGTAACGCAACGCAAAGTAACGCAACGCAAAGTAACGCAACACAAAGTAATGCAACATAAAGTAACACAACCCAAAGTAACACAACACAACGTTCTACAACACAAGGCAAAGTAACACAACGCAAAGTAACGCAACACATTACAACACAACGCAAAGTAACGCAAAGCAAAGTAACGCAACACAAAGTAACGCAACACAAAGTAACACAACCCAAAGTAACACAACCCAAAGTAACACAACACAACATTCTACAACACAAGGTAAAGTAACGCAACGCAAAGTAACAACACAAAGTAATGTAACGCAACGCACTAAAACAAAAGGTAAAGTAACACAACGCAAAGTAACAAAACGCAAAGTAACACAATGCAAAGTACCAACTTAAATTAACGTAACAAAACGCACTACAACGCATCGCACTACAATGCAGCGTACTACAGCAAAACACAAAGTAACGCAAGCCAAAGTAACGCAAGCCAAAGTAATGCAACGCAAAGTAACACAACGCAATGCAATACAACACAAGGCAAAGTAAATCAAAAGAAAGTAACACAACGAAAAGTAGCACAAGGCAAAGTAACGCAACGCAAAGTAATGCAACGCAAAGTAATGCAACGCAAAGTAATGCAACGCAAAGTAACGCAACGCAACGCACTACAACGCAAGGCAAAGTAACGCAAAAGAAAGTAACACAACGCAAAGTAGCACAAGGCAAAGTAACGCAACGCAAAGTAACTCAACGCAAAGTAACGCAACGCAAAGTAACGCAACGCAAAGTAACGCAACGCAAAGTAACAAAATGCACTACCACACAAGGCAAAGTAACGCAATGCAAAGTAATGCAACGCAAAGTAACGCAATGCAAAGTAATGCAACGCAACGCAATACAACACAACGCAAAGTAACACAAGGCAAAGTAACACAACGCAAAATAACACAATGCAAAGTAACACAACGTACTACAAATCAAGGCAAAGTAACACAACGCAAAGTAATGCAACGCAACGTACTACAATACAACGCAAAGTAACACAACACAAAGTAACACAACACAAAGTAACGCAATGCAAAGTAATGCAACGCAAAGTAACGCAATGCAAAGTAACACAACGCAAAGTAACAACGCAAAGTAACACAACGCAAAGTAATGCAACACATTACAACACAAGGCAAAGTAACGCAAGGCAAAGTAACGCAACGCAAAGTAACGCAACACAAAGTAACACAATGCAAAGTCACGCAATGTTCTACAACACAACGCAAAATAACACAACGCAAAGTAACACAACGCAAAGTAATGCAATACATTACAACACAAGGCAAAGTAACGTAACGCAAAGTAACGCAACGCAAATTAACGCAACGCAAAGTAACGCAACGCCAAGTAACGCAATGCAAAGTAACGCAACGCAAAGTAACGCAACGCAAAGTAACGCAACGCAAAGTAACGCAACACAAAGTAACACAACACAAAGTAACGCAAAACAAACTAAAACAACGCAAAGTAACACAACGTACTACAACACAATGCAAAGTAACAACGCAAAGTAACGCAACGCAAAGTAACGCAACGCAAAGTAACACAACGCAAAGTAACGCAATGCAACGCACTACAACACAAGGCAATGTAACACAACGCAAAGTAACACAACGCAAAGTAACAAAACGCCAAGTAACGCAACGCAAAGTAACTCAACGCAAAGTAACGCAAGGCAAAGTAACACAACGCAAAGTAACGCAATGCAACGCACTACAACACAAGGCAAAGTAACACAACGCAAAGTAACACAACGCAAAGTAATACAACCCAAAGTAACGCAATACAAAGTAACGCAACGCAAAGTAACGCAACGCAAAGTAACGCAACGCAAAGTAACGCAACGCAAAGTAACGCAATGCAACGCAAGGCAAAGTAACACAACACAAAGTAACGCAATGCAACGCACTACAACACAAGGCAAAGTAACACAACGCAAAGTAACACAACGCAAAGTAACAAAACGCAAAGTAACGCAACGCAAAGTAACTCAACGCAAATTAAAGCAAGGCAAAGTAACACAACGCAAAGTAACGCAACGCAAATTAACGCAACGCAAAGTAACACAACGCAAAGGAACGCAACGCAGAGTAACGCAACGCAGAGTAACGCAACGCAGAGTAACGCAACGCAAAGTAACACAACGCAAAGTAACAAAATGCAAAGTAACGCAACGCAAAGTAACTCAACGCAAAGTAACGCAAGGCAAAGTAACACAACGCAAAGTAACACAACGCAAAGTAATACAACCCAAAGTAACGCAACGCAAAGTAACACAACGCAAAGTAACAAAACGCAAAGTAACACAACGCAAAGTAACACAACGCAAAGTAACGCAACACATTACAACACAAGGCAAAGTAACGTAACGCAAAGTAACGTAACGCAAAGTAACGTAACGCAAAGTAACGTAACGCAAAGTAACGTAACGCAAATTATCGCAACGCAAATTATCGCAACGCAAAGTAAAACAACGTACTACAACACAATGCAAAGTAACAACGCAAAGTAACGCAACGCAAAGTAACGCAACGCAAAGTAACACAACACAAAGTAACACAAAACAAAAGTAACTCAAAACAAACTAAAACAACGCAAAGTAACACAACGCAAAGTAATGCAATACATTACAACACAAGGCAAAGTAACGTAACGCAAAGTAACGCAACGCAAATTAACGCAACGCAAAGTAACGCAACGCAAAGTAACGCAATGCAAAGTAACGCAACGCAAAGTAACGCAACGCAAAGTAACGCAACGCAAAGTAACGCAACACAAAGTAACACAACACAAAGTAACGCAAAACAAACTAAAACAACGCAAAGTAACACAACGTACTACAACACAATGCAAAGTAACAACGCAAAGTAACGCAACGCAAAGTAACGCAACGCAAAGTAACACAACGCAAAGTAACGCAATGCAACACACTACAACACAAGGCAAAGTAACACAACGCAAAGTAACACAACGCAAAGTAACACAACGCAAAGTAATACAACCCAAAGTAACGCAATACAAAGTAACGCAACGCAAAGTAACGCAACGCAAAGTAACGCAACGCAAAGTAACGCAATGCAACGCAAGGCAAAGTAACACAACACAAAGTAACGCAATGCAACGCACTACAACACAAGGCAAAGTAACACAACGCAAAGTAACACAACGCAAAGTAACAAAACGCAAAGTAACTCAACGCAAATTAAAGCAAGGCAAAGTAACACAACGCAAAGTAACACAACGCAAAGTAATACAACCCAAAGTAACGCAACGCAAAGTAACACAACGCAAAGTAACACAACGCAAAGTAACACAACGCAAAGTAACGCAACACATTACAACACAAGGCAAAGTAAAGTAACGCAAAGTAACGTAACGCAAAGTAACGCAACGCAAATTAACGCAACGCAAAGTAACGCAACACAAAGTAACGCAACACAAAGTAAAACAACGTACTACAACACAATGCAAAGTAACAACGCAAAGTAACGCAACGCAAAGTAACACAACACAAAGTAACACAACACAAAAGTAACGCAAAACAAACTAAAACAACGCAAAGTAACACAACGTGCTACAACACAATGCAAAGTAACAACGCAAAGTAACGCAACGCAAAGTAACGCATCGCAAAGTAACGCAATGCAGAGTAACGCAACGCAGAGTAACACAATGCAAAGTAACGCAACACATTACAACACAAGACAAAGTAACGTAACGCAAAGTAACGCAACGCAAATTAACGCAACGCAAAGTAACGCAACGCAAAGTAACGCAACGCAAAGTAACACAACGCAAAGTAACGCAACGCAAAGTAAAACAACATACTACAACACAATGCAAAGTAACAACGCAAAGTAACGCAACGCAAAGTAACACAACACAAAGTAACACAACTCAAAAGTAATGCAAAACAAACAAAAACAACGCAAAGTAACAACGCAAAGTAACGCAACGCAAAGTAACACAACACAAAGTAACACAACACAAAAGTAATGCAAAACAAACTAAAACAACGCAAAGTAACACAACGTACTACAACACAATGCAAAGTAACAACGCAAAGTAACGCAACGCAAAGTAAAGCAACGCAAAGTAACACAACGCAAAGTAACGCAACGCAGAGTAACGCAACGCAGAGTAACGCAACGCAAAGTAACACAACGCAAAGTAACAAAACGCAAAGTAACGCAACGCAAAGTAACTCAACGCAAAGTAACGCAAGGCAAAGTAACACAACGCAAAGTAACACAACGCAAAGTAATACAACCCAAAGTAACGCAACGCAAAGTAACACAACGCAAAGTAACAAAACGCAAAGTAACACAACGCAAAGTAACGCAACACATTACAACACAAGGCAAAGTAACGTAACGCAAAGTAACGTAACGCAAAGTAACGTAACGCAAATTATCGCAACGCAAAGTAAAACAACGTACTACAACACAATGCAAAGTAACAACGCAAAGTAACGCAACGCAAAGTAACGCAACGCAAAGTAACGCAACGCAAAGTAACACAACACAAAGTAACACAAAACAAAAGTAACTCAAAACAAACTAAAACAACGCAAAGTAACACAACGTACTACAACACAATGCAAAGTAACAACGCAAAGTAACGCAACGCAAATTAACGCAACGCAAAGTAACACAACGCAAAGTAACGCAACGCAGAGTAACGCAACGCAGAGTAACGCAACGCAGAGTAACGCAACGCAAAGTAACACAACGCAAAGTAACAAAATGCAAAGTAACGCAACGCAAAGTAACTTAACGCAAAGTAACGCAAGGCAAAGTAACACAACGCAAAGTAACACAACGCAAAGTAATACAACCCAAAGTAACGCAACGCAAAGTAACACAACGCAAAGTAACAAAACGCAAAGTAACGCAACACATTACAACACAAGGCAAAGTAACGTAACGCAAATTATCGCAACGCAAATTATCGCAACGCAAAGTAACGTAACGCAAAGTAACGTAACGCAAATTATCGCAACGCAAATTATCGCAACGCAAAGTAACACAACGTACTACAACACAATGCAAAGTAACAACGCAAAGTAACGCAACGCAAATTAACGCAACGCAAAGTAACACAACGCAAAGTAACGCAACGCAGAGTAACGCAACGCAAAGTAAAGCAACGCAAAGTAACTTAACGCAAAGTAACACAACGCAAAGTAACACAACGCAATGTAACAAAACGCAAAGTAACGCAACGCAAAGTAACTCAACGCAAAGTAACGCAAGGCAAAGCAACATAACGCAAAGTAACACAACGGAAAGTAACACAACGCAAAGTAACACAACGCAAAGTCACACAATGCAAAGTAACACAACACAAAGTAACACAACACAAAGTAACGCAAACCAAACTAAAACAACGCAAAGTAACACAACGTACTACAACACAATGCAAAGTAACAACGCAAAGTAACGCAACGCAAAGTAACGCAACGCAAAGTAACGCAAGGCAAAGTAACACAACACAAAGTAACACAACGCAAAGTAATACAACCCAAAGTAACGCAACGCAAAGTAACACAACGCAAAGAAACACAATGCAAAGTAACACAACGCGAAGTAACGCAACACAAAGTAACGCAACGCAAACTAACGCAACGCAACGCACTACAACACAAGGCAAAGTAACACAACGCAAAGTAACACAACGCAAAGTAACACAAAGCAAAGTAACACAACGCAAAGTAACACAATGCAAAGTAACGCAACGAAAAGTAACACAACGCACTATAAAACAACGCAAAGTAACACAAGGCAAAGTAACACAACGCAAAATAACACAATGCAAAGTAACACAACGTACTACAAATCAAGGCAAAGTAACACAACGCAAAGTAATGCAACGCAACGTACTACAATACAACGCAAAGTAACACAACACAAAGTAACACAACACAAAGTAACGCAATGCAAAGTAATGCAACGCAAAGTAACGCAAGGCAAAGTAACACAACGCAAAGTAACGCAACGCAACGCACTACAACACAAGGCAAAGTAACACAATGCAAAGTAACACAACGCAAAGTAATACAACCCAAAGTAACGCAATACAAAGTAACACAACGCAAAGTAACGCAAAGCAAAGTAACGCAACGCAAAGTAACGCAACGCAAAGTAACGCAACGCAAAGTAACGCAATGCAACGCAAGGCAAAGTAACACAACACAAAGTAACGCAATGCAACGCACTACAACACAAGGCAAAGTAACACAAGGCAAAGTAACACAACGCAAAGTAACAAAACGCAAAGTAACGCAACGCAAAGTAACTCAACGCAAAGTAACGCAAGGCAAAGTAACACAACGCAAAGTAACACAACGCAAAGTAATACAACCCAAAGTAACGCAACGCAAAGTAACACAACGCAAAGTAACGCAACGCAAAGTAACACAACGCAAAGTAACGCAACGCAAAGTAACGCAACAAATTACAACACAAGGCAAAGTAACGCAACGCAAAGTAACATAACGCAAAGTAACGCAACCCAAAGTAACGCAACGCAAATGATCACAACCCAAAGTAACGCAACGCAAAGTAACACAACGTACTACAACACAATGCAAAGTAACAACCAAAGTAACGCAATGCAAAGTAACGCAACGCAAAGTAACGCAACGCAAAGTAACGCTACGCAAAGTAACACAACACAAAGTAACACAAAACAAAAGTAACTCAAAACAAACTAAAACAACGCAAAGTAACACAACGTACTACAACACAATGCAAAGTAACAACGCAAAGTAACGCAACGCAAATTAACGCAACGCAAAGTAACACAACGCAAAGTAACGCAACGCAGAGTAACGCAACGCAAAGTAAAGCAAAGCAAAGTAACTTAACGCAAAGAAACACAACGCAAAGTAACACAACGCAAAGTAACAAAACGCAAAGTAACGCAACGCAAAGTAACTAAACGCAAAGTAACGCAAGGCAAAGCAACATAACGCAAAGTAACACAACGCAAAGTAACACAACGCAAAGTAACGCAACCACATTACAACACAAGGCAAAGTAACGCAACGCAAAGTAATGCAACGCAAAGTAACGCAACGCAAATTAACGCAACGCAAAGTAACGCAACGCAAAGTAAAACAACGTACTACAACACAATGCAAAGTAACAACGCAAAGTAACGCAACGCAAAGTAACACAACAAAAAGTAACACAACACAAAAGTAACGCAAAACAAACTAAAACAACCCAAAGTAACACAACGTACTGTAACACAATGCAAAGTCCCAAACACAATGCAAAGTAACACAACGCAAAGTAACACAACGCGAAGTAACGCAACGCAAAGTAACGCAACGCAAAGTAACACAACGTGACAAAGTAACACAATGCAAAGTAACGCAACACAAAGTAACGCAACACAAAGTAACGCAACGCAAAGTAACGCAACGCAAACTAACACAAGGCGAAGTAACACAAGGCAAAGTAACACAACGCAAAGTAACAAACAGCAAAGTAACACAACGCAAAGTAACGCAACACAAAGTAACACAACGCAAAGTAATGCAACGCAACGTACTACAATACAACGCAAAGTAACACAACGCAAAGTAACACAACGCAAAGTAACACAACGCAAAGTAACACAACGCAAAGTAACGCAACGTAAAGTAACACAACGCACTACAACACAAGGATAACACAACGCAAAGTAACACAACGCAAAGTAACACAACGCAAAGTAACGCAACGTAAAGTAACACAACGCACTACAAATCAAGGCAAAGTAACACAACGCAAAGTAATGCAACGCAACGTACTACAATAGGTAAAAGTAGAAGTAGCAACGCAAAGTAACGCAATGCAAAGTAACACAACGCAAAGTAACAACGCAAAGTAACACAACGCAAAGTAATGCAACACATTACAACACAAGGCAAAGTAACGCAAGGCAAAGTAACACAAGGCAAAGTCAAGCAATGTTCTACAACACAATGCAAAGTCAACGCAATGTTCTACAACACAACGCAAAGTAACGCAACGCAGAGTAACGCAACGCAAAGTAACGCAACGCAAAGTAACACAACGCAAAGTAACACAACGCAAAGTAACGCAACGCAAAGTAACACAACACAAAGTAACACAACGCAAAGTAACGCAACGCAAAGTACAACACAAGGCAAAGTAACACAACGCAAAGTAACACAACGCAAAGTAAAGCAATGTTCTACAACACAACGCAAAGTAACGCAACGCAAAGTAACGCAACGCAAAGTAACACAACGCAAAGTAACACAACGCAAAGTAACGCAACACAAACTAAAACAACGCAAAGTAACACAACGCAAAGTAACAAGCAACAGCAAAGTAACACAACGCAAAGTAACACAACTCAAAAGTAATACAACCCAAAGTAAAACAACGCAAAGTAACACAACGCAAAATAACACAACGCAAAGTAACACAACGCAAAGTAACACAACGCAAAGTAACGCAACGCAAAGTAACGCAACGCAAAGTAACGCAACGCAAAGTAACGTAACGCAAAGTAACGTAACGCAAATTAACGCAACGCAAATTAACGCAACGCAAAGTAAAAAACGTACTACAACACAATGCAAAGTAACAACGCAAAGTAACGCAACGCAGAGTAACGCAACGCAAAGTAACACAACACAAAGTAACACAAAACAAAAGTAACTCAAAACAAACTAAAACAACGCAAAGTAACACAACGTACTACAACACAATGCAAAGTAACAACGCAAAGTAACACAACGCAAATTAACGCAACGCAAAGTAACACAACGCAAAGTAACGCAACGCAGAGTAACGCAACGCAGAGTAACGCAACGCAAAGTAAAGCAACGCAAAGTAACTTAACGCAAAGTAACACAACGCAAAGTAACACAACGCAAAGTAACAAAACGCAAAGTAACGCAACGCAAAGTAACACAACGCAAAGTAACGCAACGCAGTGCAACGCAACGCAGAGTAACGCAACGCAAAGTAAAGCAACACATAATAACACAACGCAAAGTAACACAACGCAAAGTAACACAACGCAAAGTAACACAACGTTCAAACAACACAAGGCAAAGTAACGCAACGCAAAGTAACGCAAGGCAAAGTAACACAACGCAAAGTAACACAACGTAAAGTAACACAACGCAAAGTAACACAACCCAAAGTAACACAACACAAAGTAACACAACACAAAGAAAAAAACAAACTAAAACAACGCAAAGTAACACAACGTACTACAACACAATGCAAAGTAACCAACGCAAAGTAACGCAACGCAAAGTAACGCAACGCAAAGTAACGCAAGGCAAAGTAACACAACACAAAGTAACACAACGCAAATTAATACAACCCAAGAAAGTAACGCAACGCAAAGTAACACAACGCAGAGTAACACAATGCAAAGTAACGCAACACATTACAACACAAGACAAAGTAACGTAACGCAAAGTAACGCAACGCAAATTAACGCAACGCAAAGTAATGCAACGCAAAGTAACGTAACGCAAAGTAACACAACGCAAAGAAGTAAAAGCAACATACTACAACACAATACAAAGTAACAACGCAAAGTAACGCAACCCAAAGTAACACAACACAAAGTAACACAACACAAAAGTAATACAAAACAAACTAAAACAACGCAAAGTAACACAACGCAAAGTACACAACGCAAAGTAACGCAACGCAAAGTAACACAACACAAAGTAACACAACACAAAAGTAATGCAAAACAAACTAAAACAACGCAAAGTAACACAACGTACTACAACACAATGCAAAGTAACAACGCAAAGTAACACAACGCAAAGTAAAGCAACGCAAAGTAACACAACGCAAAGTAACGCAACGCGGAGTAACGCAACGCAGAGTAACGCAACGCAAAGTAACAAAACGCAAAGTAACGCAACGCAAAGTACCACTCAACGCAAAGTAACGCAAGGCAAAGTAACACAACGCAAAGTAGCACAACGCAAAGTAATACAACCCAAGCAGTACAACGCAACGCAAAGTAACACAACGCAAAGTAACACAACGCAAAGTAACACAACGCAAAGTAACGCAACACATTACAACACAAGGCAAAGTAACGTAACGCAAAGTAACGTAACGCAAAGTAACGTAACGCAAAGTAACGTAACACAAATTATCGCAACGCAAATTATCGCAACGCAAAGTAAAACAACGTACTACAACACAATGCAAAGTAAACAACGCAAAGTAACGCAACGCAGAGTAACGCAACGCAAAGTAACACAACACAAAGTAACACAAAAAAACAAAAAGTAACTCAAAACAAACTAAAACAACGCAAAGTAACACAACGTACTACAACACAATGCAAAGTAACAACGCAAAGTAACGCAACGCAAAGTAAAACAACATACTACAACACAATACAAAGTAACAACGCAAAGTAACGCAACGCAAAGTAACACAACACAAAGTAACACAACACAAAAGTAATGCAAAACAAACTAAAACAACGCAAAGTAACAACGCAAAGTAACGCAACGCAAAGTAACACAACACAAAGTAACACAACACAAAAGTAATGCAAAACAAACTAAAACAACGCAAAGTAACACAACGTACTACAACACAATGCAAAGTAACAACGCAAAGTAACACAACGCAAAGTAAAGCAACGCAAAGTAACACAACGCAAAGTAACGCAACGCAGCAGTACAACGCAACGCAGAGTAACGCAACGCAAAGTAACACAACGCAAAGTAACAAAACGCAAAGAACGCAACGCAAAGTAACTCAACGCAAAGTAACGCAAGGCAAAGTAACACAACGCAAAGTAACACAACGCAAAGTAATACAACCCAAAGTAACGCAACGCAAAGTAACACAACGCAAAGTAACACAACGCAAAGTAACGCAACACATTACAACACAAGGCAAAGTAACGTAACGCAAAGTAACGTAACGCAAAGTAACGCAACGCAAATTATCGCAACGCAAAGTAAAACAACGTACTACAACACAATGCAAAGTAACAACGCAAAGTAACGCAACGCAGAGTAACGCAACGCAAAGTAACACAACACAAAGTAACACAACACAAAAGTAATGCAAAACAAACTAAAACAACGCAAAGTAACAACGCAAAGTAACGCAACGCAAAGTAACACAACACAAAGTAACACAACACAAAAGTAATGCAAAACAAACTAAAACAACGCAAAGTAACACAACGTACTACAACACAATGCAAAGTAACAACGCAAAGTAACACAACGCAAAGTAAAGCAACGCAAAGTAACACAACGCAAAGTAACGCAACGCAGAGTAACGCAACGCAGAGTAACGCAACGCAAAGTAACAAAACGCAAAGTAACGCAACGCAAAGTAACTCAACGCAAAGTAACGCAAGGCAAAGTAACACAACGCAAAGTAACACAACGCAAAGTAATACAACCCAAAGTAACGCAACGCAAAGTAACGTAACAAACGCAAAGTAACACAACGCAAAGTAACACAACGCAAAGTAACGCAACACATTACAACACAAGGCAAAGTAACGTAACGCAAAGTAACGTAACGCAAAGTAACGTAACGCAAAGTAACGTAACGCAAAGTAACGTAACACAAATTATCGCAACGCAAATTATCGCAACGCAAAGTAAAACAACGTACTACAACACAATGCAAAGTAACAACGCAAAGTAACGCAACGCAGAGTAACGCAACGCAAAGTAACACAACACAAAGTAACACAAAACAAAAGTAACTCAAAACAAACTAAAACAACGCAAAGTAACACAACGTACTACAACACAATGCAAAGTAACAACGCAAAGTAACACAACGCAAAGTAAAACAACATACTACAACACAATACAAAGTAACAACGCAAAGTAACGCAACGCAAAGTAACACAACACAAAGTAACACAACACAAAAGTAATGCAAAACAAACTAAAACAACGCAAAGTAACTACGCAAAGTAACGCAATGCAAAGTAACACAACACAAAGTAACACAACACAAAAGTAATGCAAAACAAACTAAAACAACGCAAAGTAACACAACGTACTACAACACAATGCAAAGTAACAACGCAAAGTAACGCAACGCAGAGTAACGCAACGCAAAGTAACACAACACAAAGTAACACAAAACAAAAGTAACTCAAAACAAACTAAAACAACGCAAAGTAACACAACGTACTACAACACAATGCAAAGTAACAACGCAAAGTAACACAACGCAAAGTAAAACAACATACTACAACACAATACAAAGTAACAACGCAAAGTAACGCAACGCAAAGTAACACAACACAAAGTAACACAACACAAAAGTAATGCAAAACAAACTAAAACAACGCAAAGTAACACAACGTACTACAACACAATGCAAAGTAACAACGCAAAGTAACACAACGCAAAATAAAGCAACGCAAAGTAACACAACGCAAAGTAACGCAACGCAGAGTAACGCAACGCAGAGTAACGCAACGCAAAGTAACACAACGCAAAGTAACACAACGCAAAGTAACACAACGCAAAGTAACACAACGCAAAGTAACACAACGCAAAGTAACACAACGCAAAGCAACGCAGAACAAAACGCAACGCAAAGTAAAGCAACGCAAAGTAACTTAACGCAAAGTAACACAACGCAAAGTAACACAACGCAAAGTAACACAACGCAAAGTAACACAACCCAAAGTAACGCAACCCAAAGTAACGCAACGCAAAGTAACACAACGCAAAGTAACACAACGCAAAGTAACACAACGCAAAGTAACGCAACACATTACAACACAAGGCAAAGTAACAACGCAAAGTAACACAACGTACTACAACACAATGCAAAGTAACAACGCAAAGTAACACAACGCAAAGTAACAAAACGCAAAGTAACGCAACGCAAAGTAACGCAACGCAAAGTAACGCAAGGCAAAGTAACACAACACAAAGTAACACAACGCAAAGTAATACAACCCAAAGTAACGCAACGCAAAGTAACACAACGCAGAGTAACACAATGCAAAGTAATACAACACATTACAACACAAGACAAAGTAACGTAACGCAAACGCAAAGTAACACAACGCAAAGTAACGCAACGCAAAGTAAAACAACGTACTACAACACAATGCAAAGTAACAAAGCAAAGTAACGCAACGCAGAGTAACGCAACGCAAAGTAACACAACACAAAGTAACACAAAACAAAAGTAACTCAAAACAAACTAAAACAACGCAAAGTAACACAACGTACTACAACACAATGCAAAGTAACAACGCAAAGTAACGCAACGCAAAGTAAAACAACATACTACAACACAATACAAAGTAACAACGCAAAGTAACGCAACGCAAAGTAACACAACACAAAGTAACACAACACAAAAGTAATGCAAAACAAACTAAAACAACGCAAAGTAACAACGCAAAGTAACGCAACGCAAAGTAACACAACACAAAGTAACACAACACAAAAGTAATGCAAAACAAACAAAAACAACGCAAAGTAACACAACGTACTACAACACAATGCAAAGTAACAACGCAAAGTAACACAACGCAAAGTAAAGCAACGCAAAGTAACACAACGCAAAGTAACGCAACGCAGAGTAACGCAACGCAGAGTAACGCAACGCAAAGTAACACAACGCAAAGTAACAAAACGCAAAGAACGCAACGCAAAGTAACTCAACGCAAAGTAACGCAAGGCAAAGTAACACAACGCAAAGTAACACAACACAAAGTAATACAACCCAAAGTAACGCAACGCAAAGTAACACAACGCAAAGTAACACAACGCAAAGTAACACAACGCAAAGTAACGCAACACATTACAACACAAGGCAAAGTAACGTAACGCAAAGTAACGTAACGCAAAGTAACGTAACGCAAAGTAACGTAACACAAATTATCGCAACGCAAATTATCGCAACGCAAAGTAAAACAACGTACTACAACACAATGCAAAGTAACAACGCAAAGTAACGCAACGCAGAGTAATGCAACGCAAAGTAACACAACACAAAGTAACACAAAACAAAAGTAACTCAAAACAAACTAAAACAACGCAAAGTAACACAACGTACTACAACACAATGCAAAGTAACAACGCAAAGTAACACAACGCAAATTAACGCAACGCAAAGTAACACAACGCAAAGTAACGCAACGCAGAGTAACGCAACGCAGAGTAACGCAACGCAAAGTAAAGCAACGCAAAGTAACTTAACGCAAAGTAACACAACGTAAAGTAACACAACGCAAAGTAACAAAGGGGGGGGGACAACGCAAAGTAACGCAACGCAAAGTAACACAACGCAAAGTAACGCAACGCAGAGTAACGCAACGCAGAGTAACGCAACGCAAAGTAAAGCAACGCAAAGTAACTTAACGCAAAGTAACACAACGCAAAGTAACACAACGCAAAGTAACAAAACGCAAAGTAACGCGACGCAAAGTAACTCAACGCAAAGTAACGCAAGGCAAAGCAACATAACGCAAAGTAACACAACGGAAAGTAACACAACGCAAAGTAACACAACGCAAAGTCACACAATGCAAAGTAACACAACACAAAGTAACACAACACAAAGTAACACAAAACAAACTAAAACAACGCAAAGTAACACAACGTACTACAACACAATGCAAAGTAACAACGCAAAGTAACGCAACGCAAAGTAACGCAACGCAAAGTAACGCAAGGCAAAGTAACACAACACAAAGTAACACAACGCAAAGTAATACAACCCAAAGTAACGCAACGCAAAGTAACACAACGCAAAGTAACACAACGCAAAGTAACACAACACTAAGTAACGCAAGACAAACAAAAACAACGCAAAGTAACACAACGTGCTACAACTATAACACAATGCAAAGTAACACAAGGCAAAGTAACACAAGGCAAAGTAACAACGCAAAGTAACACAATGCAAAGTAACACAACGCGAAGTAACGCAACGCAAAGTAACGCAACGCAAAGTAACACAACGCAAAGTAACGCAACGCAAAGTAACGCAACGCAAAGTAACGCAACGCAAACTAACGCAACGCAACGCACTACAACACAAGGCAAAGTAACACAACGCAAAGTAACACAACGCAAAGTACACAATACAACGCAAAGTAACACAATGCAAAGTAACGCAACAAAAAGTAACACAACGCACTATAAAACAACGCAAAGTAACACAAGGCAAAGTAACACAACGCAAAATAACACAATGCAAAGTACCACAACGTACTAGGCAAATCAAGGCAAAGTAACACAACGCAAAGTAATGCAACGCAACGTACCACAATACAACGCAAAGTAACACAACACAAAGTAACACAACACAAAGTAACGCAATGCAAAGTAACGCAACGCAAAGTAACGCAATGCAAAGTAACACAACGCAAAGTAACAACGCAAAGTAACACAACGCAAAGTAATGCAACACATTACAACACAAGGCAAAGTAACGCAAGGCAAAGTAACGCAACGCAAAGTAACGCAAGGCAAAGTAACACAACGCAAAGTAACACAACGCAAAGTAATACAACCCAAAGTAACGCAACGCAAAGTAACACAACGCAAAGTAACAAAACGCAAAGTAACACAACGCAAAGTAACGCAACACATTACGACACAAGGCAAAGTAACGTAACGCAAAGTAACGTAACGCAAAGTAACGTAACGCAAAGTAACGTAACGCAAAGTAACGTAACGCAAATTATCGCAACGCAAATTATCGCAACGCAAAGTAAAACAACGTACTACAACACAATGCAAAGTAACAACGCAAAGTAACGCAACGCAAAGTAACGCAACGCAAAGTAACACAACACAAAGTAACACAAAACAAAAGTAACTCAAAACAAACTAAAACAACGCAAAGTAACACAACGTACTACAACACAATGCAAAGTAACAACGCAGAGTAACGCAACGCAAATTAACGCAACGCAAAGTAACACAACGCAAAGTAACGCAACGCAGAGTAACGCAACGCAGAGTAACGCAACGCAAAGTAAAGCAACGCAAAGTAACTTAACGCAAAGTAACACAACGCAAAGTAACACAACGCAAAGTAACAAAACGCAAAATAACGCAACGCAAAGTAACTCAACGCAAAGTAACGCAAGGCAAAGCAACATAACGCAAAGTAACACAACGGAAAGTAACACAACGCAAAGTAACACAACGCAAAGTCACACAATGCAAAGTAACACAACACAAAGTAACACAACACAAAGTAACGCAAAACAAACTAAAACAACGCAAAGTAACACAACGTACTACAACACAATGCAAAGTAACAACGCAAAGTAACGCAACGCAAAGTAACGCAACGGAAAGTAACGCAAGGCAAAGTAACACAACACAAAGTAACACAACGCAAAGTAATACAACCCAAAGTAACGCAACGCAAAGTAACACAACACAAAGTAAAACAATGCAAAGTAACACAATGCAAAGTAACACAACGCAAAGTAACACAACACTAAGTAACGCAAGACAAACAAAAACAACGCAAAGTAACACAACGTGCTACAACTATAACACAATGCAAAGTAACACAAGGCAAAGTAACACAAGGCAAAGTAACAACGCAAAGTAACACAATGCAAAGTAACACAACGCGAAGTAACGCAACGCAAAGTAACGCAACGCAAAGTAACACAACGCAAAGTAACGCAACGCAAAGTAACGCAACACAAAGTAACGCAACGCAAACTAACGCAACGCAACGCACTACAGCACAAGGCAAAGTAACACAACGCAAAGTAACACAACGCAAAGTAACACAACGCAAAGTAACACAATGCAAAGTAACGCAACGAAAAGTAACACAACGCACTATAAAACAACGCAAAGTAACACAAGGCAAAGTAACACAACGTACTACAAATCAAGGCAAAGTAACACAACGCAAAGTAATGCAACGCAACGTACTACAATACAACGCAAAGTAACACAACACAAAGTAACACAACACAAAGTAACGCAATGCAAAGTAATGCAACGCAAAGTAACGCAATGCAAAGTAACACAACGCAAAGTAACAACGCAAAGTAACACAACGCAAAGTAATGCAACACATTACAACACAAGGCAAAGTAACGCAAGGCAAAGTAACGCAACGCAAAGTAACGCAACACAAAGTAACACAATGCAAAGTCACGCAATGTTCTACAACACAACGCAAAATAACACAACGCAAAGTAACACAACGCAAAGTAATGCAATACATTACAACACAAGGCAAAGTAACGTAACGCAAAGTAACGCAACGCAAATTAACGCAACGCAAAGTAACGCAACGCAAAGTAACGCAATGCAAAGTAACGCAACGCAAAGTAACACAACGCAAAGTAACGCAACGCAAAGTAACACAACACAAAGTAACGCAAAACAAACTAAAACAACGCAAAGTAACACAACGTACTACAACACAATGCAAAGTAACAACGCAAAGTAACGCAACGCAAAGTAACGCAACGCAAAGTAACACAACGCAAAGTAACACAACGCAAAGTAACGCAATGCAACGCACTACAACACAAGGCAAAGTAACACAACGCAAAGTAACACAACGCAAAGTAATACAACCCAAAGTAACGCAATACAAAGTAACGCAACGCAAAGTAACGTAACGCAAAGTAACGCAACGCAAAGTAACGCAATGCAACGCAAGGCAAAGTAACACAACACAAAGTAACACAACACAAAGTAATACAACCCAAAGTAACGCAACGCAAAGTAACACAACGCAAAGTAACACAACGCAAAGTAACACAACGCAAAGTAACGCAACACATTACAACACAAGGCAAAGTAAAGTAACGCAAAGTAACGTAACGCAAAGTAACGCAACGCAAATTAACGCAACGCAAAGTAACGCAACACAAAGTAAAACAACGTACTACAACACAATGCAAAGTAACAACGCAAAGTAACGCAACGCAAAGTAACACAACACAAAGTAACACAACACAAAAGTAATGCAAAACAAACTAAAACAACGCAAAGTAACAACGCAAAGTAACGCAACGCAAAGTAACACAACACAAAGTAACACAACACAAAAGTAATGCAAAACAAACTAAAACAACGCAAAGTAACACAACGTACTACAACACAATGCAAAGTAACAACGCAAAGTAACGCAACGCAAAGTAAAGCAACGCAAAGTAACACAACGCAAAGTAACGCAACGCAGAGTAACGCAACGCAGAGTAACGCAACGCAAAGTAACACAACGCAAAGTAACAAAACGCAAAGTAACGCAACGCAAAGTAACTCAACGCAAAGTAACGCAAGGCAAAGTAACACAACGCAAAGTAACACAACGCAAAGTAATACAACCCAAAGTAACGCAACGCAAAGTAACACAACGCAAAGTAACAAAACGCAAAGTAACACAACGCAAAGTAACGCAACACATTACAACACAAGGCAAAGTAACGTAACGCAAAGTAACGTAACGCAAAGTAACGTAACGCAAAGTAACGTAACGCAAAGTAACGTAACGCAAATTATCGCAACGCAAATTATCGCAACGCAAAGTAAAACAACGTACTACAACACAATGCAAAGTAACAACGCAAAGTAACGCAACGCAAAGTAACGCAACGCAAAGTAACACAACACAAAGTAACACAAAACAAAAGTAACTCAAAACAAACTAAAACAACGCAAAGTAACACAACGTACTACAACACAATGCAAAGTAACAACGCAGAGTAACGCAACGCAAATTAACGCAACGCAAAGTAACACAACGCAAAGTAACGCAACGCAGAGTAACGCAACGCAGAGTAACGCAACGCAAAGTAAAGCAACGCAAAGTAACTTAACGCAAAGTAACACAACGCAAAGTAACACAACGCAAAGTAACAAAACGCAAAGTAACGCAACGCAAAGTAACTCAACGCAAAGTAACGCAAGGCAAAGCAACATAACGCAAAGTAACACAACGGAAAGTAACACAACGCAAAGTAACACAACGCAAAGTCACACAATGCAAAGTAACACAACACAAAGTAACACAACACAAAGTAACGCAAAACAAACTAAAACAACGCAAAGTAACACAACGTACTACAACACAATGCAAAGTAACAACGCAAAGTAACGCAACGCAAAGTAACGCAACGGAAAGTAACGCAAGGCAAAGTAACACAACACAAAGTAACACAACGCAAAGTAATACAACCCAAAGTAACGCAACGCAAAGTAACACAACGCAAAGTAAAACAATGCAAAGTAACACAATGCAAAGTAACACAACGCAAAGTAACACAACACTAAGTAACGCAAGACAAACAAAAACAACGCAAAGTAACACAACGTGCTACAACTATAACACAATGCAAAGTAACACAAGGCAAAGTAACACAAGGCAAAGTAACAACGCAAAGTAACACAATGCAAAGTAACACAACGCGAAGTAACGCAACGCAAAGTAACGCAACGCAAAGTAACACAACGCAAAGTAACGCAACGCAAAGTAACGCAACACAAAGTAACGCAACGCAAACTAACGCAACGCAACGCACTACAGCACAAGGCAAAGTAACACAACGCAAAGTAACACAACGCAAAGTAACACAACGCAAAGTAACACAATGCAAAGTAACGCAACGAAAAGTAACACAACGCACTATAAAACAACGCAAAGTAACACAAGGCAAAGTAACACAACGTACTACAAATCAAGGCAAAGTAACACAACGCAAAGTAATGCAACGCAACGTACTACAATACAATGCAAAGTAACACAACACAAAGTAACACAACACAAAGTAACGCAATGCAAAGTAATGCAACGCAAAGTAACGCAATGCAAAGTAACACAACGCAAAGTAACAACGCAAAGTAACACAACGCAAAGTAATGCAACACATTACAACACAAGGCAAAGTAACGCAAGGCAAAGTAACGCAACGCAAAGTAACGCAACACAAAGTAACACAATGCAAAGTCACGCAATGTTCTACAACACAACGCAAAATAACACAACGCAAAGTAACACAACGCAAAGTAATGCAATACATTACAACACAAGGCAAAGTAACGTAACGCAAAGTAACGCAACGCAAATTAACGCAACGCAAAGTAACGCAACGCAAAGTAACGCAATGCAAAGTAACGCAACGCAAAGTAACACAACGCAAAGTAACGCAACGCAAAGTAACGCAACACAAAGTAACACAACACAAAGTAACGCAAAACAAACTAAAACAACGCAAAGTAACACAACGTACTACAACACAATGCAAAGTAACAACGCAAAGTAACGCAACGCAAAGTAACGCAACGCAAAGTAACACAACGCAAAGTAACACAACGCAAAGTAACGCAATGCAACGCACTACAACACAAGGCAATGTAACACAACGCAAAGTAACACAACGCAAAGTAACAAAACGCCAAGTAACGCAACGCAAAGTAACGCAAGGCAAAGTAACACAACGCAAAGTAACGCAATGCAACGCACTACAACACAAGGCAAAGTAACACAACGCAAAGTAACACAACGCAAAGTAATACAACCCAAAGTAACGCCATACAAAGTAACACAACGCAAAGTAACGCAACGCAAAGTAACGCAACGCAAAGTAACGCAACGCAAAGTAACGCAATGCAACGCAAGGCAAAGTAACACAACACAAAGTAACGCAATGCAACGCACTACAACACAAGGCAAAGTAACACAACGCAAAGTAACACAACGCAAAGTAACAAAACGCAAAGTAACGCAACGCAAAGTAACTCAACGCAAAGTAACGCAAGGCAAAGTAACACAACGCAAAGTAACACAACGCAAAGTAATACAACCCAAAGTAACGCAACGCAAAGTAACACAACGCAAAGTAACACAACGCAAAGTAACACAACGCAAAGTAACGCAACACATTACAACACAAGGCAAAGTAACGTAACGCAAAGTAGCGTAACGCAAAGTAACGTAACGCAAAGTAACGCAACGCAAATTATCGCAACGCAAAGTAACGCAACGCAAAGTAAAACAACGTACTACAACACAATGCAAAGTAACAACGCAAAGTAACGCAACGCAAAGTAACGCAACGCAAAGTAACGCAACGCAAAGTAACGCAACGCAAAGTAACACAACACAAAGTAACACAAAACAAAAGTAACTCAAAACAAACTAAAACAACGCAAAGTAACACAACGTACTACAACACAATGCAAAGTAACAACGCAAAGTAACGCAACGCAAATTAACGCAACGCAAAGTAAGGCAACGCAGAGTAACGCAACGCAGAGTAACGCAACGCAAAGTAAAGCAAAGCAAAGTAACTTAACGCAAAGTAACACAACGCAAAGTAACACAACGCAAAGTAACAAAACGCAAAGTAACGCAACGCAAAGTAACTCAACGCAAAGTAACGCAAGGCAAAGCAACATAACGCAAAGTAACACAACGGAAAGTAACACAACGCAAAGTAACACAACGCAAAGTCACACAATGCAAAGTAACACAACACAAAGTAACACAACACAAAGTAACGCAAAACAAACTAAAACAACGCAAAGTAACACAACGTACTACAACACAATGCAAAGTAACAACGCAAAGTAACGCAAAGCAAAGTAACACAACACAAAGTAACACAACGCAAAGTAATACAACCCAAAGTAACGCAACGCAAAGTAACACAACGCAAAGTAACACAATGCAAAGTAACACAACGCAAAGTAACACAACACTAAGTAACGCAAGACAAACAAAAACAACGCAAAGTAACACAACGTGCTACAACTATAACACAATGCAAAGTAACACAAGGCAAAGTAACAACGCAAAGTAACACAATGCAAAGTAACACAACGAGAAGTAACGCAACGCAAAGTAACGCAACGCAAAGTAACACAAAGCAAAGTAACGCAACGCAAAGTAACGCAACACAAAGTAACGCAACGCAAACTAACGCAACGCAACGCACTACAACACAAGGCAAAGTAACACAAGGCAAAGTAACACAACGCAAAGTAACACAACGCAAAGTAACACAATGCAAAGTAATGCAACGAAAAGTAACACAACGCACTATAAAACAACGCAAAGTAACACAAGGCAAAGTAACACAACGCAAAGTAACACAATGCAAAGTAACACAACGTACTACAAATCAAGGCAAAGTAACACAACGCAAAGTAATGCAACGCAACGTACTACAATACAACGCAAAGTAACACAACACAAAGTAACGCAATGCAAAGTAATGCAACGCAAAGTAACGCAATGCAAAGTAACACAACGCAAAGTAACAACGCAAAGTAACACAACGCAAAGTAATGCAACACATTACAACACAAGGCAAAGTAACGCAAGGCAAAGTAACGCAACACAAAGTAAAACAACGTACTACAACACAATGCAAAGTAACAACGCAAAGTAACGCAACGCAAAGTAACACAACACAAAGTAACACAACACAAAAGTAACGCAAAACAAACTAAAACAACGCAAAGTAACACAACGTGCTACAACACAATGCAAAGTAACAACGCAGAGTAACGCAACGCAAAGTAACGCAACGCAAAGTAACGCATCGCAAAGTAACGCAACGCAGAGTAACGCAACGCAGAGTAACACAATGCAAAGTAACGCAACACATTACAACACAAGACAAAGTAACGTAACGCAAAGTAACGCAACGCAAATTAACGCAACGCAAAGTAACGCAACGCAAAGTAACGCAACGCAAAGTAACGCAACGCAAAGTAACACAACGCAAAGTAACGCAACGCAAAGTAAAACAACATACTACAACACAATGCAAAGTAACTACGCAAAGTAACGCAACGCAAAGTAACACAACACAAAGTAACACAACACAAAAGTAATGCAAAACAAACTAAAACAACGCAAAGTAACACAACGTACTACAACACAATGCAAAGTAACAACGCAAAGTAACGCAACGCAAAGTAAAGCAACGCAAAGTAACACAACGCAAAGTAACGCAACGCAGAGTAACGCAACGCAGAGTAACGCAACGCAAAGTAACACAACGCAAAGTAACAAAACGCAAAGTAACGCAACGCAAAGTAACTCAACGCAAAGTAACGCAAGGCAAAGTAACACAACGCAAAGTAACACAACGCAAAGTAATACAACCCAAAGTAACGCAACGCAAAGTAACACAACGCAAAGTAACACAACGCAAAGTAACACAACGCAAAGTAACACAACGCAAAGTAACGCAACACATTACAACACAAGGCAAAGTAACGTTACGCAAAGTAACGTAACGCAAAGTAACGTAACGCAAAGTAACGCAACGCAAATTATCGCAACGCAAAGTAACGCAACGCAAAGTAAAACAACGTACTACAACACAATGCAAAGTAACAACGCAAAGTAACGCAACGCAAAGTAACACAACACAAAGTAACACAACACAAAAGTAACGCAAAACAATCTAAAACAACGCAAAGTAACACAATGTGCTACAACACAATGCAAAGTAACAACGCAGAGTAACGCAACGCAAAGTAACGCAACGCAAAGTAACGCAACGCAAAGTAACGCAACGCAGAGTAACGCAACGCAGAGTAACGCAACGCAGAGTAACACAACGCAAAGTAACGCAACACATTACAACACAAGACAAAGTAACGTAACGCAAAGTAACGCAACGCAAATTAAAGCAACGCAAAGTAACGCAACGCAAAGTAACGCAACGCAAAGTAACACAACGCAAAGTAACGCAACGCAAAGTAAAACAACATACTACAACACAATGCAAAGTAACAACGCAAAGTAACGCAACGCAAAGTAACACAACACAAAGTAACACAACACAAAAGTAACGCAAAACAAACTAAAACAACGCAAAGTAACACAACGTACTACAACACAATGCAAAGTAACAACGCAAAGTAACGCAACGCAAAGTAAAGCAACGCAAAGTAACACAACGCAAAGTAACGCAACGCAGAGTAACGCAACGCAGAGTAACGCTACGCAAAGTAACACAACGCAAAGTAACGCAACGCAAAGTAACACAACGCAAAGTAACACAACGCAAAGTAATACAACCTAAAGTAACGCAACGCAAAGTAACACAACGCAAAGTAACACAACGCAAAGTAACACAAGGCAAAGTAACGCAACGCACTTCAACACAAGGCAAAGTAACGCAACGCAAAGTAACGCAACGCAAAGTACCGCAACGCAAAGTCACGCAACGCAAAGTAACACAACGCAAAGTAACACAACGCGAAGTAACGCAACGCAAAGTAACGCAACGCAAAGTAACGCAACGCAAAGTAACGCAACGCACTTCAACACAAGGCAAAGTAACACAACGCCAAGTAACACAACGCGAAATAACACAAAGCAAAGTAACGCAACGCAAAGTAACGCAACGTAAAGTAACACAACGCACTACAACACAAGGCAAAGCAACGCAATGCAAAGTAACACAACGCAAAGTAATGCAACGCAACGCACTACAACACAAGGCAAAGTAACACAACGCAAAGTAACACAACGCAAAGTAACGCAACGCACTACAACACAAGGCAAAGTAACGCAACGCAAAGTAACGCAACGCAAAGTAACGCAACGCAAAGTAACGCAACGCAAAGTAACCCAACGCAAAGTAACGCAACACAAAGTAAAGCAACGCAAAGTAATGCAACGTGCTACAACACAAGGCAAAGTAACGCAAAGTAACGCAACGCAAAGTAACGCAACGCAAAGCAACGCAAAGAAATGCAACATGCTATAACACAAGGCAAAGTTACGCAACGCAAAGTAACACAACACAAAGTAGTACAACCTAAAGTAACGCAACGCAAAGTAATACAACGCAAAGTAACACAATGCAAAGTAACGCAACGGAAAGTAACACAACGCAAAGTAACACAACACAAAGTAACACAACACAAAGTAACACAACACAAAAGTAACGCAAAACAATCTAAAACAACGCAAAGTAACACAACGTGCTACAACACAATGAAAAGTAACAACGCAGAGTAACGCAACGCAAAGTAACGCAACGCAAAGTAACGCATCGCAAAGTAACGCAACGCAGAGTAACGCAACGCAGAGTAACACAACGCAAAGTAACGCAACACATTACAACACAAGACAAAGTAACGTAACGCAAAGTAACGCAACGCAAATTAAAGCAACGCAAAGTAACGCAACGCAAAGTAACGCAACGCAAAGTAACACAACGCAAAGTAACGCAACGCAAAGTAAAACAACATACTACAACACAATGCAAAGTAACAACGCAAAGTAACGCAACGCAAAGTAAAGCAACGCAGAGTAACGCAACGCAGAGTAACGCAACGCAGAGTAACGCAACGCAAAGTAACACAAGGCAAAGTAACGCAACGCAAAGTAACTTAACGCAAGGCAAAGTAACACAACACAAAGTAACACAACGCAAAGTAATACAACCCAAAGTAACGCAACGCAAAGTAACACAACGCAAAGATACACAACGCAAAGTAACACAACGTACTACAACACAATGCAAAGTAACAACGCAAAGTAACGCAACGCAAAGTAACGCTACGCAAAGTAACACAACACAAAGTAACACAAAACAAAAGTAACTCAAAACAAACTAAAACAACGCAAAGTAACACAACGTACTACAACACAATGCAAAGTAACAACGCAAAGTAACGCAACGCAAATTAACGCAACGCAAAGTAACACAACGCAAAGTAACGCAACGCAGAGTAACGCAACGCAAAGTAAAGCAAAGCAAAGTAACTTAACGCAAAGAAACACAACGCAAAGTAACACAACGCAAAGTAACAAAACGCAAAGTAACGCAACGCAAAGTAACTCAACGCAAAGTAACGCAAGGCAAAGCAACATAACGCAAAGTAACACAACGCAAAGTAACACAACGCAAAGTAACGCAACACATTACAACACAAGGCAAAGTAACGTAACGCAAAGTAATGTAACGCAAAGTAACGCAACGCAAATTAACGCAACGCAAAGTAACGCAACGCAAAGTAAAACAACGTACTACAACACAATGCAAAGTAACAACGCAAAGTAACGCAACGCAAAGTAACACAACAAAAAGTAACACAACACAAAAGTAACGCAAAACAAACTAAAACAACGCAAAGTAACACAACGTACTACAACACAATGCAAAGTCACGCAATGTTCTACAACACAACGCAAAGTAACACAATGCAAAGTAACACAACGCGAAGTAACGCAACGCAAAGTAACGCAACGCAAAGTAACACAATGCAAAGTAACGCAACGCAAAGTAACGCAACACAAAGTAACGCAACACAAAGTAACGCAACGCAAACTAACGCAACGCATTGCACTACAACACAAGGCAAAGTAACACAAGGCAAAGTAACACAACGCAAAGTAACACAATGCAAAGTAACACAACGTACTACAAATCAAGGCAAAGTAACACAACGCAAAGTAATGCAACGCAACGTACTACAATACAACGCAAAGTAACACAACGCAAAGTAACACAACGCAAAGTAACACAACGCAAAGTAACACAACGCAAAGTAACGCAACGTAAAGTAACACAACGCACTACAACACAAGGCAACGTAACACAACGCAAAGTAACACAACGCAAAGTAACACAACGCAAAGTAACGCAACGTAAAGTAACACAACGCACTACAAATCAAGGCAAAGTAACACAACGCAAAGTAATGCAACGCAACGTACTACAATACAATGCAAAGTAACACAACGCAAAGTAACAACGCAAAGTAACACAACGCAAAGTAATGCAACACATTACAACACAAGGCAAAGTAACGCAAGGCAAAGTAACGCAAGGCAAAGTCAAGCAATGTTCTACAACACAATGCAAAGTCAAGCAATGTTCTACAACACAACGCAAAGTAACGCAACGCAGAGTAACGCAACGCAAAGTAACGCAACGCAAAGTAACACAACGCAAAGTAACACAACGCAAAGTAACGCAACGCAAAGTAACACAACACAAAGTAACACAACGCAAAGTAACGCAATGCAACGCACTACAACACAAGGCAAAGTAACACAACGCAAAGTAACACAATGCAAAGTCAAGCAATGTTCTACAACACAACGCAAAGTAACGCAACGCAGAGTAACGCAACGCAAAGTAACGCAACGCAAAGTAACACAACGCAAAGTAACACAACGCAAAGTAACGCAACGCAAAGTAACGCAACGCAAAGTAACACAACGCAAAGTAACGCAATGCAACGCACTACAACACAAGGCAAAGTAACACAACGCAAAGTAACACAACTCAAAGTAATACAACCCAAAGTAACGCAACGCAAAGTAACACAACGCAAAGTAACACAACGCAAAGTAACGCAACGCAAAGTAACGCAACACATTACAACACAAGGCAAAGTAACGTAACGCAAAGTAACGCAAGGCAAAGTAACACAACGCAAAGTAACACAACGCAAAGTAACACAACCCAAAGTAACGCAACCCAAAGTAACGCAACGCAAAGTAACACAACGCAAAGTAACACAACGCAAAGTAACGCAACACATTACAACACAAGGCAAAGTAACAACGCAAAGTAACACAACGTACTACAACACAATGCAAAGTAACAACGCAAAGTAACACAAGGCAAAGTAACGCAACGCAAAGTAACACAAGGCAAAGTAACGCAACGCAAATTAACGCAACGCAAAGTAACGCAACGCAAAGTAACACAACGTACTACAACACAATGCAAAGTAACAACGCAAAGTAACGCAACGCAAAGTAACGCAACGCAAAGTAACACAAGGCAAAGTAACACAACGCAAAGTAACAAAACACAAAGTAACACAAGGCAAAGTAACGCAACGCAAAGTAACACAATGAAAAGTCACGCAATGTTCTACAACACAACGCAAAGTAACACAACGCAAAGTAACACAACGCAAAGTAACGCAACGCAAAGTAACGCAACGCAAAGTAACGCAACGCACTTCAACACAAGGCAAAGTAACACAACGCCAAGTAACACAACGCGAAATAACACAAAGCAAAGTAACGCAACGCAAAGTAACGCAACGCAAAGTAACGCAACGCAAAGTAACGCAACGCAAAGTAACGCAACGCAACGCACTTCAACACAAGGCAAAGTAACGCAACGCAAAGTAACGCAACGCAAAGTAACGCAACGCAAAGTAACACAACGCAAAGTAACACAACGCGAAGTAACGCAACGCAAAGTAACGCAACGCAAAGTAACGCAACGCAAAGTAACGCAACGCAAAGTAACGCAACGCACTTCAACACAAGGCAAAGTAACACAACGCCAAGTAACACAACGCGAAATAACACAAAGCAAAGTAACGCAACGCAAAGTAACGCAACGTAAAGTAACACAACGCACTACAACACAAGGCAAAGCAACGCAATGCAAAGTAACACAACGCAAAGTAATGCAACGCAATGCACTACAACACAAGGCAAAGTAACACAACGCAAAGTAACGCAACGCACTACAACACAAGGCAAAGTAACACAACGCAAAGTAACACAACGCAAAGTAACACAACCCAAAGTAACGCAACCCAAAGTAACGCAACGCAAAGTAACACAACGCAAAGTAACACAACGCAAAGTAACGCAACACATTACAACACAATGCAAAGTAACAACGCAAAGTAACGCAACGCAAAGTAACGCAACGCAAAGTAACACAAGGCAAAGTAACACAACGCAAAGTAACAAAACGCAAAGTAACACAAGGCAAAGTAACGCAACGCAAAGTAACACAATGAAAAGTCACGCAATGTTCTACAACACAACGCAAAGTAACACAACGCAAAGTAACGCAACGCAAAGTAACGCAACGCAAAGTAACGCAACGCAAAGTAACGCAACGCACTTCAACACAAGGCAAAGTAACACAACGCCAAGTAACACAACGCGAAATAACACAAAGCAAAGTAACGCAACGCAAAGTAACGCAACGGAAAGTAACGCAACGCAAAGTAACGCAACGCAAAGTAACGCAACGCAAAGTAACGCAACGCAAAGTAACGCAACGCAAAGTAACGCAACGCAACGCACTTCAACACAAGGCAAAGTAACGCAACGCAAAGTAACGCAACGCAAAGTAACGCAACGCAAAGTAACGCAACGCAAAGTAACACAACGCAAAGTAACACAACGCGAAGTAACGCAACGCAAAGTAACGCAACGCAAAGTAACGCAACGCAAAGTAACGCAACGCACTTCAACACAAGGCAAAGTAACACAACGCCAAGTAACACAACGCGAAATAACACAAAGCAAAGTAACGCAACGTAAAGTAACACAACGCACTACAACACAAGGCAAAGCAACGCAATGCAAAGTAACACAACGCAAAGTAATGCAACGCAACGCACTACAACACAAGGCAAAGTAACACAACGCAAAGTAACGCAACGCACTACAACACAAGGCAAAGTAACGCAACGCAAAGTAACGCAACGCAAAGTAACGCAACGCAAAGTAACGCAACGCAAAGTAACCCAACGCAAAGTAACGCAACACAAAGTAAAGCAACGCAAAGTAATGCAACGTGCTACAACACAAGGCAAAGTAACGCAACGCAAAGTAACACAACGCAAAGTAACGCAACGCAAAGTAATGCAACGTGCTATAACACAAGGCAAAGTAACGCAACGCAAAGTAACGCAAAGTAACGCAACGCAAAGTAACGCAACGCAAAGCAACGCAACGCAAAGAAATGCAACATGCTATAACACAAGGCAAAGTAACGCAACGCAAAGTAACACAACACAAAGTAGTACAACCTAAAGTAACGCAACGCAAAGTAATACAACGCAAAGTAACACAATGCAAAGTAACGCAACGGAAAGTAACACAACGCAAAGTAACACAACGCAAAGTCACACAACACAAAGTAACGCAAAACAAACTAAAACAACGCAAAGTAACACAACGTACTACAACACAATGCAAAGTAACAACGCAAAGTAACGCAACGCAAAGTAACGCAACGCAAAGTAACGCAAGGCAAAGTAACACAACACAAAGTAACACAACGCAAAGTAATACAAC
Organism: Pterois miles; assembly: GCA_947000775.1. Lineage (NCBI taxonomy): Eukaryota > Metazoa > Chordata > Actinopteri > Perciformes > Scorpaenidae > Pterois > Pterois miles. Next base: position 139,030 of record CAMQGK010000326.1, read on the forward strand.
CCAAAGTAACGCAATGCAAAGTAACACAACGCAAAGTAACACAATGCAAAGTAACACAACGCAAAGTAACACAACACTAAGTAACGCAAGACAAACAAAAACAACACAAAGTGACACAACGTGCTACAACTATAACACAATGCAAAGTAACACAATGCAAAGTAACACAACGCACTACAAATCAAGGCAAAGTAACGCAACGCAAAGTAACACAACGCAAAGTAACACAACACAAAGTAACGCAATGGAAAGTAATGTAACGCAAAGTAATGCAATGCAAAGTAACACAACGCAAAGTAACAACGCAAAGTAACACAACGCAAAGTAATGCAACACATTACAACACAAGGCAAAATAACGCACTGCAAAGTAACGCAACGCAAAGTAACGCAACGCAAAGTAACACAGTGCAAAGTCACGCAATGTTCTACAACACAACGCAAAGTAACACAACGCAAAGTAACACAACGCGAAGTAACGCAACGCAAAGTAACGGAACGCAAAGTAACACAACGCAAAGTAACGCAACGCAAAGTAACGCAAAGCAAAGTAACGCAAAGCAAAGTAACGCAACGCAACGCACTACAACACAAGGCAAAGTGACACAACGCAAAGTAACGCAACACATTACAACACAAGGCAAAGTTACGCAACGTAAAGTAATACAACGCAAAGTAATACAACGCAAAGTAACACAACGCAAAGTAATGCAACGCAACGCACTACAACACAAGGCAAAGTAACACAACGCAAAGTAACGCAACGCACTACAACACAAGGCAAAGTAACGCAAAGCAAAGTAACGCAACGCAAAGTAACGCAACGCAAAGTAACCCAACGCAAAGTAACGCAACACAAAGTAACGCAACGCAAAGTAACGCAACGCAAAGTAACGCAACGCAAAGTAACGCAACGCAAAGTAACGCAACGCAAAGTAACGCAACGCACTTCAACACAACGCCAAGTAACACAACGCCAAGTAACACAACGCGAAATAACACAAAGCAAAGTAACGCAACGCAAAGTAACGCAACGCAAAGTAACGCAACGCAAAGTAACGCAACGCAACGCACTTCAACACAAGGCAAAGTAACGCAACGCAAAGTAACGCAACGCAAAGTAACGCAACGCAAAGTAACACAACGCAAAGTAACACAACGCAAAGTCACACAACGCAAAGTCACACAACACAAAGTAACGCAAAACAAACTAAAACAACGCAAAGTAACACAACGTACTACAACACAATGCAAAGTAACAACGCAAAGTAACGCAACGCAAAGTAACGCAACGCAAAGTAACGCAAGGCAAAGTAACACAACACAAAGTAACACAACGCAAAGTAATACAACCCAAAGTAACGCAATGCAAAGTAACACAACGCAAAGTAACACAATGCAAAGTAACACAACGCAAAGTAACACAACACTAAGTAACGCAAGACAAACAAAAACAACGCAAAGTAACACAACGTGCTACAACTATAACACAATGCAAAGTAACAACGCAAAGTAACACAATGCAAAGTAACACAACGCACTACAAATCAAGGCAAAGTAATGCAACGCAAAGTAACACAACGCAAAGTAACACAACACAAAGTAACGCAATGGAAAGTAATGTAACGCAAAGTAATGCAATGCAAAGTAACACAACGCAAAGTAACAACGCAAAGTAACACAACGCAAAGTAATGCAACACATTACAACACAAGGCAAAATAACGCACTGCAAAGTAACGCAACGCAAAGTAACGCAACGCAAAGTAACACAGTGCAAAGTCACGCAATGTTCTACAACACAACGCAAAGTAACACAACGCAAAGTAACACAACGCAAAGTAACACAACGCGAAGTAACGCAACGCAAAGTAACAGAAAGCAAAGTAACACAACGCAAAGTAACGCAACGCAAAGTAACGCTACGCAAAGTAACACAAAGCAAAGTAACGCAACGCAACGCACTACAACACAAGGCAAAGTGACACAACGCAAAGTAACGCAACACATTACAACACAAGGCAAAGTTACGCAACGTAAAGTAATACAACGCAAAGTAACACAACGCAAAGTAATGCAACGCAACGCACTACAACACAAGGCAAAGTAACACAAGGCAAAGTAACACAACGCAAAGTAACGCAACGCACTACAACACAAGGCAAAGTAACGCAAAGCAAAGTAACGCAACGCAAAGTAACGCAACGCAAAGTAACCCAACGCAAAGTAACGCAACGCAAAGTAACGCAACGCAAAGTAACGCAACGCAAAGTAACGCAACGCAAAGTAACGCAACGTGCTACAACACGAGGAAAAGTAACGCAACGCAAAGAAACACAAAGCAAAGTAACGCAACGCAAAGTAATGCAACGTGCTATAATACAAGGCAAACTAACACAACGCAAAGTAACGCAACGCAAAGTAACGCAACGCAAAGTAACGCAACGCAAAGTAACGCAACGCAAAGTAACGCAACGTAAAGTAACACAAGGAAAAGTAACACAACGCAAAGTTAGACAACGCAAAGTAATACAACGCAAAGTAACACAACGCACTACAAATAGAGGCAAAGTAACACAACGCAAAGTAACATGACGCAAAGTAACACAACGCAAAGTAACACAAGGAAAAGTAACACAACGCAAAGTAACACAACGCAAAGTAACGCAACGCAAAGTAACGCAATGCAAAGTAACACTATGCAAAGTCAGCAATGTTCTACAACACAACCCAAAGTAACACAATGCAAAGTAACACAACACAAAGTAACGCAAAACAAACTAAAACAATTCAAAGTAACACAACGTACTACAACACAATGCAAAGTAACACAACGCAAAGTAACGCAACGTAAAGTCACGCAAAGCAAAGTAACGCAACGCAAAGTAACACAACGCAAAGTAACACAACGCAAAGTAACACAACGCGAAGTAACGCAACGCAAAGTAACGCAACGCAAAGTAACGCAACGCAAAGTAACGCAACGCACTGCAACACAACGCAAAATAACACAACGCAAAGAAACACAACGCAAAGTAACACAACGCAAAGTAACGCAATGCAAAGTAACACAACGCAAAGTCATGCAACGCAACGCACTACAACACAAGGCAAAGTAACATAACGCAAAGTAACGCAACGCACTACAACACAAGGCAAAGTAACGCAACGCAAAGTAACGCAACGCAAAGTAACCCAACGCAAAGTAACGCAACACAAAGTAACGCAACGCAAAGTAATGCAACGTGCTACAACACAAGGCAAAGTAACGCAACGCAAAGTAACACAACGCAAAGTAACGCAACGCAAAGTAATGCAACGTGCTATAACACAAGGCAGAGTAACGCAACGCAAAGTAACGCAACGCAAAGTAACGCAACGCAAAGTAATGCAACATGCTATAACACAAGGCAAAGTAACGCAACGCAAAGTAACACAACACAAAGTAATACAACCCAAAGTGACGCAACGCAAAGTAATACAATGCAAAGTAACACAATGCAAAGTAACGCAACGCAAAGTAAGACAACACAAAGTAACACAACACAAAGTAACACAACACAAAGTAACGCAAAATAAACTAAAACAACGCAAAGTAACACAACGTACTACAACACAATGCAAAGTAACAACGCAAAGTAACGCAACGCAAAGAAACGGAACGCAAAGTAACGCAACGCAAAGTAACACAACGCAAAGTAACGCAATGCAACGCAATGCAACGCACTACAACACAAGGCAAAGTAACACAAGGCAAAGTAACACAACGCAAAGTAACACAACGCAAAGTAACAAAACGCAAAGTAACGCAACGTAAAGTAACTCAACGCAAAGTAACGCAAGGCAAAGTAACACAACGCAAAGTAACACAACGCAAAGTAATACAACCCAAAGTAACGCAACGTAAAGTAACACAACGCAAAGTAACGCAACGCAAAGTAACGCAACGCACTTCAACACAACGCCAAGTAACACAACGCCAAGTAACACAACGCGAAATAACACAAAGCAAAGTAACGCAACGCAAAGTAACGCAACGCAAAGTAACGCAACGCAACGCACTTCAACACAAGGCAAAGTAACGCAACGCAAAGTAACGCAACGCAAAGTAACGCAACGCAAAGTAACACAACGCAAAGTAACACAACGCAAAGTCACACAACGCAAAGTCACACAACACAAAGTAACGCAAAACAAACTAAAACAACGCAAAGTAACACAACGTACTACAACACAATGCAAAGTAACAACGCAAAGTAACGCAACGCAAAGTAACGCAACGCAAAGTAACGCAAGGCAAAGTAACACAACACAAAGTAACACAACGCAAAGTAATACAACCCAAAGTAACGCAATGCAAAGTAACACAACGCAAAGTAACACAATGCAAAGTAACACAACGCAAAGTAACACAACACTAAGTAACGCAAGACAAACAAAAACAACGCAAAGTAACACAACGTGCTACAACTATAACACAATGCAAAGTAACAACGCAAAGTAACACAATGCAAAGTAACACAACGCACTACAAATCAAGGCAAAGTAATGCAACGCAAAGTAACACAACGCAAAGTAACACAACACAAAGTAACGCAATGGAAAGTAATGTAACGCAAAGTAATGCAATGCAAAGTAACACAACGCAAAGTAACAACGCAAAGTAACACAACGCAAAGTAATGCAACACATTACAACACAAGGCAAAATAACGCACTGCAAAGTAACGCAACGCAAAGTAACGCAACGCAAAGTAACACAGTGCAAAGTCACGCAATGTTCTACAACACAACGCAAAGTAACACAACGCAAAGTAACACAACGCGAAGTAACGCAACGCAAAGTAACAGAAAGCAAAGTAACACAACGCAAAGTAACGCAACGCAAAGTAACGCTACGCAAAGTAACACAAAGCAAAGTAACGCAACGCAACGCACTACAACACAAGGCAAAGTGACACAACGCAAAGTAACGCAACACATTACAACACAAGGCAAAGTTACGCAACGTAAAGTAATACAACGCAAAGTAACACAACGCAAAGTAATGCAACGCAACGCACTACAACACAAGGCAAAGTAACACAAGGCAAAGTAACACAACGCAAAGTAACGCAACGCACTACAACACAAGGCAAAGTAACGCAAAGCAAAGTAACGCAACGCAAAGTAACGCAACGCAAAGTAACCCAACGCAAAGTAACGCAACGCAAAGTAACGCAACGCAAAGTAACGCAACGCAAAGTAACGCAACGTGCTACAACACGAGGAAAAGTAACGCAACGCAAAGAAACACAAAGCAAAGTAACGCAACGCAAAGTAATGCAACGTGCTATAATACAAGGCAAACTAACACAACGCAAAGTAACGCAACGCAAAGTAACGCAACGCAAAGTAACGCAACGCAAAGTAACGCAACGCAAAGTAACGCAACGTAAAGTAACACAAGGAAAAGTAACACAACGCAAAGTTAGACAACGCAAAGTAATACAACGCAAAGTAACACAACGCACTACAAATAGAGGCAAAGTAACACAACGCAAAGTAACATGACGCAAAGTAACACAACGCAAAGTAACACAAGGAAAAGTAACACAACGCAAAGTTAGACAACGCAAAGTAATACAACGCAAAGTAACACAACGCACTACAAATAGAGGCAAAGTAACACAACGCAAAGTAACATGACGCAAAGTAACACAACGCAAAGTAACACAAGGAAAAGTAACACAACGCAAAGTAACACAACGCAAAGTAACGCAACGCAAAGTAACGCAATGCAAAGTAACACTATGCAAAGTCAGCAATGTTCTACAACACAACCCAAAGTAACACAATGCAAAGTAACACAACACAAAGTAACGCAAAACAAACTAAAACAATTCAAAGTAACACAACGTACTACAACACAATGCAAAGTAACACAACGCAAAGTAACGCAACGTAAAGTCACGCAAAGCAAAGTAACGCAACGCAAAGTAACACAACGCAAAGTAACACAACGCAAAGTAACACAACGCGAAGTAACGCAACGCAAAGTAACGCAACGCAAAGTAACACAACGCAAAGTAACGCAACGCAAAGTAACGCAACGCAAAGTAACGCAACGCACTGCAACACAACGCAAAATAACACAACGCAAAGAAACACAACGCAAAGTAACACAACGCAAAGTAACGCAATGCAAAGTAACACAACGCAAAGTCATGCAACGCAACGCACTACAACACAAGGCAAAGTAACATAACGCAAAGTAACGCAACGCACTACAACACAAGGCAAAGTAACGCAACGCAAAGTAACGCAACGCAAAGTAACCCAACGCAAAGTAACGCAACACAAAGTAACGCAACGCAAAGTAATGCAACGTGCTACAACACAAGGCAAAGTAACGCAACGCAAAGTAACACAACGCAAAGTAACGCAACGCAAAGTAATGCAACGTGCTATAACACAAGGCAGAGTAACGCAACGCAAAGTAACGCAACGCAAAGTAACGCAACGCAAAGTAATGCAACATGCTATAACACAAGGCAAAGTAACGCAACGCAAAGTAACACAACACAAAGTAATACAACCCAAAGTGACGCAACGCAAAGTAATACAATGCAAAGTAACACAATGCAAAGTAACGCAACGCAAAGTAAGACAACACAAAGTAACACAACACAAAGTAACACAACACAAAGTAACGCAAAATAAACTAAAACAACGCAAAGTAACACAACGTACTACAACACAATGCAAAGTAACAACGCAAAGTAACGCAACGCAAAGAAACGGAACGCAAAGTAACTCAACGCAAAGTAACGCAAGGCAAAGTAACACAACGCAAAGTAACACAACGCAAAGTAATACAACCCAAAGTAACGCAACGTAAAGTAACACAACGCAAAGTAAAACAATGCAAAGTAACACAACGCAAAGTAACACAACACTAAGTAACGCAAGACAAACTAAAACAACGCAAAGTAACACAACGTGCTATAACACAAGGCAAAGTAACGCAACGAAAAGTAACGCAACGCAAAGTAACACAACGCAAAGTAACAACGCACTATAACACAATGCAAAGTAACACAACGCAAAGTAACACAATGCAAAGCAACAAAATGCAAAGTAACACAATGCAAAGTAATAAAACGCACTACAAATCAAGTCAAAGTAACGCAACGCAAAGTAACACAATGCAAAGTAACACAATACAAAGTAACGCAATGGAAAGTAATGCAACGCAAAGTAACGCAATGCAAAGTAACAAAACGCAAAGTAACAACGAAAAGTAACACAACGCAAAGTAACGCAACACATTACAACACAAAGCAAAATAACGCAATGCAAAGTAACGCAACGCAAAGTAACGCAACGCAAAGTAACACAATGCAAAGTCACGCAATGTTCTACAACACAAGGAAAAGTTACACAACGCAAAGTAAGACAACGCAAAGTAATACAACGCAAAGTAACACAACGCACTACAAATAGAGGCAAAGTAATGCAACGCAAAGTAACACGACGCAAAGTAACACAACTCCAAGAAACATAATGCAAAGTAATGCAACGAAAAGTAACGCAATGCAAAGTAACACAGCGCAAAGTAACACAACATAAAGTAACGCAACACATTACAACGCAAGGCAAAATAACGCAATGCAAAGTAACGCAACGCAAAGTAACGCAATGCAAAGTAACGCAATGCAAAGTAACGCAACGCAAAGTAACACAACGCAAAGTAACGCAACGCAAAGTAACGCAACACAAAGTAACACAACACAAAGTAACGCAAAACAAACTAAAACAACGCAAAGTAACACAACGTACTACAAGACAATGCAAAGTAACAACGCAAAGTAACGCAACGCAAAGTAACGCAACGCAAACTAACGCAACGCAAAGTAACGCAACGCAAAGTAACACAACGCAAAGTAACGCAATGCAACGCACTACAACACAAGGCAAAGTAACACAACGCAAAGTAACACAACTCAAAGTAATACAACCCAAAGTAACGCAAGGCAAAGTAACACAACGCAAAGTAACACAACGCAAAGTAACGCAACGCAAAGTAACGCAACACATTACAACACAAGGCAAAGTAACGTAATGCAAAGTAACGCAAGGCAAAGTAACACAACGCAAAGTAACACAACGCAAAGTAACACAACCCAAAGTAACGCAACCCAAAGTAACACAACGCAAAGTAACACAACGCAAAGTAACACAACGCAAAGTAACGCAACACAAGGCAAAGTAACAACGCAAAGTAACACAACGTACTACAACACAATGCAAAGTAACAACGCAAAGTAACACAAGGCAAAGTAACGCAACGCAAAGTAACACAAGGCAAAGTAACGCAACGCAAATTAACGCAACGCAAAGTAACGCAACGCAAAGTAACACAACGTACTACAACACAATGCAAAGTAACAACGCAAAGTAACGCAACGCAAAGTAACGCAACGCAAAGTAACGCAACGCAAAGTAACACAAGGCAAAGTAACACAACGCAAAGTAACAAAACGCAAAGTAACACAAGGCAAAGTAACGCAACGCAAAGTACCACAACGCAAAGTAACACAATGCAAAGTAACACAACGTACTACAAATCAAGGCAAAGTAACACAACGCAAAGTAATGCAACGCAAAGTAACACAACGCAAAGTAACACAACACAAAGTAACGCAACGTAAAGTAACACAACGCACTACAACACAAGGCAACGTAACACAACGCAAAGTAACACAACGCAAAGTAACACAACGCAAAGTAACACAACGCAAAGTAACGCAACGTAAAGTAACACAACGCACTACAAATCAAGGCAAAGTAACACAACGCAAAGTAATGCAACGCAACGTACTGCAATACAATGCAAAGTAACACAACGCAAAGTAACAACGCAAAGTAACACAACGCAAAGTAATGCAACACATTACAACACAAGGCAAAGTAACGCAAGGCAAAGTAACGCAACGCAAAGTAACGCAACGCAAAGTAACACAATGCAAAGTCACGCAATGTTCTACAACACAACGCAAAGTAACGCAACGCAGAGTAACGCAACGCAAAGTAACGCAACGCAAAGTAACACAACGCAAAGTAACACAACACAAAGTAATACAACCCAAAGTGACGCAACGCAAAGTAATACAACGCAAAGTAACACAATGCAAAGTAACGATACGCAAAGTAAGACAACACAAAGTAACACAACACAAAGTAACACAACACAAAGTAACGCAAAATAAACTAAAACAACGCAAAGTAACACAACGTACTACAACACAATGCAAAGTAACAACGCAAAGTAACGCAACGCAAAGAAACGGAACGCAACGTAACGCAATGCAACGCACTACAACACAAGGCAAAGTAACACAACGCAAAGTAACACAACGCAAAGTAACACAACGCAAAGTAACACAACGCAAAGTAACAAAACGCAAAGTAACGCAACGTAAAGTAACTCAACGCAAAGTAACGCAAGGCAAAGTAACACAACGCAAAGTAACACAACGCAAAGTAATACAACCCAAAGTAACGCAACGTAAAGTAACACAACGCAAAGTAACACAATGCAAAGTAACACAACGCAAAGTAACACAACACTAAGTAACGCAAGACAAACTAAAACAACGCAAAGTAACACAACGTGCTATAACACAAGGCAAAGTAACGCAACGAAAAGTAACGCAACGCAAAGTAACACAACGCAAAGTAACAACGCACTATAACACAATGCAAAGTAACACAACGCAAAGTAACACAATGCAAAGTAACACAATGCAAAGTAACACAATGCAAAGTAATAAAACGCACTACAAATCAAGTCAAAGTAACGCAACGCAAAGTAACACAATGCAAAGTAACACAATACAAAGTAACGCAATGGAAAGTAATGCAACGCAAAGTAACGCAATGCAAAGTAACACAACGCAAAGTAACAACGAAAAGTAACACAACGCAAAGTAACGCAACACATTACAACACAAAGCAAAATAACGCAATGCAAAGTAACGCAACGCAAAGTAACGCAACGCAAAGTAACACAATGCAAAGTCACGCAATGTTCTACAACACAAGGAAAAGTAACACAACGCAAAGTAAGACAACGCAAAGTAATACAACGCAAAGTAACACAACGCACTACAAATAGAGGCAAAGTAATGCAACGCAAAGTAACACGACGCAAAGTAAAACAACTCAAAGAAACATAATGCAAAGTAATGCAATGAAAAGTAACGCAATGCAAAGTAACACAGCGCAAAGTAACACAACATAAAGTAACGCAACACATTACAACGCAAGGCAAAATAACGCAATGCAAAGTAACGCAACGCAAAGTAACGCAATGCAAAGTAACGCAATGCAAAGTAACGCAACGCAAAGTAACACAACGCAAAGTAACGCATAGCAAAGTAACGCAACACAAAGTAACACAACACAAAGTAACGCAAAACAAACTAAAACAACGCAAAGTAACACAACGTACTACAACACAATGCAAAGTAACAACGCAAAGTAACGCAACGCAAAGTAACGCAACGCAAAGTAACGCAACGCAAAGTAACACAACGCAAAGTAACACAACGCAAAGTAACGCAATGCAACGCACTACAACACAAGGCAAAGTAACACAACGCAAAGTAACACAACTCAAAGTAATACAACCCAAAGTAACGCAACGCAAAGTAACGCAACGCAAAGTAACGCAACGCAAAGTAACACAACGTACTACAACACAATGCAAAGTAACAACGCAAAGTAACGCAACGCAAAGTAACGCAACGCAAAGTAACACAAGGCAAAGTAACACAACGCAAAGTAACAAAACGCAAAGTAACACAAGGCAAAGTAACGCAACGCAAAGTAACACAACACAAAGTAACACAATGCAAAGTAACACAACGTACTACAAATCAAGGCAAAGTAACACAACGCAAAGTAATGCAACGCAACGTACTACAATACAACGCAAAGTAACACAACGCAAAGTAACACAACGCAAAGTAACACAACGCAAAGTAACACAACACAAAGTAACGCAACGTAAAGTAACACAACGCACTACAACACAAGGCAACGTAACACAACGCAAAGTAACACAACGCAAAGTAACACAACGCAAAGTAACACAACGCAAAGTAACACAACGCAAAGTAACGCAACGTAAAGTAACACAACGCACTACAAATCAAGGCAAAGTAACACAACGCAAAGTAATGCAACGCAACGTACTACAATACAATGCAAAGTAACACAACGCAAAGTAACAACGCAAAGTAACAACGCAAAGTAACACAACGCAAAGTAATGCAACGCAACGTACTACAATACAATGCAAAGTAACACAACGCAAAGTAACAACGCAAAGTAACACAACGCAAAGTAATGCAACACATTACAACACAAGGCAAAGTAACGCAAGGCAAAGTAACGCAAGGCAAAGTAACGCAACGCAAAGTAACACAATGCAAAGTCACGCAATGTTCTACAACACTACGCAAAGTAACGCAACGCAGAGTAACGCAACGCAAAGTAACGCAACGCAAAGTAACACAACGCAAAGTAACACAACACAAAGTAATACAACCCAAAGTGACGCAACGCAAAGTAATACAACGCAAAGTAACACAATGCAAAGTAACGCAACGCAAAGTAAGACAACACAAAGTAACACAACACAAAGTAACACAACACAAAGTAACACAACACAAAGTAACGCAAAATAAACTAAAACAACGCAAAGTAACACAACGTACTACAACACAATGCAAAGTAACAACGCAAAGTAACGCAACGCAAAGAAACGGAACGCAAAGTAACGCAACGCAAAGTAACACAACGCAACGTAACGCAATGCAACGCACTACAACACAAGGCAAAGTAACACAACGCAAAGTAACACAACGCAAAGTAACACAACGCAAAGTAACACAACGCAAAGTAACAAAAGGCAAAGTAACGCAACGTAAAGTAACTCAACGCAAAGTAACGCAAGGCAAAGTAACACAACGCAAAGTAACACAACGCAAAGTAATACAACCCAAAGTAACGCAACGTAAAGTAACACAACGCAAAGTAACACAATGCAAAGTAACACAACGCAAAGTAACACAACACTAAGTAACGCAAGACAAACTAAAACAACGCAAAGTAACACAATGTGCTATAACACAAGGCAAAGTAACGCAACGAAAAGTAACGCAACGCAAAGTAACACAACGCAAAGTAACAACGCACTATAACACAATGCAAAGTAACACAACGCAAAGTAACACAATGCAAAGTAACACAATGCAAAGTAACACAATGCAAAGTAATAAAACGCACTACAAATAGAGTCAAAGTAACGCAACGCAAAGTAACGCAACGCAAAGTAACACAATGCAAAGTCACGCAATGTTCTACAACACAACGCAAAGTAGCGCAACGCAGAGTAACGCAACGCAAGTAACAACGCACTATAACACAATGCAAAGTAACACAACGCAAAGTAACACAATGCAAAGTAACACAATGCAAAGTAACACAATGCAAAGTAATAAAACGCACTACAAATCAAGTCAAAGTAACGCAACGCAAAGTAACACAATGCAAAGTAACACAATACAAAGTAACGCAATGGAAAGTAATGCAACGCAAAGTAACGCAATGCAAAGTAACACAACGCAAAGTAACAACGAAAAGTAACACAACGCAAAGTAACGCAACACATTACAACACAAAGCAAAATAACGCAATGCAAAGTAACGCAACGCAAAGTAACGCAACGCAAAGTAACACAATGCAAAGTCACGCAATGTTCTACAACACAAGGAAAAGTAACACAACGCAAAGTAAGACAACGCAAAGTAATACAACGCAAAGTAACACAACGCACTACAAATAGAGGCAAAGTAATGCAACGCAAAGTAACACGACGCAAAGTAACACAACTCAAAGAAACATAATGCAAAGTAATGCAACGAAAAGTAACGCAATGCAAAGTAACACAGCGCAAAGTAACACAACATAAAGTAACGCAACACATTACAACGCAAGGCAAAATAACGCAATGCAAAGTAACGCAACGCAAAGTAACGCAATGCAAAGTAACGCAATGCAAAGTAACGCAACGCAAAGTAACACAACGCAAAGTAACGCAACGCAAAGTAACGCAACACAAAGTAACACAACACAAAGTAACTCAAAACAAACTAAAACAACGCAAAGTAACACAACGTACTACAACACAATGCAAAGTAACAACGCAAAGTAACGCAACGCAAAGTAACGCAACGCAAAGTAACGCAAAGCAAAGTAACACAACGCAAAGTAACGCAATGCAACGCACTACAACACAAGGCAAAGTAACACAACGCAAAGTAACACAACTCAAAGTAATACAACCCAAAGTAACGCAACGCAAAGTAACACAACGCAAAGTAACACAACGCAAAGTAACGGAACGCAAAGTAACGCAACACATTACAACACAAGGCAAAGTAACGTAACGCAAAGTAACGTAATGCAAAGTAACGCAAGGCAAAGTAACACAACGCAAAGTAACACAACCCAAAGTAACACAACCCAAAGTAACGCAACGCAAAGTAACACAACGCAAAGTAACACAACGCAAAGTAACACAACGCAAAGTAACGCAACACATTACAACACAAGGCAAAGTAACAACGCAAAGTAACGCAACGTACTACAACACAATGCAAAGTAACAACGCAAAGTAACACAAGGCAAAGTAACGCAACGCAAAGTAACACAAGGCAAAGTAACGCAACGCAAATTAACGCAACGCAAAGTAACGCAACGCAAAGTAACACAACGTACTACAACACAATGCAAAGTAACAACGCAAAGTAACGCAACGCAAAGTAACGCAACGCAAAGTAACGCAACGCAAAGTAACGCAACGCAAAGTAACACAAGGCAAAGTAACACAACGCAAAGTAACAAAACGCAAAGTAACACAAGGCAAAGTAACGCAACGCAAAGTAACACAACGCAAAGTAACACAATGCAAAGTAACACAACGTACTACAAATCAAGGCAAAGTAACACAACGCAAAGTAATGCAACGCAACGTACTACAATACAACGCAAAGTAACACAACGCAAAGTAACACAACGCAAAGTAACACAACGCAAAGTAACACAACGCAAAGTAACACAACGCAAAGTAACGCAACGTAAAGTAACACAACGCACTACAACACAAGGCAACGTAACACAACGCAAAGTAACACAACGCAAAGTAACACAACGCAAAGTAACACAACGCAAAGTAACGCAGCGTAAAGTAACACAACGCACTACAAATCAAGGCAAAGTAACACAACGCAAAGTAATGCAACGCAACGTACTACAATACAATGCAAAGTAACACAACGCAAAGTAACAACGCAAAGTAACACAACGCAAAGTAATGCAACACATTACAACACAAGGCAAAGTAACGCAAGGCAAAGTAACGCAACGCAAAGTAACGCAACGCAAAGTAACACAATGCAAAGTCACGCAATGTTCTACAACACAACGCAAAGTAACGCAACGCAGAGTAACGCAACGCAAAGTAACGCAACGCAAAGTAACACAACGCAAAGTAACACAACGCAAAGTAACGCAACGCAAGGTAACACAACACAAAGTAACACAACACAAAGTAACGCAAAAAAAAATAAAACAACGCAAAGTAACACAACGTACTACAACACAATGCAAAGTAACAACGCAAAGTAACGCAATGCAAAGTAACGCAACGCAAAGTAACGCAACGCAAAGTAACGCAACACATTACAACACAAGGCAAAGTAACGTAACGCAAAGTAACGCAAGGCAAAGTAACACAACGCAAAGTAACACAACGCAAAGTAACACAACCCAAAGTAACGCAACCCAAAGTAACGCAACGCAAAGTAACACAACGCAAAGTAACACAACGCAAAGTAACGCAACACATTACAACACAAGGCAAAGTAACAACGCAAAGTAACACAACGTACTACAACACAATGCAAAGTAACAACGCAAAGTAACACAAGGCAAAGTAACGCAACGCAAAGTAACACAAGGCAAAGTAACGCAACGCAAATTAACGCAACGCAAAGTAATACAACGCAAAGTAACACAATGCAAAGTAACGCAACGGAAAGTTACACAACGCAAAGTAACACAACGCAAAGTCACACAATGCAAAGTAACACAACACAAAGTAACACAACACAAAGTAACGCAAAACAAACTAAAACAACGCAAAGTAACACAACGTACTACAACACAATGCAAAGTAACAACGCAAAGTAACAACGCAAAGTAACGCAACGCAAAGTAACGCAACGCAAAGTAACGCAAGGCAAAGTAACACAACACAAAGTAACACAACGCAAAGTAATACAACCCAAAGTAACGCAATGCAAAGTAACACAACGCAAAGTAACACAATGCAAAGTAACACAACGCAAAGTAACACAACACTAAGTAACGCAAGACAAACAAAAACAACGCAAAGTAACACAACGTGCTACAACTATAACACAATGCAAAGTAACACAAGGCAAAGTAACAACGCAAAGTAACGCAACGCAAAGTAACACAACGCAAAGTAACACAACACAAAGTAACGCAATGGAAAGTAATGTAACGCAAAGTAATGCAATGCAAAGTAACACAACGCAAAGTAACAACGCAAAGTAACACAACGCAAAGTAATGCAACACATTACAACACAAGGCAAAATAACGCACTGCAAAGTAACGCAACGCAAAGTAACGCAACGCAAAGTAACACAGTGCAAAGTCACGCAATGTTCTACAACACAACGCAAAGTAACACAACGCAAAGTAACACAACGCGAAGTAACGCAACGCAAAGTAACGGAACGCAAAGTAACACAAGGAAAAGTAACACAACGCAAAGTAAGACAACGCAAAGTAATACAACGCAAAGTAACACAACGCACTACAAATAGAGGCAAAGTAACGCAACGCAAAGTAACATGACGCAAAGTAACACAACGCAAAGTAACACAAGGAAAAGTAACACAACGCAAAGTAAGACAACGCAAAGTAATACAACGCAAAGTAACACAACGCACTACAAATAGAGGCAAAGTAACGCAACGCAAAGTAACATGACGCAAAGTAACACAACTCAAAGAAACATAATGCAAAGTAATGCAACGAAAAGTAACGCAATGCAAAGTAACACAGCGCAAAGTAACACAACATAAAGTAACGCAACACATTACAACGCAAGGTAAAATAACGCAATGCAAAGTAACGCAACGCAAAGTAACGCAATGCAAAGTAACGCAATGCAAAGTAACACTATGCAAAGTCAGCAATGTTCTACAACACAACCCAAAGTAACACAATGCAAAGTAACACAACACAAAGTAAGGCAAAACAAACTAAAACAATTCAAAGTAATACAACGTACTACAACACAATGCAAAGTAACACAACGCAAAGTAACGCAACGTAAAGTCACGCAACGCAAAGTAACGCAACGCAAAGTAACACAACGCAAAGTAACACAACGCAAAGTAACACAACGCGAAGTAACGCAACGCAAAGTAACGCAACGCAAAGTAACGCAACGCAAAGTAACGCAACGCAAAGTAACGCAACGCAAAGTAACGCAACGCACTGCAACACAACGCAAAGTAACACAACGCAAAGAAACACAACGCAAAGTAACACAACGCAAAGTAACGCAATGCAAAGTAACACAACGCAAAGTCATGCAACGCAACGCACTACAACACAAGGCAAAGTAACATAACGCAAAGTAACGCAACGCACTACAACACAAGGCAAAGTAACGCAACGCAAAGTAATGCAACGCAAAGTAACCCAACGCAAAGTAACGCAACACAAAGTAACGCAACGCAAAGTAATGCAACGTGCTACAACACAAGGCAAAGTAACGCAACGCAAAGTAACACAACGCAAAGTAACGCAACGCAAAGTAATGCAACATGCTATAACACAAGGCAAAGTAACGCAACGCAAAGTAACGCAACGCAAAGTAATGCAACGTGCTACAACACAAGGCAAAGTAACGCAACGCAAAGTAACACAACGCAAAGTAACGCAACGCAAAGTAATGCAACATGCTATAACACAAGGCAAAGTAACGCAACGCAAAGTAACACAACACAAAGTAATACAACCCAAAGTGACGCAACGCAAAGTAATACAACGCAAAGTAACACAATGCAAAGTAACGCAACGCAAAGTAAGACAACACAAAGTAACACAACACAAAGTAACAAAACACAAAGTAACGTAAAATAAACTAAAACAACGCAAAGTAACACAACGTACTACAACACAATGCAAAGTAACAACGCAAAGTAACGCAACGCAAAGAAACGGAACGCAAAGTAACGCAACGCAAAGTAACACAACGCAAAGTAACGCAATGCAACGCACTACAACACAAGGCAAAGTAACACAAGGCAAAGTAACACAAGGCAAAGTAACACAACGCAAAGTAACACAACGCAAAGTAACAAAACGCAAAGTAACGCAACGTAAAGTAACTCAACGCAAAGTAACGCAAGGCAAAGTAACACAACGCAAAGTAACACAACGCAAAGTAATACAACCCAAAGTAACGCAACGTAAAGTAACACAACGCAAAGTAACACAATGCAAAGTAACACAACGCAAAGTAACACAACACTAAGTAACGCAAGACAAACTAAAACAACGCAAAGTAACACAACGTGCTATAACACAAGGCAAAGTAACGCAACGAAAAGTAACGCAACGCAAAGTAACACAACGCAAAGTAACAACGCACTATAACACAATGCAAAGTAACACAACGCAAAGTAACACAATGCAAAGTAACACAATGCAAAGTAACACAATGCAAAGTCATAAAACGCACTACAAATCAAGTCAAAGTAACGCAACGCAAAGTAACACAATGCAAAGTAACACAATACAAAGTAACGCAATGGAAAGTAATGCAACGCAAAGTAACGCAATGCAAAGTAACACAACGCAAAGTAACAACGAAAAGTAACACAACGCAAAGTAACGCAACACATTACAACACAAAGCAAAATAACGCAATGCAAAGTAACGCAACGCAAAGTAACGCAACGCAAAGTAACACAATGCAAAGTCACGCAATGTTCTACAACACAAGGAAAAGTAAGACAACGCAAAGTAAGACAACGCAAAGTAATACAACGCAAAGTAACACAACGCACTACAAATAGAGGCAAAGTAATGCAACGCAAAGTAACACGACGCAAAGTAACACAACTCAAAGAAACATAATGCAAAGTAATGCAACGAAAAGTAACGCAATGCAAAGTAACACAGCGCAAAGTAACACAACATAAAGTAACGCAACACATTACAACGCAAGGCAAAATAACGCAATGCAAAGTAACGAAACGCAAAGTAACGCAATGCAAAGTAACGCAACGCACTACAACACAAGGCAAAGTGACACAACGCAAAGTAACGCAACACATTACAACACAAGGCAAAGTTACGCAACGTAAAGTAATACAACGCAAAGTAACACAACGCAAAGTAATGCAACGCAACGCACTACAACACAAGGCACAGTAACACAACGCAAAGTAACGCAACGCACTACAACACAAGGCAAAGTAACGCAACGCAAAGTAACGCAACGCAAAGTAACGCAACGCAAAGTAACCCAACGCGAAGTAACGCAACGCAAAGTAACGCAACGCAAAGTAACGCAACGCAAAGTAACGCAACGTGCTACAACACAAGGCAAAGTAACGCAACGAAAAGTAACACAAAGCAAAGTAACGCAACGCAAAGTAATGCAACGTGCTATAATACAAGGCAAACTAACAAAACGCAAAGTAACGCAACGCAAAGTAACGCAACGCAAAGTAACGCAACGCAAAGTAACACAAGGAAAAGTAACACAACGCAAAGTAAGACAACGCAAAGTAATACAACGCAAAGTAACACAACGCACTACAAAGAGGCAAAGTAACGCAACGCAAAGTAACACAAGGAAAAGTAACACAACGCAAAGTAAGACAACGCAAAGTGATACAACGCAAAGTAACGCAACGCAAATTAACACAAATCAAACTAACGCAACTTTCTACAACACAAGGCAAAGTAACGCAATGCAAAGTAACACAGCGCAAAGTAACACAACGCAAAGTAACACAATGCACTACAAAAAAGGCAAAGTAACGCAACGCAAAGTAACGCAACGCAAAGTAACGCAACGCAAAGTAACGCACTACAACAAAATGCAAAGAAACGCAACGCAAAGTAAAACAACACAAAGTAACACAATGCAAAGTAACGCAAAGCAAAGTAACCAACGCAAAATAACACAACACAAACTAACGAAACTTTCTACAACACAAGGCAAAGTAACGCAACGCAAAGTAACACAACACAAAGTAATGCAAAGCAAAGTAAGAACGCAAAGTAACAACGAAATGTAACGCAAAACAACGCATTACAACGCATCGCACTACAACGCAACGCACTACAACGCATCGCACTACAACACAGCGCAAAGTAACGCAACGCAAAGTAACGCAACGCAAAGTAACGCAACGCAAAGTAACGCAACGCAAAGTAACGTAACGCAAAGTAACGCAACGCAAAGTAACACAACACAAAGTAACGCACTACATTACAACACAAGGTAAGGTAACGCAATGCAAAGTAAAACAACACAAAGTCATGCAACACAAAGTAACAACGGAAAGTAACAACGCAAAGAAACAACGCAACGCTCTACAACACAAGGCATAGTAACGCAACGAAAGGAACGCAACACATTACAACACAAGGTAAGGTAACGCAACGCAAAGTAATGCTACGCAAAGTAACGCAATGCAAAGTAATGCAACGCGAAGTAACAACGCAAAGTAAAAACGCAAAGTAACAATGCAAAGTAACAACGCAAAGTAACGCAAAACAACGCATTACAACGCATCGCACTACAACGCAACGCACTACAACGCATCGTACTACAACACAACGCAAAAAATAACGCAACGCAAAAAATAACGCAACGCAAAGTAACGCACTACAACAAAATGCAAAGTAACAAAACACAAAATAACGCAACGCAAAGTAACGCACTACAACAAAATGCAAAGTAACGCAACGCAAAGTAACGCAACGCAAAGTAACACAACGCAAAGGAACACAATGTAAAGTAACGCAACGCAAAGTAACACAACACAAAGTAATGCAACGCAAAGTAACAACGCAAAGTAACAACGCAAAGTAACGCAAAACAACGCATTACAATGTAACGCAAAGTAACACAACGCAAAGTAACGCTACGCAAAGTAACGCTACGCAAAGTAACGCTACGCAAAGTAACGCAACGCAAAGTAACACAACGCAAAGTAACACAATGCAAAGTAACACAACGCGAAGTAACGCAACGCAAAGTAACGCAACGTACACTACAAATAGAGGCAAAGTAACGCAACGCAAAGTAACATGACGCAAAGTAACACAACTCAAAGAAACATAATGCAAAGTAATGCAACGAAAAGTAACGCAACGCAAATTAACGCAACGCAAAGTAACGCAACGCAAAGTAACACAACGTACTACAACACAATGCAAAATAACAACGCAAAGTAACGCAACGCAAAGTAACGCAACGCAAAGTAACACAAGGCAAAGTAACACAACGCAAAGTAACAAAACGCAAAGTAACACAAGGCAAAGTAACGCAAAGCAAAGTAACACAACGCAAAGTAACACAATGCAAAGTAACACAACGTACTACAAATCAAGGCAAAGTAACACAACGCAAAGTAATGCAACCTAACGTACTACAATACAACGCAAAGTAACACAACGCAAAGTAACACAACGCAAAGTAACACAACGCAAAGTAACACAACACAAAGTAACGCAACGTAAAGTAACACAACGCACTACAACACAAGGCAACGTAACACAACGCAAAGTAACACAACGCAAAGTAACACAACGCAAAGTAACACAACGCAAAGTAACGCAACGTAAAGTAACACAACGCACTACAAATCAAGGCAAAGTAACACAACGCAAAGTAATGCAACGCAACGTACTACAATACAATGCAAAGTAACACAACGCAAAGTAACAACGCAAAGTAACACAACGCAAAGTAATGCAACACATTACAACACAAGGCAAAGTAACGCAAGGCAAAGTAACGCAATGCAAAGTAACGCAACGCAAAGTAACACAATGCAAAGTCACGCAATGTTCTACAACACAACGCAAAGTAACGCAACGCAGAGTAACGCAACGCAAAGTAACGCAACGCAAAGTAACACAACGCAAAGTAACACAACGCAAAGTAACGCAACGCAAAGTAACACAACACAAAGTAACACAACACAAAGTAACGCAAAAAAAAAATAAAACAATGCAAAGTAACACAACGTACTACAACACAATGCAAAGTAACAACGCAAAGTAACAACGCAAAGTAACGCAACGCAAAGTAACGCAACGCAAAGTAACGCAACGCAAAGTAACACAACGCAAAGTAACGCAATGCAACGCACTACAACACAAGGCAAAGTAACACAACGCAAAGTAACACAACTCAAAGTAATACAACCCAAAGTAACGCAACGCAAACTAACACAACGCAAAGTAACACAACGCAAAGTAACGCAACGCAAAGTAACGCAACACATTACAACACAAGGCAAAGTAACGTAACGCAAAGTAACGCAAGGCAAAGTAACACAACGCAAAGTAACACAACGCAAAGTAACACAACCCAAAGTAACGCAACCCAAAGTAACGCAACGCAAAGTAACACAACGCAAAGTAACACAACGCAGAGTAACGCAACACATTACAACACAAGACAAAGTAACAACGCAAAGTAACACAACGTACTACAACACAATGCAAAGTAACAACGCAAAGTAACACAAGGCAAAATAACGCACTGCAAAGTAACGCAACGCAAAGTAACGCAACGCAAAGTAACACAGTGCAAAGTCACGCAATGTTCTACAACACAACGCAAAGTAACACAACGCAAAGTAACACAACGCAAAGTAACACAACGCGAAGTAACACAGTGCAAAGTCACGCAATGTTCTACAACACAACGCAAAGTAACACAACGCAAAGTAACGCAACGCAAAGTAATGCAACGTGCTATAACACAAGGCAGAGTAACGCAACGCAAAGTAACGCAACGCAAAGTAATGCAACATGCTATAACACAAGGCAAAGTAACGCAACGCAAAGTAACACAACACAAAGTAATACAACCCAAAGTGACGCAACGCAAAGTAATACAATGCAAAGTAACACAATGCAAAGTAACGCAACGCAAAGTAAGACAACACAAAGTAACACAACACAAAGTAACACAACACAAAGTAACGCAAAATAAACTAAAACAACGCAAAGTAACACAACGTACTACAACACAATGCAAAGTAACAACGCAAAGTAACTCAACGCAAAGAAACGGAACGCAAAGTAACGCAACGCAAAGTAACACAACGCAAAGTAACAAAACGCAAAGTAACGCAACGTAAAGTAACTCAACGCAAAGTAACAACGCACTATAACACAATGCAAAGTAACACAACGCAAAGTAACACAATGCAAAGTAACACAATGCAAAGTAACACAATGCAAAGTAATAAAACGCACTACAAATCAAGTCAAAGTAACGCAACGCAAAGTAACACAATGCAAAGTAACACAATACAAAGTAACGCAATGGAAAGTAATGCAACGCAAAGTAACGCAATGCAAAGTAACACAACGCAAAGTAACAACGAAAAGTAACACAACGCAAAGTAACTCAACACATTACAACACAAAGCAAAATAACGCAATGCAAAGTAACGCAACGCAAAGTAACGCAACGCAAAGTAACACAATGCAAAGTCACGCAATGTTCTACAACACAAGGAAAAGTTACACAACGCAAAGTAAGACAACGCAAAGTAATACAACGCAAAGTAACACAACGCACTACAAATAGAGGCAAAGTAATGCAACGCAAAGTAACACGACGCAAAGTAACACAACTCCAAGAAACATAATGCAAAGTAATGCAACGAAAAGTAACGCAATGCAAAGTAACACAGCGCAAAGTAACACAACGCAAAGTAATACAACCCAAAGTAACGCAATGCAAAGTAACACAACGCAAAGTAACACAATGCAAAGTAACACAACGCAAAGTAACACAACACTAAGTAACGCAAGACAAACAAAAACAACGCAAAGTAACACAACGTGCTACAACTATAACACAATGCAAAGTAACACAAGGCAAAGTAACAACGCAAAGTAACACAATGCAAAGTAACACAACGCACTACAAATCAAGGCAAAGTAACGCAACGCAAAGTAACACAACGCAAAGTAACACAACACAAAGTAACGCAATGGAAAGTAATGTAACGCAAAGTAATGCAATGCAAAGTAACACAACGCAAAGTAACAACGCAAAGTAACACAACGCAAAGTAATGCAAGACATTACAACACAAGGCAAAATAACGCACTGCAAAGTAACGCAACGCAAAGTAACGCAACGCAAAGTAACACAGTGCAAAGTCACGCAATGTTCTACAACACAACGCAAAGTAACACAACGCAAAGTAACACAACGCGAAGTAACGCAACGCAAAGTAACTGAACGCAAAGTAACACAACGCAAAGTAACGCAACGCAAAGTAACGCAACGCAAAGTAACGCAACGCAACGCACTACAACACAAGGCAAAGTGACACAACGCAAAGTAACGCAACACATTACAACACAAGGCAAAGTTACGCAACGTAAAGTAATACAACGCAAAGTAACACAACGCAAAGTAATGCAACGCAACGCACTACAACACAAGGCACAGTAACACAACGCAAAGTAACGCAACGCACTACAACACAAGGCAAAGTAACGCAACGCAAAGTAACGCAACGCAAAGTAACGCAACGCAAAGTAACCCAACGCAAAGTAACGCAACGCAAAGTAACGCAACGCAAAGTAACGCAACGTGCTACAACACAAGGCAAAGTAACGCAACGAAAAGTAACACAAAGCAAAGTAACGCAACGCAAAGTAATGCAACGTGCTATAATACAAGGCACACTAACAAAACGCAAAGTAACGCAACGCAAAGTAACGCAACGCAAAGTAACGCAACGCAAAGTAACGCAACGCAAAGTAACACAAGGAAAAGTAACACAACGCAAAGTAAGACAACGCAAAGTAATACAACGCAAAGTAACACAACGCACTACAAAGAGGCAAAGTAACGCAACGCAAAGTAACACAAGGAAAAGTAACACAACGCAAAGTAAGAAAACGCAAAGTGATACAACGCAAAGTAACGCAACGCAAATTAACACAAATCAAACTAACGCAACTTTCTACAACACAAGGCAAAGTAACGCAATGCAAAGTAACACAGCGCAAAGTAACACAACGCAAAGTAACACAATGCACTACAAAAAAGGCAAAGTAACGCAACGCAAAGTAACGCAACGCAAAGTAACGCAACGCAAAGTAACGCAACGCAAAGTAACGCACTACAACAAAATGCAAAGAAACGCAACGCAAAGTAAAACAACACAAAGTAACACAATGCAAAGTAACGCAAAGCAAAGTAACCAACGCAAAATAACACAACACAAACTAACGAAACTTTCTACAACACAAGGCAAAGTAACGCAACGCAAAGTAACACAACACAAAGTAATGCAAAGCAAAGTAAGAACGCAAAGTAACAACGAAATGTAACGCAAAACAACGCATTACAACGCATCGCACTACAACGCAACGCACTACAACGCATCGCACTACAACACAGCGCAAAGTAACGCAACGCAAAGTAACGCAACGCAAAGTAACGCAACGCAAAGTAACACAACGCAAAGTAACGCACTACATTACAACACAAGGTAAGGTAACGCAATGCAAAGTAAAACAACACAAAGTCATGCAACACAAAGTAACAACGGAAAGTAACAACGCAAAGTAACAACGCAACGTTCTACAACACAAGGCATAGTAACGCAACGCAAAGTAACGCAACACATTACAACACAAGGTAAGGTAACGCAACGCAAAGTAATGCTACGCAAAGTAACGCAATGCAAAGTAATGCAACGCGAAGTAACAACGCAAAGTAAAAACGCAAAGTAACAACGCAAAGTAACAACGCAAAGTAACGCAAAACAACGCATTACAACGCATCGCACTACAACGCAACGCACTACAACGCATCGCACTACAACACAACGCAAAAAATAACGCAACGCAAAGTAACGCACTACAACAAAATGCAAAGTAACACAACACAAAATAACGCAACGCAAAGTAACGCACTACAACAAAATGCAAAGTAACGCAACGCAAAGTAACGCAACGCAAAGTAACACAACGCAAAGGAACACAATGTAAAGTAACGCAACGCAAAGTAACACAACACAAAGTAATGCAACGCAAAGTAACAACGCAAAGTATCAACGCAAAGTAACGCAAAACAACGCATTACAATGTAACGCAAAGTAACACAACGCAAAGTAACGCTACGCAAAGTAACGCTACGCAAAGTAACGCAACGCAAAGTAACACAACGCAAAGTAACACAACGCAAAGTAACACAACGCGAAGTAACGCAACGCAAAGTAACGCAACGTACACTACAAATAGAGGCAAAGTAACGCAACGCAAAGTAACATGACGCAAAGTAACACAACTCAAAGAAACATAATGCAAAGTAATGCAACGAAAAGTAACGCAACGCAAATTAACGCAACGCAAAGTAACGCAACGCAAAGTAACACAACGTACTACAACACAATGCAAAGTAACAACGCAAAGTAACGCAACGCAAAGTAACGCAACGCAAAGTAACACAAGGCAAAGTAACACAACGCAAAGTAACAAAACGCAAAGTAACACAAGGCAAAGTAACGCAACGCAAAGTAACACAACGCAAAGTAACACAATGCAAAGTAACACAACGTACTACAAATCAAGGCAAAGTAACACAACGCAAAGTAATGCAACCTAACGTACTACAATACAACGCAAAGTAACACAACGCAAAGTAACACAACGCAAAGTAACACAACACAAAGTAACGCAACGTAAAGTAACACAACGCACTACAACACAAGGCAACGTAACACAACGCAAAGTAACACAACGCAAATTAACACAACGCAAAGTAACACAACGCAAAGTAACGCAACGTAAAGTAACACAACGCACTACAAATCAAGGCAAAGTAACACAACGCAAAGTAATGCAACGCAACGTACTACAATACAATGCAAAGTAACACAACGCAAAGTAACAACGCAAAGTAACACAACGCAAAGTAATGCAACACATTACAACACAAGGCAAAGTAACGCAAGGCAAAGTAACGCAACGCAAAGTAACGCAACGCAAAGTAACACAATGCAAAGTCACGCAATGTTCTACAACACAACGCAAAGTAACGCAACGCAGAGTAACGCAACGCAAAGTAACGCAACGCAAAGTAACACAACGCAAAGTAACACAACGCAAAGTAACGCAACGCAAAGTAACACAACACAAAGTAACACAACACAAAGTACACAACACAAAGTAACGCAAAAAAAAAATAAAACAACGCAAAGTAACACAACGTACTACAACACAATGCAAAGTAACAACGCAAAGTAACAACGCAAAGTAACGCAACGCAAAGTAACGCAACGCAAAGTAACGCAACGCAAAGTAACACAACGCAAAGTAACGTAACGCAAAGTAACGCAAGGCAAAGTAACACAACGCAAAGTAACACAACGCAAAGTAACACAACCCAAAGTAACGCAACCCAAAGTAACGCAACGCAAAGTAACACAACGCAAAGTAACACAACGCAAAGTAACGCAACACATTGCAACACAAGGCAAAGTAACAACGCAAAGTAACACAACGTACTACAACACAATGCAAAGTAACAACGCAAAGTAACACAAGGCAAAATAACGCACTGCAAAGTAACGCAACGCAAAGTAACGCAACGCAAAGTAACACAGTGCAAAGTCACGCAATGTTCTACAACACAACGCAAAGTAACACAACGCAAAGTAACACAACGCGAAGTAACGCAACGCAAAGTAGCGGAACGCAAAGTAACACAACGCAAAGTAACGCAACGCAAAGTAACGCTACGCAAAGTAACGCAACGCAAAGTAACGCAACGCAACGCACTACAACACAAGGCAAAGTGACACAACGCAAAGTAACGCAACACATTACAACACAAGGCAAAGTTACGCAACGTAAAGTAATACAACGCAAAGTAACGCAACGCAAAGTAACACAACGTACTACAACACAATGCAAAGTAACAACGCAAAGTAACGCAATGCAAAGTAACGCAACGCAAAGTAACACAAGGCAAAGTAACACAACGCAAAGTAACAAAACGCAAAGTAACACAAGGCAAAGTAACGCAACGCAAAGTAACGCAACGCACTTCAACACAAGGCAAAGTAACACAACGCCAAGTAACACAACGCCAAGTAACACAACGCGAAATAACACAAAGCAAAGTAACACAAGGCAAAGTAACACAACGCAAAGTAACAAAACGCAAAGTAACACAAGGTAAAGTAACGCAACGCAAAGTAACGCAACGCAAAGTAACACAATGAAAAGTCACGCAATGTTCTACAACACAACGCAAAGTAACACAACGCAAAGTAACACAACGCAAAGTAACGCAACGCAAAGTAACGCAACGCAAAGTAACGCAACGCACTTCAACACAAGGCAAAGTAACACAACGCCAAGTAACACAACGCCAAGTAACACAACGCGAAATAACACAAAGCAAAGTAACGCAACGCAAAGTAACGCAACGCAAAGTAACGCAACGCAAAGTAACGCAACGCAAAGTAACGCAACGCAACGCACTTCAACACAAGGCAAAGTAACGCAACGCAAAGTAACGCAACGCAAAGTAACGCAACGCAAAGTAACACAATGCAAAGTAACGCAACGCGAAGTAACGCAACGCAAAGTAACGCAACGCAAAGTAACGCAACGCAAAGTAACGCAACGCACTTCAACACAAGGCAAAGTAACACAACGCCAAGTAACACAACGCGAAATAACACAAAGCAAAGTAACGCAACGCAAAGTAACGCAACGTAAAGTAACGCAACGTAAAGTAACGCAACGTAAAGTAACGCAACGTAAAGTAACGCAACGTAAAGTAACACAACGCACTACAACACAAGGCAAAGCAACGCAATGCAAAGTAACACAACGCAAAGTAATGCAACGCAACGCACTACAACACAAGGCAAAGTAACGCAACGCAAAGTAACGCAACGCAAAGTAACGCAACGCAAAGTAACGCAACGCAAAGTAACCCAACGCAAAGTAACGCAACACAAAGTAAAGCAACGCAAAGTAATGCAACGTGCTACAACACAAGGCAAAGTAACGCAACGCAAAGTAACACAACGCAAAGTAACGCAACGCAAAGTAATGCAACGTGCTATAACACAAGGCAAAGTAACACAACGCAAAGTAACAACGAAAAGTAACACAACGCAAAGTAACGCAACACATTACAACACAAAGCAAAATAACGCAATGCAAAGTAACACAACGCAAAGTAACGCAACGCAAAGTAACACAATGCAAAGTCACGCAATGTTCTACAACACAAGGAAAAGTAACACAACGCAAAGTAAGACAACGCAAAGTAATACAACGCAAAGAAACACAACGCACTACAAATAGAGGCAAAGTAATGCAACGCAAAGTAACACGACGCAAAGTAACACAACTCAAAGAAACATAATGCAAAGTAATGCAACGAAAAGTAACGCAATGCAAAGTAACACAACATAAAGTAACGCAACACATTACAACGCAAGGCAAAATAACGCAATGCAAAGTAACGCAACGCAAAGTAACGCAATGCAAAGTAACGCAATGCAAAGTAACGCAACGCAAAGTAACACAACGCAAAGTAACGCAACGCAAAGTAACGCAACACAAAGTAACACAACACAAAGTAACGCAAAACAAACTAAAACAACGCAAAGTAACACAACGTACTACAACACAATGCAAAGTAACAACGCAAAGTAACGCAACGCAAAGTAACGCAACGCAAAGTAACGCAACGCAAAGTAACACAACGCAAAGTAACGCAATGCAACGCACTACAACACAAGGCAAAGTAACACAACGCAAAGTAACACAACTCAAAGTAATACAACCCAAAGTAACGCAACGCAAAGTAACACAACGCAAAGTAACACAACGCAAAGTAACACAACGCAAAGTAACGCAACGCAAAGTAATGCAACGTGCTATAACACAAGGCAAAGTAACGCAACGCAAAGTAACGCAAAGTAACGCAACGCAAAGTAACGCAACGCAAAGCAACGCAACGCAAAGAAATGCAACATGCTATAACACAAGGCAAAGTAACGCAACGCAAAGTAATACAACGCAAAGTAACACAATGCAAAGTAACGCAACGGAAAGTAACACAACGCAAAGTAACACAACGCAAAGTCACACAATGCAAAGTAACACAACACAAAGTAACACAACACAAAGTAACGCAAAACAAACTAAAACAACGCAAAGTAACACAACGTACTACAACACAATGCAAAGTAACAACGCAAAGTAACGCAACGCAAAGTAACGCAACGCAAAGTAACGCAAGGCAAAGTAACACAACACAAAGTAACACAACGCAAAGTAATACAACCCAAAGTAACGCAATGCAAAGTAACACAACGCAAAGTAACACAATGCAAAGTAACACAACGCAAAGTAACACAACACTAAGTAACGCAAGACAAACAAAAACAACGCAAAGTAACACAACGTGCTACAACTATAACACAATGCAAAGTAACACAAGGCAAAATAACGCACTGCAAAGTAACGCAACGCAAAGTAACGCAACGCAAAGTAACGCAACGCAACGCACTACAACACAAGGCAAAGTGACACAACGCAAAGTAACGCAACACATTACAACACAAGGCAAAGTTACGCAACGTAAAGTAATACAACGCAAAGTAACACAACGCAAAGTAATGCAACGCAACGCACTACAACACAAGGCAAAGTAACACAACGCAAAGTAACGCAACGCACTACAACACAAGGCAAAGTAACGCAACGCAAAGTAACGCAACGCAAAGTAACGCAACGCAAAGTAACGCAACGCAAAGTAACGCAACGCAAAGTAACGCAACGCAAAGTAACGCAACGTGCTACAACACAAGGCAAAGTAACGCAACGCAAAGTAACACAAAGCAAAGTAACGCAACGCAAAGTAATGCAACGTGCTATAATACAAGGCAAACTAACAAAACGCAAAGTAACGCATCGCAAAGTAACGCAACGCAAAGTAACGCAACGCAAAGTAACACAAGGAAAAGTAACACAACGCAAAGTAAGACAACGCAAAGTAATACAACGCAAAGTAACACAACGCACTACAAATAGAGGCAAAGTAACGCAACGCAAAGTAACATGACGCAAAGTAACACAACGCAAAGTAACACAAGGAAAAGTAACACAACGCAAAGTAAGACAACGCAAAGTAATACAACGCAAAGTAACGCAACGCAAATTAACACAAATCAAACTAACGCAACTTTCTACAACACAAGGCAAAGTAACGCAACGCAAAGTAACGCAACGCAAAGTAACGCACTACAACAAAATGCAAAGAAACGCAACGCAAAGTAAAACAACACAAAGTAACACAATGCAAAGTAACGCAAAGCAAAGTAACCAACGCAAAATAACACAACACAAACTAACGAAACTTTCTACAACACAAGGCAAAGTAACGCAACGCAAAGTAACACAACACAAAGTAATGCTAAGCAAAGTAAGAACGCAAAGTAACAACGAAATGTAACGCAAAACAACGCATTACAACGTATCGCACTACAACGCAACGCACTACAACGCATCGCACTACAACACAGCGCAAAGTAACGCAACGGAAAGTAACGCAACGCAAAGTAACGCAACGCAAAGTAACGTAACGCAAAGTAACGCAACGCAAAGTAACACAACGCAAAGTAACGCACTACATTACAACACAAGGTAAGGTAACGCAATGCAAAGTAAAACAACACAAAGTCATGCAACACAAAGTAACAACGGAAAGTAACAACGCAAAGTAACAACGCAACGTTCTACAACACAAGGCATAGTAACGCAACGCAAAGTAACGCAACACATTACAACACAAGGTAAGGTAACGCAACGCAAAGTAATGCTACGCAAAGTAATGCTACGCAAAGTAACGCAATGCAAAGTAATGCAACGCGAAGTAACAACGCAAAGTAAAAACGCAAAGTAACAACGCAAAGTAACAACGCAAAGTAACGCAAAACAACGCATTACAACGCATCGCACTACAACGCAACGCACTACAACGCATCGTACTACAACACAACGCAAAAAATAATGCAACGCAAAGTAACGCACTACAACAAAATGCAAAGTAACAAAACACAAAATAACGCAACGCAAAGTAACGCACTACAACAAAATGCAAAGTAACGCAACGCAAAGTAACGCAACGCAAAGTAACACAACGCAAAGGAACACAATGTAAAGTAACGCAACGCAAAGTAACACAACACAAAGTAATGCAACGCAAAGTAACAACGCAAAGTAACAACGCAAAGTAACGCAAAACAACGCATTACAATGTACGCAAAGTAACACAACGCAAAGTAACGCTACGCAAAGTAACGCTACGCAAAGTAACGCAACGCGAAGTAACACAACGCAAAGTAACACAACGCAAAGTAACACAACGCAAAGTAACACAACGCGAAGTAACGCAACGCAAAGTAACGCAACGTACACTACAAATAGAGGCAAAGTAACGCAACGCAAAGTAACTTGACGCAAAGTAACACAACTCAAAGAAACATAATGCAAAGTAATGCAACGAAAAGTAACGCAATGCAAAGTAACACAGCGCAAAGTAACACAACATAAAGTAACGCAACACATTACAACGCAAGGCAAAATAACGCAATGCAAAGTAACGCAACGCAAAGTAACGCAACGCAAAGTAACGCAATGCAACGTAACACTATGCAAAGTCAGCAATGTTCTACAACACAACCCAAAGTAACACAATGCAAAGTAACACAACACAAAGTAACGCAAAACAAACTAAAACAATTCAAAGTAACACAACGTACTACAACACAATGCAAAGTAACAGAACGCAAAGTAACGCAATGTAAAGTCACGCAACGCAAAGTAACGCAACGCAAAGTAACACAACGCAAAGTAACACAACGCAAAGTAACACAACGCAAAGTAACACAACGCGAAGTAACGCAACGCAAAGTAACGCAACGAAAGGAACGCAACGCAAAGTAACGCAACGCACTGCAACACAACGCAAAGTAACACAACGCAAAGTAACACAACGCAAAGTAACGCAATGCAAAGTAACACAACGCAAAGTCATGCAACGCAACGCACTACAACACAAGGCAAAGTAACACAACGCAAAGTAACGCAACGCACTACAACACAAGGCAAAGTAACGCAACGCAAAGTAACGCAACGCAAAGTAACCCAACGCAAAGTAACGCAACACAAAGTAACGCAACGCAAAGTAATGCAACGTGCTACAACACAAGGCAAAGTAACGCAACGCAAAGTAACACAACGCAAAGTAACGCAACGCAAAGTAATGCAATGTGCTATAACACAAGGCAAAGTAACGCAACGCAAAGTAACGCAACGCAAAGTAATGCAACATGCTATAACACAAGGCAAAGTAACGCAACGCAAAGTAACACAACACAAAGTAATACAACCCAAAGTGACGCAACGCAAAGTAATACAACGCAAAGTAACACAATGCAAAGTAACGCAACGCAAAGTAAGACAACACAAAGTAACACAACACAAAGTAACACAACACAAAGTAACGCAAAACAAACTAAAACAACGCAAAGTAACACAACGTACTACAACACAATGAAAAGTAACAACGCAAAGTAACGCAACGCAAAGAAACGGAACGCAAAGTAACGCAACGCAAAGTAACAAAACGCAAAGTAACGCAACGTAAAGTAACGCAAGGCAAAGTAACACAACGCAAAGTAACACAACGCAAAGTAACACAACGCAAAGTAACACAACGCAAAGTAACAAAACGCAAAGTAACGCAACGTAAAGTAACTCAACGCAAAGTAACGCAAGGCAAAGTAACACAACGCAAAGTAACACAACGCAAAGTAACACAACGCAAAGTAACAAAACGCAAAGTAACGCAACGTAAAGTAACTCAACGCAAACTAACGCAAGGCAAAGTAACACAACGCAAAGTAACACAACGCAAAGTAATACAACCCAAAGTAACGCAACGTAAAGTAACACAACGCAAAGTAACACAATGCAAAGTAACACAACGCAAAGTAACACAACACTAAGTAACGCAAGACAAACTAAAACAACGCAAAGTAACACAACGTGCTATAACACAAGGCAAAGTAACGCAACGAAAAGTAACGCAACGCAAAGTAACACAACGCAAAGTAACAACGCACTATAACACAATGCAAAGTAACACAACGCAAAGTAACACAATGCAAAGTAACACAATGCAAAGTAACACAATGCAAAGTCATAAAACGCACTACAAATCAAGTCAAAGTAACGCAACGCAAAGTAACACAATGCAAAGTAACACAATACAAAGTAACGCAATGGAAAGTAATGCAACGCAAAGTAACGCAATGCAAAGTAACACAACGCAAAGTAACAACGAAAAGTAACACAACGCAAAGTAACGCAACACATTACAACACAAAGCAAAATAACGCAATGCAAATTAACGCAACGCAAAGTAACGCAACGCAAAGTAACACAATGCAAAGTCACGCAATGTTCTACAACACAAGGAAAAGTAACACAATGCAAAGTAAGACAACGCAAAGTAATACAACGCAAAGTAACACAACGCACTACAAATAGAGGCAAAGTAATGCAACGCAAAGTAACACGACGCAAAGTAACACAACTCAAAGAAACATAATGCAATGTAATGCAACGAAAAGTAACGCAATGCAAAGTAACACAGCGCAAAGTAACACAACATAAAGTAACGCAACACATTACAACGCAAGGCAAAATAACGCAATGCAAAGTAACGCAACGCAAAGTAAAAACGCAAAGTAACGCAATGA
This sequence comes from Pterois miles, assembly GCA_947000775.1. NCBI lineage: Eukaryota > Metazoa > Chordata > Actinopteri > Perciformes > Scorpaenidae > Pterois > Pterois miles. Next base: position 173,269 of record CAMQGK010000326.1, read on the forward strand.
AAAGTAACGCAACGCAAAGTAACACAACGCAAAGTAACGCAACGCAAAGTAGCGCAACACAAAGTAACACAACACAAAGTAACGCAAAACAAACTAAAACAACGCAAAGTAACACAACGTACTACAACACAATGCAAAGTAACAACGCAAAGTAACGCAACGCAAAGTAACGCAACGCAAAGTAACGCAACGCAAAGTAACACAACGCAAAGTAACGCAATGCAACGCACTACAACACAAGGCAAAGTAACACAACGCAAAGTAACACAACGCAAAGTAACAAAACGCCAAGTAACGCAACGCAAAGTAACTCAACGCAAAGTAACTCAACGCAAAGTAACGCAAGGCAAAGTAACACAACGCAAAGTAACGCAATGCAACGCACTACAACACAAGGCAAAGTAACACAACGCAAAGTAACACAACGCAAAGTAACAAAACGCAAAGTAACACAACGCAAAGTAACTCAACGCAAAGTAACGCAAGGCAAAGTAACACAACGCAAAGTAACACAACGCAAAGTAATACAACCCAAAGTAACGCAATACAAAGTAACACAACGCAAAGTAACACAACGCAAAGTAACGCAGCGTACTACAACACAATGCAAAGTAACAACGCAAAGTAACGCAACGCAAAGTAACACAACACAAAGTAACACAACACAAAGTAACGCAAAACAAACTAAAACAACGCAAAGTAACACAACGTACTACAACACAATGCAAAGTAACAACGCAATGTAACGCAACGCAAAGTAACGCAACGCAGAGTAAAGCAATGCAAAGTAACGCAACGCAAAGTAACACAACGCAAAGTAACACAACACAAAGTAATGCAACGCAAAGTAACGCAACGCAAAGTAACGCAATGCAACGCACTACAACACAAGGCAAAGTAACACAACGCAAAGTAACACAACGCAAAGTAACACAACGCAAAGTAACAAAACGCAAAGTAACGCAACGCAAAGTAACTCAACGCAAAGTAACTCAACGCAAAGTAACGCAAGGCAAAGTAACACAACGCAAAGTAATACAACCCAAAGTAACGCAACGCAAAGTAACACAACGCAAAGTAACGCAAGGCAAAGTAACACAACACAAAGTAACACAACGCAAAGTAATACAACCCAAAGTAACGCAACGCAAAGTAAAACAACATACTACAACACAATGCAAAATAACAACGCAAAGTAACGCAACGCAAAGTAACACAACACAAAGTAACACAACACAAAAGTAACGCAAAACAAACTAAAACAACGCAAAGTAACACAACGTACTACAACACAATGCAAAGTAACAACGCAAAGTAACGCAACGCAAAGTAACGCAACGCAAAGTAACGCAACGCAAAGTAACACAACGCAAAGTAACGCAACACAGAGTAACGCAACGCAGAGTAACGCAACGCAAAGTAACGCAACGCAAAGTAACACAACGCAAAGTAACAAAACGCAAAGTAACGCAAGGCAAAGTAACTCAACGCAAAGTAACGCAAGGCAAAGTAACACAACGCAAAGTAACACAACGCAAAGTAATACAACCCAAAGTAACGCAACGCAAAGTAACACAACGCAAAGTAACACAACTCAAAGTAACACAACGCAAAGTAACGCAACACATTACAACACAAGGCAAAGTAACATAACGCAAAGTAACGTAACGCAAAGTAACGTAACGCAAAGTAACGCAACACAAATTAACGCAACGTAAAGTAACGCAACGCAAAGTAACGCAACGCAAAGTAAAACAACGTACTACAACACAATGCAAAGTAACATCGCAAAGTAACGCAACGCAAAGTAACACAACACAAAGTAACACAACACAAAAGTAACTCAAAACAAACTAAAACAACGCAAAGTAACACAACGTACTACAACACAATGCAAAGTAACAACGCAAAGTAACGCAACGCAAATTAACGCAACGCAAAGTAACACAACGCAAAGTAACGCAACGCAGAGTAACGCAACGCAAAGTAAAGCAAAGCAAAGTAACGCAACGCAAAGTAACACAATGCAAAGTAACACAACGCAAAGTAACAAAACGCAAAGTAACGCAACGCAAAGTAACTCAACGCAAAGTAACGCAAGGCAAAGTAACACAACGCAAAGTAACACAACGCAAAGTAACACAACGCAAAGTAACACAACGCAAAGTAACGCAACACATTACAACACAAGGCAAAGTAACGTAACGCAAAGTAACGTAACGCAAAGTAACGTAACGCAAAGTAACGTAACGCAAAGTAACGCAACGCAAAGTAACAAAACGCAAAGTAACGCAACGTAAAGTAACTCAACGCAAAGTAACGCAAGGCAAAGTAACACAACGAAAAGTAACACAACGCAAAGTAACACAACGCAAAGTAACACAACGCAAAGTAACGCAACACATTACAACACAAGACAAATTAACGCAACGCAAAGTAACGCAATGCAAAGTAACGCAACGCAAAGTAAAACAACATACTACAACACAATGCAAAGTAAAAACGCAAAGTAACGCAACGCAAAGTAACGCAATGCAAAGTAACGCAACGCAAAGTAACACAACGCAAAGTAACGCAACGCAAAGTAACGCAACGCAAAGTAACGCAACGCAAAGTAACGCAACGCAAAGTAACGCAACGCAAAGTAACGCAACGTACTACAACACAATGCAAAGTAACAACGCAAAGTAACGCTACGCAAAGTAACACAACACAAAGTAACACAACACAAAAGTAACGCAAAACAAACTAAAACAACGCAAAGTAACACAACGTACTACAACACAATGCAAAGTAACAACGCAAAGTAACGCAACGCAAAGTAAAGCAACGCAAAGTAACGCAACGCAAAGTAACGCAACGCAGAGTAACGCAACGCAGAGTAACGCAACGCAGAGTAACGCAACGCAGAGTAACGCAACGCAAAGTAACACAACGCAAAGTAAAACAACGCAAAGTAACTCAACGCAAAGTAACGCAAGGCAAAGTAAGACAACGCAAAGTAAGACAACGCAAAGTAAGACAACGCAAAGTAACACAACGCAAAGTAATACAACCCAAAGTAACGCAACGCAAAGTAACACAACGCAAAGTAACACAAGGCAAAGTAACGTAACACAAAGTAACGTAACACAAAGTAACGTAACGCAAAGTAACGTAACGCAAAGTAACGTAACGCAAAGTAACGCAACGCAAATTAACGCAACGCAAAGTAACGCAACGCAAAGTAAAACAACGTACTACAACACAATGCAAAGTAACAACGCAAAGTAACGCAACGCAAAGTAACACAACACAAAGTAACACAAAACAAAAGTAACTCAAAACAAACTAAAACAACGCAAAGTAACACAACGTACTACAACACAATGCAAAGTAACAACGCAAAGTAACGCAACGCAAATTAACGCAACGCAAAGTAACACAACGCAAAGTAAGGCAACGCAGAGTAACGCAACGCTGAGTAACGCAACGCAAAGTAAAGCAAAGCAAAGTAACGCAACGCAAAGTAACACAACGCAAAGTAACACAACGCAAAGTAACAAAACGCAAAGTAACGCAACGCAAAGTAACTCAACGCAAAGTAACGCAAGGCAAAGCAACACAACGCAAAGTAACACAACGCAAAGTAACACAACGCAAAGTAACACAACGCAAAGTAACACAACGCAAAGTAACGCAACACATTACAACACAAGGCAAAGTAACGTAACGCAAAGTAACGTAACGCAAAGTAATGCAATGCAAATTAACGCAACGCAAAGTAACGCAACGCAAAGTAAAACAACGTACTACAACACAATGCAAAGTAAAAACGCAAAGTAACGCAACGCAAAGTAACACAACACAAAGTAACACAACACAAAAGTAACGCAAAACAAACTAAAACAACGCAAAGTAACACAACGTACTACAACACAATGCAAAGTAACAACGCAGAGTAACGCAACGCAAAGTAACGCAACGCAGAGTAACGCAACGCAGAGTAACACAACGCAAAGTAACGCAACACATTACAACACAAGACAAAGTAACGTAACGCAAAGTAACGCAACGCAAATTAACGCAACGCAAAGTAACGCAACGCAAAGTAACGCAGCGCAAAGTCAAACAACATACTACAACACAATGTAACGCAACGCAAAGTAACGCAACGCAAAGTAACGCAACGCAAAGTAACGCAACGCAAAGTAACACAACGCAAAGTAACACAACGCAAAGTAACACAACGCAAAGTAACACAACGCAAAGTAATACAACCCAAAGTAACACAACGCAAAGTAACGCAACGCAAAGTAACGCAGCGCAAAGTCAAACAACATACTACAACACAATGTAACGCAACGCAAAGTAACGCAACGCAAAGTAACGCAACGCAAATTAACGTAACGCAAAGTAACGCAACACAAATTAACGCAACGTAAAGTAACGCAACGCAAAGTAACGCAACGCAGAGTAACGCAACGCAGAGTAACACAACGCAAAGTAACGCAACACATTACAACACAAGACAAATTAACGCAACGCAAAGTAATGCAATGCAAAGTAACGCAACGCAAAGTAAAACAACATACTACAACACAATGCAAAGTAAAAACGCAAAGTAACGCAACGCAAAGTAACGCAATGCAAAGTAACGCAACGCAAAGTAACACAACGCAAAGTAACGCAACGCAAAGTAACGCAACGCAAAGTAACGCAACGCAAAGTAACGCAACGCAAAGTAAAACAACGTACTACAACACAATGCAAAGTAACAACGCAAAGTAACGCAACGCAAAGTAACACAACACAAAGTAACACAACACAAAAGTAACGCAAAACAAACTAAAACAACGCAAAGTAACACAACGTACTACAACACAATGCAAAGTAACAACGCAAAGTAACGCAACGCAAAGTAAAGCAACGCAAAGTAACGCAACGCAGAGTAACGCAACGCAGAGTAACGCAACGCAAAGTAACACAACGCAAAGTAACAAAACGCAAAGTAAAACAACGCAAAGTAACTCAACGCAAAGTAACGCAAGGCAAAGTAAGACAGCGCAAAGTAAGACAACGCAAAGTAACACAACGCAAAGTAATACAACCCAAAGTAACGCAACGCAAAGTAACACAACGCAAAGTAACACAAGGCAAAGTAACGTAACACAAAGTAACGTAACGCAAAGTAACGTAACGCAAAGTAACGTAACGCAAAGTAACGCAACGCAAATTAACGCAACGCAAAGTAACGCAACGCAAAGTAAAACAACGTACTACAACACAATGCAAAGTAACAACGCAAAGTAACGCAACGCAAAGTAACACAACACAAAGTAACACAAAACAAAAGTAACTCAAAACAAACTAAAACAACGCAAAGTAACACAACGTACTACAACACAATGCAAAGTAACAACGCAAAGTAACGCAACGCAAATTAACGCAACGCAAAGTAACACAATGCAAAGTAACGCAACGCAGAGTAACGCAACGCAGAGTAACGCAACGCAAAGTAAAGCAAAGCAAAGTAACGCAACGCAAAGTAACACAACGCAAAGTAACACAACGCAAAGTAACAAAACGCAAAGTAACGCAACGCAAAGTAACTCAACGCAAAGTAACGCAAGGCAAAGCAACACAACGCAAAGTAACACAACGCAAAGTAACACAACGCAAAGTAACACAACGCAAAGTAACACAACGCAAAGTAACGCAACACATTACAACACAAGGCAAAGTAACGTAACGCAAAGTAACGTAACGCAAAGTAACGCAATGCAAATTAACGCAACGCAAAGTAACGCAACGCAAAGTAAAACAACGTACTACAACACAATGCAAAGTAAAAACGCAAAGTAACGCAACGCAAAGTAACACAACACAAAGTAACACAACACAAAAGTAACGCAAAACAAACTAAAACAACGCAAAGTAACACAACGTACTACAACACAATGCAAAGTAACAACGCAGAGTAACGCAACGCAAAGTAACGCAACGCAGAGTAACGCAACGCAGAGTAACGCAACGCAAAGTAACGCAACGCAATGTAACACAACGCAAAGTAACACAACTCTAAGTAACGCAAGACAAACTAAAACAACAGAAAGTAACACAACGTGCTATAACACAAGGCAAAGTAACGCAACGAAAAGTAACGCAACGCAAAGTAACACTACGCAAAGTAACAACGCACTATAACACAATGCAAAGTAACACAACGCAAAGTAACACAATGCAAAGTAACACAATGCAAAGTAATAAAACGCACTACAAAATCAAGTCAAAGTAACGCAACGCAAAGTAACACAATGCAAAGTAACACAACGCACTACAAATCAAGGCAAAGTAACGCAAGGCAAAGTAACACAACGCAAAGTAACACAATACAAAGTAACGCAATGGAAAGTAATGCAACGCAAAGTAACGCAATGCAAAGTAACACAACGCAAAGTAACAACGAAAAGTAACACAACGCAAAGTAACGCAACACATTACAACACAAAGCAAAATTACGCAATGCAAAGTAACGCAACGCAAAGTAACGCAACGCAAAGTAACACAATGCAAAGTCACGCAATGTTCTACAACATAACGCAAAGTAACACAATGCAAAGTAACACAACGCGAAGTAACGCAACGCAAAGTAACGCAACACAAAGTAACGCAACGCAAAATAACGCAACGCAACGCACTACAACACAAGGCAAAGTAACACATGGCAAAGTAACACAACGCAAAGTAACACAACGCAAAGTAACACAATGCAAAGTAACGCAACGAAAAGTAACACAACGCACTATAACACAACGCATAGTAACACAAGGCAAAGTAACACAACTTACTACAAATCAAGGCAAAGTAACACAACATAAAGTAATGCAACGCAACGTACTACAATACAACGCAAAGTAACACAACACAAAGTAACACAACACAAAGTAACGTAATGCAAAGTAATGCAACGCAAAGTAACGCAATGCAAAGTAACAACGCAAAGTAACACAACGCAAAGTAATGCAACACATTACAACACAAGGCAAAGTAACGCAAGGCAAAGTAACGCAACGCAAAGTAACGCAACGCAAAGTAACGCAACGCAAAGTAACGCAATGCAAAGTAACGCAACGCAAAGTAACACAACGCAAAGTAACGCAACGCAAAGTAACGCAACGCAAAGTAACACAACACAAAGTAACGCAAAACAAACTAAAACAACGCAAAGTAACACAACGTACTACAACACAATGCAAAGTAACAACGCAAAGTAACGCAACGAAAAGTAACGCAACGCAAAGTAACGCAACGCAAAGTAACACAACGCAAAGTAACGCAATGCAACGCAATACAACACAAGGCAAAGTAACACAACGCAAAGTAACACAACGCAAAGTAACAAAACGCCAAGTAACGCAACGCAAAGTAACTCAATGCAAAGTAACTCAACGCAAAGTAACGCAAGGCAAAGTAACACAACGCAAAGTAACGCAATGCAACGCACTACAACACAAGGCAAAGTAACACAACGCAAAGTAACACAACGCAAAGTAACGAAACGCAAAGTAACACAACGCAAAGTAACTCAACGCAAAGTAACACAACGCAAAGTAACACAATGCAAAGTAACGCAACGAAAAGTAACACAACGCAAAGTAACACAAGGCAAAGTAACACAAGGCAAAGTAACACAACGCAAAGTAACACAATGCAAAGTAACACAACGTACTACAAATCAAGGCAAAGTAACACAACGCAAAGTAATGCAACGCAAAGTAACACAACGCAAAGTAACAACGCAAAGTAACACAACGCAAACTAATGCAACACATTACAACACAAGGCAAAGTAACGCAAGGCAAAGTAACGCAACGCAAAGTAACGCAACACAAAGTAACACAATGCAAAGTCATGCAATGTTCTACAACACAACGCAAAGTAACACAACGCAAAGTAACACAACGCAAAGTAATGCAATACATTACAACACAAGGCAAAGTAACGCAACACATTACAACACAAGACAAATTAACGCAACGCAAAGTAACGCAATGCAAAGTAACACAACGCAAAGTAAAACAACATACTACAACACAATGCAAAGTAAAAACGCAAAGTAACGCAACGCAAAGTAACGCAATGCAAAGTAACGCAACGCAAAGTAACACAACGCAAAGTAACGCAACGCAAAGTAACGCAACGCAAAGTAACGCAACGCAAAGTAACGCAACGCAAAGTAACGCAACGCAGAGTAATGCAACGCAGAGTAACGCAACGCAGAGTAACGCAACGCAAAGTAACACAACGCAAAGTAAAACAACGCAAAGTAACTCAACGCAAAGTAACGCAAGGCAAAGTAAGACAACGCAAAGTAAGACAACGCAAAGTAAGACAACGCAAAGTAACACAACGCAAAGTAACACAACCCAAAGTAACGCAACGCAAAGTAACACAACGCAAAGTAACACAAGGCAAAGTAACGTAACACAAAGTAACGTAACGCAAAGTAACGTAACGCAAAGTAACGTAACGCAAAGTAACGCAACGCAAATTAACGCAACGCAAAGTAACGCAACGCAAAGTAAAACAACGTACTACAACACAATGCAAAGTAACAACGCAAAGTAACGCAACGCAAAGTAACACAACACAAACTAACACAAAACAAAAGTAACTCAAAACAAACTAAAACAACGCAAAGTAACACAACGTACTACAACACAATGCAAAGTAACAACGCAAAGTAACGCAACGCAAATTAACGCAACGCAAAGTAACACAACGCAAAGTAACGCAACGCAGAGTAACGCAACGCTGAGTAACGCAACGCAAAGTAAAGCAAAGCAAAGTAACGCAACGCAAAGTAACACAACGCAAAGTAACACAACGCAAAGTAACAAAACGCAAAGTAACGCAACGCAAAGTAACTCAACGCAAAGTAACGCAAGGCAAAGCAACACAACGCAAAGTAACACAACGCAAAGTAACACAACGCAAAGTAACACAACGCAAAGTAACACAACGCAAAGTAACGCAACACATTACAACACAAGGCAAAGTAACGTAACGCAAAGTAACGTAACGCAAAGTAATGCAATGCAAATTAACGCAACGCAAAGTAACGCAACGCAAAGTAACGCAACGCAAAGTAAAACAACGTACTACAACACAATGCAAAGTAAAAACGCAAAGTAACGCAACGCAAAGTAACACAACACAAAGTAACACAACACAAAAGTAACGCAAAACAAACTAAAACAACGCAAAGTAACACAACGTACTACAACACAATGCAAAGTAACAACGCAGAGTAACGCAACGCAAAGTAACGCAACGCAGAGTAACGCAACGCAGAGTAACACAACGCAAAGTAACGCAACACATTACAACACAAGACAAAGTAACGTAACGCAAAGTAACGCAACGCAAATTAACGCAACGCAAAGTAACGCAACGCAAAGTAACGCAGCGCAAAGTCAAACAACATACTACAACACAATGTAACGCAACGCAAAGTAACGCAACGCAAAGTAACGCAACGCAAAGTAACGCAACGCAAAGTAACGCAACGCAAAGTAACACAACGCAAAGTAACACAACGCAAAGTAACACAACGCAAAGTAACACAACGCAAAGTAATACAACCCAAAGTAACGCAACGCAAAGTAACACAACGCAAAGTAACACAACGCAAAGTAACACAACGCAAAGTAACGCAACACATTACAACACAAGGCAAAGTAACATAACGCAAAGTAACGTAACGCAAAGTAACGTAACGCAAAGTAACGTAACGCAAAGTAACGCAACACAAATTAACGCAACGTAAAGTAACGCAACGCAAAGTAACGCAACGCAGAGTAACGCAACGCAGAGTAACACAACGCAAAGTAACGCAACACATTACAACACAAGACAAATTAACGCAACGCAAAGTAATGCAATGCAAAGTAACGCAACGCAAAGTAAAACAACATACTACAACACAATGCAAAGTAAAAACGCAAAGTAACGCAACGCAAAGTTACGCAATGCAAAGTAACGCAACGCAAAGTAACACAACGCAAAGTAACGCAACGCAAAGTAACGCAACGCAAAGTAACGCAACGCAAAGTAACGCAACGCAAAGTAACGCAACGCAAAGTAAAACAACGTACTACAACACAATGCAAAGTAACAACGCAAAGTAACGCAACGCAAAGTAACACAACACAAAGTAACACAACACAAAAGTAACGCAAAACAAACTAAAACAACGCAAAGTAACACAACGTACTACAACACAATGCAAAGTAACAACGCAAAGTAACGCAACGCAAAGTAAAGCAACGCAAAGTAACGCAACGCAGAGTAACGCAACGCAGAGTAACGCAACGCAGAGTAACGCAACGCAAAGTAACACAACGCAAAGTAACAAAACGCAAAGTAAAACAACGCAAAGTAACTCAACGCAAAGTAACGCAAGGCAAAGTAAGACAGCGCAAAGTAAGACAACGCAAAGTAACACAACGCAAAGTAATACAACCCAAAGTAACGCAACGCAAAGTAACACAACGCAAAGTAACACAAGGCAAAGTAACGTAACACAAAGTAACGTAACGCAAAGTAACGTAACGCAAAGTAACGTAACGCAAAGTAACGCAACGCAAATTAACGCAACGCAAAGTAACGCAACGCAAAGTAAAACAACGTACTACAACACAATGCAAAGTAACAACGCAAAGTAACGCAACGCAAAGTAACACAACACAAAGTAACACAAAACAAAAGTAACTCAAAACAAACTAAAACAACGCAAAGTAACACAACGTACTACAACACAATGCAAAGTAACAACGCAAAGTAACGCAACGCAAATTAACGCAACGCAAAGTAACACAATGCAAAGTAACGCAACGCAGAGTAACGCAACGCAGAGTAACGCAACGCAAAGTAAAGCAAAGCAAAGTAATGCAACGCAAAGTAACACAACGCAAAGTAACACAACGCAAAGTAACAAAACGCAAAGTAACGCAACGCAAAGTAACTCAACGCAAAGTAACGCAAGGCAAAGCAACACAACGCAAAGTAACACAACGCAAAGTAACACAACGCAAAGTAACACAACGCAAAGTAACGCAACACATTACAACACAAGACAAAGTAACGTAACGCAAAGTAACGTAACGCAAAGTAACGCAATGCAAATTAACGCAACGCAAAGTAACGCAACGCAAAGTAAAACAACGCAAAGTAACGCAACGCAAAGTAAAACAACGTACTACAACACAATGCAAAGTAAAAACGCAAAGTAACGCAACGCAAAGTAACACAACACAAAGTAACACAACACAAAAGTAACGCAAAACAAACTAAAACAACGCAAAGTAACACAACGTACTACAACACAATGCAAAGTAACAACGCAGAGTAACGCAACGCAAAGTAACGCAACGCAGAGTAACGCAACGCAGAGTAACACAACGCAAAGTAACGCAACACATTACAACACAAGACAAAGTAACGTAACGCAAAGTAACGCAACGCAAATTAACGCAACGCAAAGTAACGCAACGCAAAGTAATGCAGCGCAAAGTAAAACAACATACTACAACACAATGCAAAGTAAAAACGCAAAGTAACGCAACGCAAAGTAACGCAACGCAAAGTAACGCAACGCAATGTAACGCAACGCAAAGTAACGCAACGCAATGTAACACAACGCAAAGTAACACAACTCTAAGTAACGCAAGACAAACTAAAACAACAGAAAGTAACACAACGTGCTATAACACAAGGCAAAGTAACGCAACGAAAAGTAACGCAACGCAAAGTAACACAACGCAAAGTAACAACGCACTATAACACAATGCAAAGTAACACAACGCAAAGTAACACAATGCAAAGTAACACAATGCAAAGTAATAAAACGCACTACAAAATCAAGTCAAAGTAACGCAACGCAAAGTAACACAATGCAAAGTAACACAACGCACTACAAATCAAGGCAAAGTAACGCAACGCAAAGTAACACAACGCAAAGTAACACAATACAAAGTAACGCAATGGAAAGTAATGCAACGCAAAGTAACGCAATGCAAAGTAACACAACGCAAAGTAACAACGAAAAGTAACACAACGCAAAGTAACGCAACACATTACAACACAAAGCAAAATTACGCAATGCAAAGTAACGCAACGCAAAGTAACGCAACGCAAAGTAACACAATGCAAAGTCACGCAATGTTCTACAACATAACGCAAAGTAACACAATGCAAAGTAACACAACGCGAAGTAACGCAACGCAAAGTAACGCAACACAAAGTAACGCAATGCAAAATAACGCAACGCAACGCACTACAACACAAGGCAAAGTAACACATGGCAAAGTAACACAACGCAAAGTAACACAACGCAAAGTAACACAATGCAAAGTAACGCAACGAAAAGTAACACAACGCACTATAACACAACGCAAAGTAACACAAGGCAAAGTAACACAACTTACTACAAATCAAGGCAAAGTAACACAACGTAAAGTAATGCAACGCAACGTACTACAATACAACGCAAAGTAACACAACACAAAGTAACACAACACAAAGTAACGTAATGCAAAGTAATGCAACGCAAAGTAACGCAATGCAAAGTAACAACGCAAAGTAACACAACGCAAAGTAATGCAACACATTACAACACAAGGCAAAGTAACGCAAGGCAAAGTAACGCAACGCAAAGTAACGCAACGCAAAGTAACGCAACGCAAAGTAACGCAATGCAAAGTAACGCAACGCAAAGTAACACAACGCAAAGTAACGCAACGCAAAGTAACGCAACGCAAAGTAACACAACACAAAGTAACGCAAAACAAACTAAAACAACGCAAAGTAACACAACGTACTACAACACAATGCAAAGTAACAACGCAAAGTAACGCAACGCAAAGTAACGCAACGCAAAGTAACGCAACGCAAAGTAACACAACGCAAAGTAACGCAATGTAACGCAATACAACACAAGGCAAAGTAACACAACGCAAAGTAACACAACGCAAAGTAACAAAACGCCAAGTAACGCAACGCAAAGTAACTCAATGCAAAGTAACTCAACGCAAAGTAACGCAAGGCAAAGTAACACAACGCAAAGTAACGCAATGCAACGCACTACAACACAAGGCAAAGTAACACAACGCAAAGTAACACAACGCAAAGTAACAAAACGCAAAGTAACACAACGCAAAGTAACTCAACGCAAAGTAACACAACGCAAAGTAACACAATGCAAAGTAACGCAACGAAAAGTAACACAACGCAAAGTAACACAAGGCAAAGTAACACAAGGCAAAGTAACACAACGCAAAGTAACACAATGCAAAGTAACACAACGTACTACAAATCAAGGCAAAGTAACACAACGCAAAGTAATGCAACGCAACGTACTACAATACAACGCAAAGTAACACAACACAAAGTAACACAACACAAAGTAACGCAATGCAAAGTAATGCAACGCAAAGTAACGCAATGCAAAGTAACACAACGCAAAGTAACAACGCAAAGTAACAACGCAAACTAATGCAACACATTACAACACAAGGCAAAGTAACGCAAGGCAAAGTAACGCAACGCAAAGTAACGCAACACAAAGTAACACAATGCAAAGTCATGCAATGTTCTACAACACAACGCAAAGTAACACAACGCAAAGTAACACAACGCAAAGTAATGCAATACATTACAACACAAGGCAAAGTAACGCAACACATTACAACACAAGACAAATTAACGCAACGCAAAGTAACGCAATGCAAAGTCACACAACGCAAAGTAAAACAACATACTACAACACAATGCAAAGTAAAAACGCAAAGTAACGCAACGCAAAGTAACGCAATGCAAAGTAACGCAACGCAAAGTAACACAACGCAAAGTAACGCAACGCAAAGTAACGCAACGCAAAGTAACGCAACGCAAAGTAACGTAACGCAAAGTAAAACAACGTACTACAACACAATGCAAAGTAACAACGCAAAGTAACGCAACGCAAAGTAACACAACACAAAGTAACACAACACAAAAGTAACGCAAAACAAACTAAAACAACACAAAGTAACACAACGTACTACAACACAATGCAAAGTAACAACGCAAAGTAACGCAACGCAAATTAACGCAACGCAAAGTAACACAATGCAAAGTAACGCAACGCAGAGTAACGCAACGCAGAGTAACGCAACGCAAAGTAAAGCAAAGCAAAGTAACGCAACGCAAAGTAACACAACGCAAAGTAACACAACGCAAAGTAACAAAACGCAAAGTAACGCAACGCAAAGTAACTCAACGCAAAGTAACGCAAGGCAAAGCAACACAACGCAAAGTAACACAACGTAAAGTAACACAATGCAAAGTAACACAACGCAAAGGAACACAACGCAAAGTAACACAACGCAAAGTAACGCAACACATTACAACACAAGGCAAAGTAATGTAACGCAAAGTAACGTAACGCAAAGTAACGCAATGCAAATTAACGCAACGCAAAGTAACGCAACGCAAAGTAAAACAACGTACTACAACACAATGCAAAGTAAAAACGCAAAGTAACGCAACGCAAAGTAACACAACACAAAGTAACACAACACAAAAGTAACGCAAAACAAACTAAAACAACGCAAAGTAACACAACGTACTACAACACAATGCAAAGTAACAACGCAGAGTAACGCAACGCAAAGTAACGCAACGCAGAGTAACGCAACGCAGAGTAACGCAACGCAGAGTAACACAACGCAAAGTAACGCAACACATTACAACACAAGACAAAGTAACGTAACGCAAAGTAACGCAACGCAAATTAACGCAACGCAAAGTAACGCAACGCAAAGTAACGCAGCGCAAAGTAAAACAACATACTACAACACAATGCAAAGTAAAAACGCAAAGTAACGCAACGCAAAGTAACGCTACGCAAAGTAATGCAACGCAAAGTAACACAACGCAAAGTAACACAACGCAAAGTAACACAACGCAAAGTAATACAACCCAAAGTAACGCAACGCAAAGTAACACAACGCAAAGTAACACAACGCAAAGTAACACAACGCAAAGTAACGCAACACATTACAACACAAGGCAAAGTAACATAACGCAAAGTAGCGTAACGCAAAGTAACGTAACGCAAAGTAACGCAACACAAATTAACGCAACGTAAAGTAACGCAACGCAAAGTAAAACAATGTACTACAACACAATGCAAAGTAACATCGCAAAGTAACGCAACGCAAAGTAACACAACACAAAGTAACACAACACAAAAGTAACTCAAAACAAACTAAAACAACGCAAAGTAACACAACGTACTACAACACAATGCAAAGTAACAACGCAAAGTAACGCAACGCAAATTAACGCAACGCAAAGTAACACAACGCAAAGTAACGCAACGCAGAGTAATGCAACGCAAAGTAAAGCAAAGCAAAGTAACGCAAAGTAACGCAAAGTAACACAATGCAAAGTAACACAACGCAAAGTAACAAAACGCAAAGTAACGCAACGCAAAGTAACTCAACGCAAAGTAACGCAAGTTAAAGTAACACAACGCAAAGTAACACAACGCAAAGTAACACAACGCAAAGTAACACAACGCAAAGTAACGCAACACATTACAACACAAGGCAAAGTAACGTAACGCAAAGTAACGCAACGCAAATTAACGCAACGCAAAGTAACGCAACGCAAAGTAACGCAAGACATTACAACACAAGGCAAAGTAAAGAAACGCAAAGTAACGCAACGCAAATTAACGCAACGCAAAGTAACGCAACGCAAAGTAACGCAATGCAAAGTAACGCAAGACATTACAACACAAGGCAAAGTAAAGAAACGCAAAGTAACGCAAGGCAAAGTAACGCAACGCAAAGTAACGCAACACAAAGTAACACAATGCAAAGTCATGCAATGTTCTACAACACAACGCAAAGTAACACAACGCAAAGTAACACAACGCAAAGTAATGCAATACATTACAACACAAGGCAAAGTAACGTAACGCAAAGTAACGCAACGCAAATTAACGCAACGCAAAGTAACGCAACGCAAAGTAACGCAATGCAAAGTAACGCAACGCAAAGTAACACAACGCAAAGTAACGCAACGCAAAGTAACGCAACACAAAGTAACACAACACAAAGTAACGCAAAACAAACTAAAACAACGCAAAGTAACACAACGTACTACAACACAATGCAAAATAACAACGCAAAGTAACGCAACGCAAAGTAACGCGACGCAAAGTAACGCAACGCAAAGTAACACAACGCAAAGTAACGCAATGCAACGCACTACAACACAAGGCAAAGTAACACAAGGCAAAGTAACACAACGCAAAGTAATGCAACGCAACGTACTACAATACAACGCAAAGTAACACAACACAAAGTAACACAACACAAAGTAACGTAATGCAAAGTAATGCAACGCAAAGTAACGCAATGCAAAGTAACACAACGCAAAGTAACAACGCAAAGTAACACAACGCAAAGTAATGCAACACATTACAACACAAGGCAAAGTAACGCAACGCAAAGTAACGCAACGCAAAGTAACGCAACGCAAAGTAACGCAATGCAAAGTAACGCAACGCAAAGTAACACAACGCAAAGTAACGCAACGCAAAGTAACGCAACGCAAAGTAACACAACACAAAGTAACGCAAAACAAACTAAAACAACGCAAAGTAACACAACGTACTACAACACAATGCAAAGTAACAACGCAAAGTAACGCAACGCAAAGTAACGCAACGCAAAGTAACACAACGCAAAGTAACGCAATGCAACGCAATACAACACAAGGCAAAGTAACACAACGCAAAGTAACACAACGCAAAGTAACAAAACGCCAAGTAACGCAACGCAAAGTAACTCAACGCAAAGTAACTCAACGCAAAGTAACGCAAGTCAAAGTAACACAACGCAAAGTAACGCAATGCAACGCACTACAACACAAGGCAAAGTAACACAACGCAAAGTAACACAACGCAAAGTAACAAAACGCCAAGTAACGCAACGCAAAGTAACTCAACGCAAAGTAACTCAACGCAAAGTAACGCAAGTCAAAGTAACACAACGCAAAGTAACGCAATGCAACGCACTACAACACAAGGAAAAGTAACACAACGCAAAGTAACACAACGCAAAGTAACAAAACGCAAAGTAACACAACGCAAAGTAACTCAACGCAAAGTAACACAACGCAAAGTAACACAATGCAAAGTAACGCAACGAAAAGTAACACAACGCAAAGTAACACAAGGCAAAGTAACACAAGGCAAAGTAACACAACGCAAAGTAACACAATGCAAAGTAACACAACGTACTACAAATCAAGGCAAAGTAACACAACGCAAAGTAATGCAACGCAACGTACTACAATACAACGCAAAGTAACACAACACAAAGTAACACAACACAAAGTAAAGCAATGCAAAGTAATGCAACGCAAAGTAACGCAATGCAAAGTAACACAACGCAAAGTAACAACGCAAAGTAACACAACGCAAACTAATGCAACACATTACAACACAAGGCGAAGTAACGCAAGGCAAAGTAACGCAACGCAAAGTAACTCAACACAAAGTAACACAATGCAAAGTCATGCAATGTTCTACAACACAACGCAAAGTAACACAACGCAAAGTAACACAACGCAAAGTAATGCAATACATTACAACACAAGGCAAAGTAACGTAACGCAAAGTAACGCCACGCAAATTAACGCAACGCAAAGTAACGCAACGCAAAGTAACGCAATGCAAAGTAACGCAACGCAAAGTAACACAACGCAAAGTAACGCAACGCAAAGTAACGCAACACAAAGTAACACAACACAAAGTAATGCAAAACAAACTAAAACAACGCAAAGTAACACATCGTACTACAACACAATGCAAAGTAACAACGCAAAGTAACGCAACGCAAAGTAACGCAACGCAAAGTAACGCAACGCAAAGTAACACAACGCAAAGTAACGCAATGCAACGCACTACAACACAAGGCAAAGTAACAAAAGGCAAAGTAACACAACGCAAAGTAACAAAACGCAAAGTAACACAACGCAAAGTAACAAAACGCAAAGTAACGCAACGCAAAGTAACTCAACGCAAAGTAACGCAAGGCAAAGTAACACAACGCAAAGTAACACAACGCAAAGTAATACAACCCAAAGTAACGCAATACAAAGTAACACAACGCAAAGTAACACAACGCAAAGTAACGCAACACATTACAACACAAGGCAAAGTAACGTAACGCAAAGTAACGCAACGCAAATTAACGCAACGCAAAGTAACGCAACGCAAAGTAACACAACATACTACAACACAATGCAAAGTAACAACGCAAAGTAACGCAATGCAAAGTAACACAACACAAAGTAACACAACACAAAGTAACGCAAAACAAACTAAAACAACGCAAAGTAACACAACGTACTACAACACAATGCAAAGTAACAACCAAAGTAACGCAACGCAAAGTAACGCAACGCAGAGTAACGCAACGCAAAGTAACGCAACGCAAAGTAACACAACGCAAAATAACGCAACGCAAAGTAACGCAACGCAAAGTAACACAACGCAAAGTAACGCAACGCAAAGTAACACAACGCAAAGTAACGCAACGCAAAGTAACGCAATGCAACGCACTACAACACAACGCAAAGTAACACAACGCAAAGTAACACAACGCAAAGTGACGCAACACATTACAACACAAGGCAAAGTAACGCAACGCAAAGTAACGCAAGGCAAAGTAACGCAACGCAAAGTAACGCAATGCAACGCACTACAACACAACGCAAAGTAACACAACGCAAAGTAACACAACGCAAAGTGACGCAACACATTACAACACAAGGCAAAGTAACGCAAGGCAAAGTAACGCAAGGCAAAGTAACGCAACGCAAAGTAACGCAATGCAAAGTAACGCAACGCAAAGTAACGCAATGCAACGCAAGGCAAAGTAACACAACGCAAAGTAACGCAATGCAACGCACTACAACACAAGGCAAAGTAACACAACGTAAAGTAACACAACGCAAAGTAACACAACGCAAAGTAACACAACGCAAAGTAATACAACCCAAAGTAACGCAACGCAAAGTAACGCAACGCAAAGTAAAACAACATACTACAACACAATGCAAAGTAACAACGCAAAGTAACGCAACGCAAAGTAACACAACACAAAGTAACACAACACAAAAGTAACGCAAAACAAACTAAAACAACGCAAAGTAACACAACGTACTACAACACAATGCAAAGTAACAACGCAAAGTAACGCAACGCAAAGTAACGCAACGCAAAGTAACGCAACGCAAAGTAACACAACGCAAAGTAACGCAACGCAGAGTAACGCAACGCAGAGTAACGCAACGCAGAGTAACGCAACGCAAAGTAACACAACGCAAAGTAACACAACGCAAAGTAACGCAACCCAAAGTAACGCAACGCAAAATTACACAACGCAAAGTAACACAACGCAAAGTAACGCAACGCAAAGTAACGCAACGCAAAGTAACGCAACGCAAAGTAACGCAACGCAAAGTAACGCAATGCAACGCACTACAACACAACGCAAAGTAACACAACGCAAAGTAACACAACGCAAAGTGACGCAACACATTACAACACAAGGCAAAGTAACGCAACGCAAAGTAACGCAAGGCAAAGTAACGCAACGCAAAGTAACGCAATGCAACGCACTACAACACAACGCAAAGTAACACAACGCAAAGTAACACAACGCAAAGTGACGCAACACATTACAACACAAGGCAAAGTAACGCAACGCAAAGTAACGCAAGGCAAAGTAACGCAACGCAAAGTAACGCAACGCAAAGTAACGCAACGCAAAGTAACGCAATGCAACGCAAGGCAAAGTAACACAACGCAAAGTAACGCAATGCAACGCACTACAACACAAGGCAAAGTAACACAACGTAAAGTAACACAACGCAAAGTAACACAACGCAAAGTAACACAACGCAAAGTAATACAACCCAAAGTAACGCAACGCAAAGTAACGCAACGCAAAGTAACGCAACGCAAAGTAACGCAATGCAACGCAAGGCAAAGTAACACAACGCAAAGTAACGCAATGCAACGCACTACAACACAAGGCAAAGTAACACAACGTAAAGTAACACAACGCAAAGTAACACAACGCAAAGTAACACAACGCAAAGTAATACAACGCAAAGTAACGCAACGCAAAGTAACACAACACAAAGTAACACAACACAAAAGTAACGCAAAACAAACTAAAACAACGCAAAGTAACACAACGTACTACAACACAATGCAAAGTAACAACGCAAAGTAACGCAACGCAAAGTAACGCAACGCAAAGTAACGCAACGCAAAGTAACACAACGCAAAGTAACGCAACGCAGAGTAACGCAACGCAGAGTAACGCAACGCAAAGTAACACAACGCAAAGTAACACAACGCAAAGTAATGCAACCCAAAGTAACGCAACGCAAAATTACACAACGCAAAGTAACACAACGCAAAGTAACACAACGCAAAGTAACACAACGCAAAGTAACGCAACACATTACAACACAAGGCAAAGTAACAACACAAAGTAACGCAACGCAAATTAACGCAACGCAAAGTAACACAACACATTACAACACAAGGCAAAGTAACAACGCAAAGTAACGTAACGCAAAGTAACGTAACGCAAAGTAACGTAACGCAAAGTAACGCAACGCAAAGTAAAACAACGTAATACAACACAATGCAAAGTAACAACACAAAGTAACGCAACGCAAAGTAACACAACACAAAGTAACACAACACAAAAGTAACTCAAAACAAACTAAAACAACGCAAAGTAAAACAACGTACTACAACACAATGCAAAGTAACAACGCAAAGTAACGCAACGCAAATTAACGCAACGCAAAGTAACACAACGCAAAGTAACGCAACGCAGAGTAACGCAACGCAGAGTAAAGCAACGCAAAGTAAAGCAAAGCAAAGTAACGCAATGCAAAGTAACACAACGCAAAGTAACACAACGCAAAGTAACAAAACGCCAAGTAACGCAACGCAAAGTAACTCAATGCAAAGTAACTCAACGCAAAGTAACGCAAGGCAAAGTAACACAACGCAAAGTAACGCAATGCAACGCACTACAACACAAGGCAAAGTAACACAACGCAAAGTAACACAACGCAAAGTAACAAAACGCAAAGTAACACAACGCAAAGTAACTCAACGCAAAGTAACACAACGCAAAGTAACACAATGCAAAGTAACGCAACGAAAAGTAACACAACGCAAAGTAACACAAGGCAAAGTAACACAAGGCAAAGTAACACAACGCAAAGTAACAAAATGCAAAGTAACACAACGTACTACAAATCAAGGCAAAGTAACACAACGCAAAGTAATGCAACGCAACGTACTACAATACAACGCAAAGTAACACAACACAAAGTAACACAACACAAAGTAACGCAATGCAAAGTAATGCAACGCAAAGTAACGCAATGCAAAGTAACGCAACGCAAAGTAACACAACGCAAAGTAACGCAACGCAAAGTAACGCAACGCAAAGTAACGCAACGCAAAGTAACGTAACGCAAAGTAAAACAACGTACTACAACACAATGCAAAGTAACAACGCAAAGTAACGCAACGCAAAGTAACACAACACAAAGTAACACAACACAAAAGTAACGCAAAACAAACTAAAACAACACAAAGTAACACAACGTACTACAACACAATGCAAAGTAACAACGCAAAGTAACGCAACGCAAATTAACGCAACGCAAAGTAACACAATGCAAAGTAACGCAACGCAGAGTAACGCAACGCAGAGTAACGCAACGCAAAGTAAAGCAAAGCAAAGTAACGCAACGCAAAGTAACACAACGCAAAGTAACACAACGCAAAGTAACAAAACGCAAAGTAACGCAACGCAAAGTAACTCAACGCAAAGTAACGCAAGGCAAAGCAACACAACGCAAAGTAACACAACGTAAAGTAACACAATGCAAAGTAACACAACGCAAAGGAACACAACGCAAAGTAACACAACGCAAAGTAACGCAACACATTACAACACAAGGCAAAGTAATGTAACGCAAAGTAACGTAACGCAAAGTAACGCAATGCAAATTAACGCAACGCAAAGTAACGCAACGCAAAGTAAAACAACGTACTACAACACAATGCAAAGTAAAAACGCAAAGTAACGCAACGCAAAGTAACACAACACAAAGTAACACAACACAAAAGTAACGCAAAACAAACTAAAACAACGCAAAGTAACACAACGTACTACAACACAATGCAAAGTAACAACGCAAAGTAACGCAACGCAGAGTAACGCAACGCAGAGTAACGCAACGCAGAGTAACACAACGCAAAGTAACGCAACACATTACAACACAAGACAAAGTAACGTAACGCAAAGTAACGCAACGCAAATTAACGCAACGCAAAGTAACGCAACGCAAAGTAACGCAGCGCAAAGTAAAACAACATACTACAACACAATGCAAAGTAAAAACGCAAAGTAACGCAACGCAAAGTAACGCAACGCAAAGTAATGCAACGCAAAGTAACACAACGCAAAGTAACACAACGCAAAGTAACACAACGCAAAGTAATACAACCCAAAGTAACGCAAAGCAAAGTAACACAACGCAAAGTAACACAACGCAAAGTAACACAACGCAAAGTAACGCAACACATTACAACACAAGGCAAAGTAACATAACGCAAAGTAGCGTAACGCAAAGTAACGTAACGCAAAGTAACGCAACACAAATTAACGCAACGTAAAGTAACGCAACGCAAAGTAAAACAATGTACTACAAAACAATGCAAAGTAACATCGCAAAGTAACGCAACGCAAAGTAACACAACACAAAGTAACACAACACAAAAGTAACTCAAAACAAACTAAAACAACGCAAAGTAACACAACGTACTACAACACAATGCAAAGTAACAACGCAAAGTAACGCAACGCAGAGTAATGCAACGCAAAGTAAAGCAAAGCAAAGTAACGCAAAGTAACGCAAAGTAACACAATGCAAAGTAACACAACGCAAAGTAACAAAACGCAAAGTAACGCAACGCAAAGTAACTCAACGCAAAGTAACGCAAGTTAAAGTAACACAACGCAAAGTAACACAACGCAAAGTAACACAACGCAAAGTAACACAACGCAAAGTAACGCAACACATTACAACACAAGGCAAAGTAACGTAACGCAAAGTAACGCAACGCAAATTAACGCAACGCAAAGTAACGCAACGCAAAGTAACGCAAGACATTACAACACAAGGCAAAGTAAAGAAACGCAAAGTAACGCAACGCAAATTAACGCAACGCAAAGTAACGCAACGCAAAGTAACGCAATGCAAAGTAACGCAAGACATTACAACACAAGGCAAAGTAAAGAAACGCAAAGTAACGCAAGGCAAAGTAACGCAACGCAAAGTAACGCAACACAAAGTAACACAATGCAAAGTCATGCAATGTTCTACAACACAACGCAAAGTAACACAACGCAAAGTAATGCAATACATTACAACACAAGGCAAAGTAACGTAACGCAAAGTAACGCAACGCAAATTAACGCAACGCAAAGTAACGCAACGCAAAGTAACGCAATGCAAAGTAACGCAACGCAAAGTAACACAACGCAAAGTAACGCAACGCAAAGTAACGCAACACAAAGTAACACAACACAAAGTAACGCAAAACAAACTAAAACAACGCAAAGTAACACAACTTACTACAACACAATGCAAAATAACAACGCAAAGTAACGCAACGCAAAGTAACGCGACGCAAAGTAACGCAACGCAAAGTAACACAACGCAAAGTAACGCAATGCAACGCACTACAACACAAGGCAAAGTAACACAAGGCAAAGTAACACAACGCAAAGTAATGCAACGCAACGTACTACAATACAACGCAAAGTAACACAACACAAAGTAACACAACACAAAGTAACGTAATGCAAAGTAATGCAACGCAAAGTAACGCAATGCAAAGTAACACAACGCAAAGTAACAACGCAAAGTAACACAACGCAAAGTAATGCAACACATTACAACACAAGGCAAAGTAACGCAACGCAAAGTAACGCAACGCAAAGTAACGCAACGCAAAGTAACGCAATGCAAAGTAACGCAACGCAAAGTAACACAACGCAAAGTAACGCAACGCAAAGTAACGCAACGCAAAGTAACACAACACAAAGTAACGCAAAACAAACTAAAACAACGCAAAGTAACACAACGTACTACAACACAATGCAAAGTAACAACGCAAAGTAACGCAACGCAAAGTAACGCAACGCAAAGTAACACAACGCAAAGTAACGCAATGCAACGCAATACAACACAAGGCAAAGTAACACAACGCAAAGTAACACAACGCAAAGTAACAAAACGCCAAGTAACGCAACGCAAAGTAACTCAACGCAAAGTAACTCAACGCAAAGTAACGCAAGTCAAAGTAACACAACGCAAAGTAACGCAATGCAACGCACTACAACACAAGGCAAAGTAACACAACGCAAAGTAACACAACGCAAAGTAACAAAACGCCAAGTAACGCAACGCAAAGTAACTCAACGCAAAGTAACTCAACGCAAAGTAACGCAAGTCAAAGTAACACAACGCAAAGTAACGCAATGCAACGCACTACAACACAAGGAAAAGTAACACAACGCAAAGTAACACAACGCAAAGTAACAAAACGCAAAGTAACACAACGCAAAGTAACTCAACGCAAAGTAACACAACGCAAAGTAACACAATGCAAAGTAACGCAACGAAAAGTAACACAACGCAAAGTAACACAAGGCAAAGTAACACAAGGCAAAGTAACACAACGCAAAGTAACACAATGCAAAGTAACACAACGTACTACAAATCAAGGCAAAGTAACACAACGCAAAGTAATGCAACGCAACGTACTACAATACAACGCAAAGTAACACAACACAAAGTAACACAACACAAAGTAAAGCAATGCAAAGTAATGCAACGCAAAGTAACGCAATGCAAAGTAACACAACGCAAAGTAACAACGCAAAGTAACACAACGCAAACTAATGCAACACATTACAACACAAGGCGAAGTAACGCAAGGCAAAGTAACGCAACGCAAAGTAACTCAACACAAAGTAACACAATGCAAAGTCATGCAATGTTCTACAACACAACGCAAAGTAACACAACGCAAAGTAACACAACGCAAAGTAATGCAATACATTACAACACAAGGCAAAGTAACGTAACGCAAAGTAACGCAACGCAAATTAACGCAACGCAAAGTAACGCAACGCAAAGTAACGCAATGCAAAGTAACGCAACGCAAAGTAACACAACGCAAAGTAACGCAACGCAAAGTAACGCAACACAAAGTAACACAACACAAAGTAATGCAAAACAAACTAAAACAACGCAAAGTAACACATCGTACTACAACACAATGCAAAGTAACAACGCAAAGTAACGCAACGCAAAGTAACGCAACGCAAAGTAACGCAACGCAAAGTAACACAACGCAAAGTAACGCAATGCAACGCACTACAACACAAGGCAAAGTAACAAAAGGCAAAGTAACACAACGCAAAGTAACAAAACGCAAAGTAACACAACGCAAAGTAACAAAACGCAAAGTAACGCAACGCAAAGTAACTCAACGCAAAGTAACGCAAGGCAAAGTAACACAACGCAAAGTAACACAACGCAAAGTAATACAACCCAAAGTAACGCAATACAAAGTAACACAACGCAAAGTAACACAACGCAAAGTAACGCAACACATTACAACACAAGGCAAAGTAACGTAACGCAAAGTAACGCAACGCAAATTAACGCAACGCAAAGTAACGCAACGCAAAGTAACACAACATACTACAACACAATGCAAAGTAACAACGCAAAGTAACGCAATGCAAAGTAACACAACACAAAGTAACACAACACAAAGTAACGCAAAACAAACTAAAACAACGCAAAGTAACACAACGTACTACAACACAATGCAAAGTAACAACGCGAAGTAACGCAACGCAAAGTAACGCAACGCAGAGTAACGCAACGCAAAGTAACGCAACGCAAAGTAACACAACGCAAAATAACGCAACGCAAAGTAACGCAACGCAAAGTAACACAACGCAAAGTAACGCAACGCAAAGTAACACAACGCAAAGTAACGCAACGCAAAGTAACGCAATGCAACGCACTACAACACAACGCAAAGTAACACAACGCAAAGTAACACAACGCAAAGTGACGCGACACATTACAACACAAGGCAAAGTAACGCAACGCAAAGTAACGCAAGGCAAAGTAACGCAACGCAAAATAACGCAATGCAACGCACTACAACACAACGCAAAGTAACACAACGCAAAGTAACACAACGCAAAGTGACGCAACACATTACAACACAAGGCAAAGTAACGCAAGGCAAAGTAACGCAAGGCAAAGTAACGCAACGCAAAGTAACGCAACGCAAAGTAACGCAACGCAAAGTAACGCAATGCAACGCAAGGCAAAGTAACACAACGCAAAGTAACGCAATGCAACGCACTACAACACAAGGCAAAGTAACACAACGTAAAGTAACACAACGCAAAGTAACACAACGCAAAGTAACACAACGCAAAGTAATACAACCCAAAGTAACGCAACGCAAAGTAACGCAACGCAAAGTAAAACAACATACTACAACACAATGCAAAGTAACAACGCAAAGTAACGCAACGCAAAGTAACACAACACAAAGTAACACAACACAAAAGTAACGCAAAACAAACTAAAACAACGCAAAGTAACACAACGTACTACAACACAATGCAAAGTAACAACGCAAAGTAACGCAACGCAAAGTAACGCAACGCAAAGTAACGCAACGCAAAGTAACACAACGCAAAGTAACGCAACGCAGAGTAACGCAACGCAGAGTAACGCAACGCAGAGTAACGCAACGCAAAGTAACACAACGCAAAGTAACACAACGCAAAGTAACGCAACCCAAAGTAACGCAACGCAAAATTACACAACGCAAAGTAACACAACGCAAAGTAACGCAACGCAAAGTAACGCAACGCAAAGTAACGCAACGCAAAGTAACGCAACGCAAAGTAACGCAATGCAACGCACTACAACACAACGCAAAGTAACACAACGCAAAGTAACACAACGCAAAGTGACGCAACACATTACAACACAAGGCAAAGTAACGCAACGCAAAGTAACGCAAGGCAAAGTAACGCAACGCAAAGTAACGCAATGCAACGCACTACAACACAACGCAAAGTAACACAACGCAAAGTAACACAACGCAAAGTGACGCAACACATTACAACACAAGGCAAAGTAACGCAACGCAAAGTAACGCAAGGCAAAGTAACGCAACGCAAAGTAACGCAACGCAAAGTAACGCAATGCAACGCAAGGCAAAGTAACACAACGCAAAGTAACGCAATGCAACGCACTACAACACAAGGCAAAGTAACACAACGTAAAGTAACACAACGCAAAGTAACACAACGCAAAGTAACACAACGCAAAGTAATACAACCCAAAGTAACGCAACGCAAAGTAACGCAACGCAAAGTAAAACAACATACTACAACACAATGCAAAGTAACAACGCAAAGTAACGCAACGCAAAGTAACACAACACAAAGTAACACAACACAAAAGTAACGCAAAACAAACTAAAACAACGCAAAGTAACACAACGTACTACAACACAATGCAAAGTAACAACGCAAAGTAACGCAACGCAAAGTAACGCAACGCAAAGTAACGCAACGCAAAGTAACACAACGCAAAGTAACGCAACGCAGAGTAACGCAACGCAGAGTAACGCAACGCAGAGTAACGCAACGCAAAGTAACACAACGCAAAGTAACACAACGCAAAGTAATGCAACCCAAAGTAACGCAACGCAAAATTACACAACGCAAAGTAACACAACGCAAAGTAACACAACGCAAAGTAACACAACACATTACAACACAAGGCAAAGTAACAACGCAAAGTAACAACGCAAAGTAACGTAACGCAAAGTAACGTAACGCAAAGTAACGCAACGCAAATTAACGCAACGCAAAGTAACACAACGCAAAGTAACGCAACGCAGAGTAACGCAACGCAGAGTAAAGCAACGCAAAGTAAAGCAAAGCAAAGTAACGCAATGCAAAGTAACACAACGCAAAGTAACACAACGCAAAGTAACAAAACGCAAAGAAACGCAACGCAAAGTAACTCAACGCAAAGTAACGCAAGGCAAAGTAACACAACGCAAAGTAACACAACGCAAAGTAACACAACGCAAAGTAACACAACGCAAAGTAACGCAAGACATTACAACACAAGGCAAAGTAAAGAAACGCAAAGTAACGCAACGCAAATTAACGCAACGCAAAGTAACGCAACGCAAAGTAACGCAATGCAAAGTAACGCAACGCAAAGTAACACAACGCAAAGTAACGCAACGCAAAGTAACGCAACACAAAGTAACACAACACAAAGTAACGCAAAACAAACTAAAACAACGCAAAGTAACACAACGTACTACAACACAATGCAAAGTAACAACGCAAAGTAACGCAACGCAAAGTAACGCAACGCAAAGTAACGCAACGCAAAGTAACACAACGCAAAGTAACGCAATGCAACGCACTACAACACAAGGCAAAGTAACACAAGGCAAAGTAACACAACGCAAAGTAACAAAACGCCAAGTCACGCAACGCAAAGTAACTCAACGCAAAGTAACGCAAGGCAAAGTAACACAACGCAAAGTAACGCAATGCAACGCACTACAACACAAGGCAAAGTAACACAACGCAAAGTAACACAACGCAAAGTAACACAACGCAAAGTAACACAACGCAAAGTAACAAAACGCAAAGTAACGCAACGCAAAGTAACTCAACGCAAAGTAACGCAAGGCAAAGTAACACAACGCAAAGTAATACAACCCAAAGTAACGCAATACAAAGTAACACAACGCAAAGTAACACAACGCAAAGTAACGCAACACATTACAACACAAGGCAAAGTAACGTAACGCAAAGTAACGCAACGCAAATTAACGCAACGCAAAGTAACGCAACGCAAAGTAACACAACATACTACAACACAATGCAAAGTAACAACGCAAAGTAACGCAATGCAAAGTAACACAACACAAAGTAACACAACACAAAGTAACGCAAAACAAACTAAAACAACGCAAAGTAACACAACGTACTACAACACAATGCAAAGTAACAACGCAAAGTAACGCAACGCAAAGTAACGCAACGCAGAGTAACGCAACGCAAAGTAACGCAACGCAAAGTAACACAACGCAAAGTAACGCAACGCAAAGTAACGCAACGCAAAGTAACGCAACGCAAAGTAACGCAACGCAAAGTAACGCAATGCAACGCACTACAACACAACGCAAAGTAACACAACGCAAAGTAACACAACGCAAAGTGACGCAACACATTACAACACAAGGCAAAGTAACGCAACGCAAAGTAACGCAAGGCAAAGTAACGCAACGCAAAGTAACGCAATGCAACGCACTACAACACAACGCAAAGTAACACAACGCAAAGTAACACAACGCAAAGTGACGCAACACATTACAACACAAGGCAAAGTAACGCAACGCAAAGTAACGCAAGGCAAAGTAACGCAACGCAAAGTAACGCAACGCAAAGTAAGGCAACGCAAAGTAACGCAATGCAACGCAAGGCAAAGTAACACAACGCAAAGTAACGCAATGCAACGCACTACAACACAAGGCAAAGTAACACAACGTAAAGTAACACAACGCAAAGTAACACAACGCAAAGTAACACAACGCAAAGTAATACAACCCAAAGTAACGCAACGCAAAGTAACGCAACGCAAAGTAAAACAACATACTACAACACAATGCAAAGTAACAACGCAAAGTAACGCAACGCAAAGTAACACAACACAAAGTAACACAACACAAAAGTAACGCAAAACAAACTAAAACAACGCAAAGTAACACAACGTACTACAACACAATGCAAAGTAACAACGCAAAGTAACGCAACGCAAAGTAACGCAACGCAAAGTAACGCAACGCAAAGTAACACAACGCAAAGTAACGCAACGCAGAGTAACGCAACGCAGAGTAACGCAACGCAGAGTAACGCAACGCAAAGTAACACAACGCAAAGTAACACAACGCAAAGTAATGCAACCCAAAGTAACGCAACGCAAAATTACACAACGCAAAGTAACACAACGCAAAGTAACACAACGCAAAGTAACGCAACACATTACAACACAAGGCAAAGTAACAACACAAGGCAAAGTAACAACACAAAGTAACGCAACGCAAATTAACGCAACGCAAAGTAACACAACACATTACAACACAAGGCAAAGTAACAACGCAAAGTAACGTAACGCAAAGTAACGTAACGCAAAGTAACGTAACGCAAAGTAACGCAACGCAAAGTAAAACAACGTAATACAACACAATGCAAAGTAACAACGCAAAGTAACGCAACGCAAAGTAACACAACACAAAGTAACACAACACAAAAGTAACTCAAAACAAACTAAAACAACGCAAAGTAACACAACGTACTACAACACAATGCAAAGTAACAACGCAAAGTAACGCAACGCAAATTAACGCAATGCAAAGTAACACAACGCAAAGTAACGCAACGCAAAGTAACGCAACGCAGAGTAAAGCAACGCAAAGTAAAGCAAAGCAAAGTAACGCAATGCAAAGTAACACAACGCAAAGTAACACAACGCAAAGTAACAAAACGCAAAGTAACGCAACGCAAAGTAACTCAACGCAAAGTAACGCAAGGCAAAGTAACACAACGCAAAGTAACACAACGCAAAGTAACACAACGCAAAGTAACACAACGCAAAGTAACGCAAGACATTACAACACAAGGCAAAGTAAAGAAACGCAAAGTAACGTAACGCAAAGTAACGCAACGCAAATTAACGCAACGCAAAGTAACGCAACGCAAAGTAAAACAATGTACTACAACACAATGCAAAGTAACAACGCAAAGTAACGCAACGCAAAGTAACACAACACAAAGTAACACAACACAAAAGTAACGCAAAAAAACTAAAACAACGCAAAGTAACACAACGTGCTACAACACAATGCAAAGTAACAACGCAGAATAACGCAACGCAGAGTAACGCAACGCAAAGTAACGCATCGCAAAGTAACGCAACTTAGAGTAACGCAACGCAGAGTAACACAATGCAAAGTAACGCAACACATTACAACACAAGACAAAGTAACGTAACGCAAAGTAACGCAACGCAAATTAACGCAACGCAAAGTAATGCAAAGCAAAGTAACGCAACGCAAAGTAACACAACGCAAAGTAACGCAACGCAAAGTAAAACAACATACTACAACACAATGCAAAGTAACAACGCAAAGTAACGCAACGCAAAGTAACACAACACAAAGTAACACAACACAAAAGTAACGCAAAACAAACTAAAACAACGCAAAGTAACACAACGTACTACAACACAATGCAAAGTAACAACGCAAAGTAACGCAACACAAAGTAAAGCAACGCAAAGTAACACAACGCAAAGTAACGCAACGCAGAGTAACGCAACGCAGAGTAACGCAACGCAAAGTAACACAACGCAAAGTAACACAACGCAAAGTAACGCAACGCAAAGTAACTCAACGCAAAGTAACGCAAGGCAAAGTAACACAACGCAAAGTAACACAACGCAAAGTAATACAACCCAAAGTAACGCAACGCAAAGTAACACAACGCAAAGTAACACAACGCAAAGTAACACAACGCAAAGTAACGCAACACATTACAACACAAGGCAAAGTAACGTAACGCAAAGTAACGTAACGCAAAGTAACGTAACGCAAAGTAACGTAACGCAAAGTAACGTAACGCAAAGTAACGTAACGCAAAGTAACGTAACGCAAAGTAACGTAACGCAAAGTAACGCAACGCAAATTATCGCAACGCAAAGTAACGCAACGCAAAGTAAAACAACGTACTACAACACAATGCAAAGTAACAACGCAAAGTAACGCAACGCAAAGTAACGCAACGCAAAGTAACACAACACAAAGTAACACAAAACAAAAGTAACTCAAAACAAACTAAAACAACGCAAAGTAACACAACGTACTACAACACAATGCAAAGTAACAACGCAAAGTAACGCAACGCAAATTAACGCAACGCAAAGTAACACAACGCAAAGTAACGCAACGCAGAGTAACGCAACGCAGAGTAACGCAACGCAGAGTAACGCAACTCAGAGTAACGCAACGCAAAGTAAAGCAAAGCAAAGTAACTTAACGCAAAGTAACACAACGCAAAGTAACACAACGCAAAGTAACAAAACGCAAAGTAACGCAACGCAAAGTAACTCAAGGCAAAGTAACGCAAGGCAAAGCAACATAACGCAAAGTAACACAACGGAAAGTAACACAACGCAAAGTAACACAACGCAAAGTCACACAATGCAAAGTAACACAACACAAAGTAACACAACACAAAGTAACACAACACAAAGTAACACAACACAAAGTAACGCAAAACAAACTAAAACAACGCAAAGTAACACAACGTACTACAACACAATGCAAAGTAACAACGCAAAGTAACGCAACGCAAAGTAACGCAACGCAAAGTAACGCAACGCAAAGTAACGCAAGGCAAAGTAACACAACACAAAGTAACACAACGCAAAATAATACAACCCAAAGTAACGCAACGCAAAGTAACACAACGCAAAGTAACACAACGCAAAGTAACACAACGCAAAGTGACGCAACACATTACAACACAAGGCAAAGTAACGCAACGCAAAGTAACGCAATGCAACGCAAGGCAAAGTAACACAACACAAAGTAACGCAATGCAACGCACTACAACACAAGGCAAAGTAACACAACGCAAAGTAACACAACGCAAAGTAACAAAACGTAAAGTAACGCAACGCAAAGTAACTCAACGCAAAGTAACGCAAGGCAAAGTAACACAACGCAAAGTAACACAACGCAAAGTAACACAACGCAAAGTAACAAAACGTAAAGTAACGCAACGCAAAGTAATACAACCCAAAGTAACGCAACGCAAAGTAACGCAACGCAAAGTAAAACAACGTACTACAACACAATGCAAAGTAACAACGCAAAGTAACGCAACGCAAAGTAACGCAACGCAAAGTAACGCAACGCAAAGTAACACAACGCAAAGTAACGCAACGCAGAGTAACGCAACGCAGAGTAACGCAACGCAGAGTAACGCAACGCAAAGTAACACAACGCAAAGTAACACAACGCAAAGTAATGCAACCCAAAGTAACGCAACGCAAAATTACACAACGCAAAGTAACACAACGCAAAGTAACACAACGCAAAGTAACGCAACACATTACAACACAAGGCAAAGTAACAACACAAAGTAACGCAACGCAAATTAACGCAACGCAAAGTAACACAACACATTACAACACAAGGCAAAGTAACAACGCAAAGTAACCTAACGCAAAGTAACGTAACGCAAAGTAACGTAACGCAAAGTAACGCAACGCAAAGTAAAACAACGTAATACAACACAATGCAAAGTAACAACGCAAAGTAACGCAACGCAAAGTAACACAACACAAAGTAACACAACACAAAAGTAACTCAAAACAAACTAAAACAACGCAAAGTAACACAACGTACTACAACACAATGCAAAGTAACAACGCAAAGTAACGCAACGCAAATTAACGCAACGCAAAGTAACACAACGCAAAGTAACGCAACGCAAAGTAACGCAACGCAGAGTAAAGCAACGCAAAGTAAAGCAAAGCAAAGTAACGCAATGCAAAGTAACACAACGCAAAGTAACAAAACGCAAAGTAACGCAACGCAAAGTAACTCAACGCAAAGTAACGCAAGGCAAAGTAACACAACGCAAAGTAACACAACGCAAAGTAACACAACGCAAAGTAACGCAAGACATTACAACACAAGGCAAAGTAAAGAAACGCAAAGTAACGTAACGCAAAGTAACGCAACGCAAATTAACGCAACGCAAAGTAACGCAACGCAAAGTAAAACAACGTACTACAACACAATGCAAAGTAACAACGCAAAGTAACGCAACGCAAAGTAACACAACACAAAGTAACACAACACAAAAGTAACGCAAAAAAAACTAAAACAACGCAAAGTAACACAACGTGCTACAACACAATGCAAAGTAACAACGCAGAGTAACGCAACGCAAAGTAACGCATCGCAAAGTAACGCAACTTAGAGTAACGCAACGCAGAGTAACACAATGCAAAGTAACGCAACACATTACAACACAAGACAAAGTAACGTAACGCAAAGTAACGCAACGCAAATTAACGCAACGCAAAGTAATGCAAAGCAAAGTAACGCAACGCAAAGTAACACAACGCAAAGTAACGCAACGCAAAGTAAAACAACATACTACAACACAATGCAAAGTAACAACGCAAAGTAACGCAACGCAAAGTAACACAACACAAAGTAACACAACACAAAAGTAACGCAAAACAAACTAAAACAACGCAAAGTAACACAACGTACTACAACACAATGCAAAGTAACAACGCAAAGTAACGCAACACAAAGTAAAGCAACGCAAAGTAACACAACGCAAAGTAACGCAACGCAGAGTAACGCAACGCAGAGTAACGCAACGCAAAGTAACACAACGCAAAGTAACACAACGCAAAGTAACACAACGCAAAGTAACGCAACGCAAAGTAACTAAACGCAAAGTAACGCAAGGCAAAGTAACACAACGCAAAGTAACACAACGCAAAGTAATACAACCCAAAGTAACGCAACGCAAAGTAACACAACGCAAAGTAACACAACGCAAAGTAACACAACGCAAAGTAACGCAACACATTACAACACAAGGCAAAGTAACGTAACGCAAAGTAACGTAACGCAAAGTAACGTAACGCAAAGTAACGTAACGCAAAGTAACGTAACGCAAAGTAACGTAACGCAAAGTAACGTAACGCAAAGTAACGTAACGCAAAGTAACGCAACGCAAATTATCGCAACGCAAAGTAACGCAACGCAAAGTAAAACAACGTACTACAACACAATGCAAAGTAACAACGCAAAGTAACGCAACGCAAAGTAACGCAACGCAAAGTAACGCAACGCAAAGTAACACAACACAAAGTAACACAAAACAAAAGTAACTCAAAACAAACTAAAACAACGCAAAGTAACACAACGTACTACAACACAATGCAAAGTAACAACGCAAAGTAACGCAACGCAAATTAACGCAACGCAAAGTAACACAACGCAAAGTAACGCAACGCAGAGTAACGCAACGCAGAGTAACGCAACGCAGAGTAACGCAACTCAGAGTAACGCAACGCAAAGTAAAGCAAAGCAAAGTAACTTAACGCAAAGTAACACAACGCAAAGTAACACAACGCAAAGTAACAAAACGCAAAGTAACGCAACGCAAAGTAACTCAAGGCAAAGTAACGCAAGGCAAAGCAACATAACGCAAAGTAACACAACGGAAAGTAACACAACGCAAAGTAACACAACGCAAAGTCACACAATGCAAAGTAACACAACACAAAGTAACACAACACAA
Organism: Pterois miles; assembly: GCA_947000775.1. Taxonomy (NCBI): domain Eukaryota; kingdom Metazoa; phylum Chordata; class Actinopteri; order Perciformes; family Scorpaenidae; genus Pterois; species Pterois miles. The sequence goes on from CAMQGK010000326.1 coordinate 208,959, forward strand.
AGTAACACAACACAAAGTAACGCAAAACAAACTAAAACAACGCAAAGTAACACAACGTACTACAACACAATGCAAAGTAACAACGCAAAGTAACGCAACGCAAAGTAACGCAACGCAAAGTAACGCAACGCAAAGTAACGCAAGGCAAAGTAACACAACACAAAGTAACACAACGCAAAATAATACAACCCAAAGTAACGCAACGCAAAGTAACACAACGCAAAGTAACACAACGCAAAGTAACACAACGCAAAGTGACGCAACACATTACAACACAAGGCAAAGTAACGCAACGCAAAGTAACGCAATGCAACGCAAGGCAAAGTAACACAACACAAAGTAACGCAATGCAACGCACTACAACACAAGGCAAAGTAACACAACGCAAAGTAACACAACGCAAAGTAACAAAACGTAAAGTAACGCAACGCAAAGTAACTCAACGCAAAGTAACGCAAGGCAAAGTAACACAACGCAAAGTAACACAACGCAAAGTAACACAACGCAAAGTAACAAAACGTAAAGTAACGCAACGCAAAGTAATACAACGCAAAGTAACGCAACGCAAAGTAACGCAACGCAAAGTAAAACAACGTACTACAACACAATGCAAAGTAACAACGCAAAGTAACGCAACGCAAAGTAACACAACACAAAGTAACACAACACAAAAGTAACGCAAAACAAACTAAAACAACGCAAAGTAACACAACGTACTACAACACAATGCAAAGTAACAACGCAAAGTAACGCAACACAAAGTAAAGCAACGCAAAGTAACACAACGCAAAGTAACGCAACGCAGAGTAACGCAACGCAGAGTAACGCAACGCAAAGTAACACAACGCAAAGTAACACAACGCAAAGTAACGCAACGCAAAGTAACTCAACGCAAAGTAACGCAAGGCAAAGTAACACAACGCAAAGTAACACAACGCAAAGTAATACAACCCAAAGTAACGCAACGCAAAGTAACACAACGCAAAGTAACACAACGCAAAGTAACACAACGCAAAGTAACGCAACACATTACAACACAAGGCAAAGTAACGTAACGCAAAGTAACGTAACGCAAAGTAACGTAACGCAAAGTAACGTAACGCAAAGTAACGTAACGCAAAGTAACGTAACGCAAAGTAACGTAACGCAAAGTAACGTAACGCAAAGTAACGCAACGCAAATTATCGCAACGCAAAGTAACGCAACGCAAAGTAAAACAACGTACTACAACACAATGCAAAGTAACAACGCAAAGTAACGCAACGCAAAGTAACGCAACGCAAAGTAACACAACACAAAGTAACACAAAACAAAAGTAACTCAAAACAAACTAAAACAACGCAAAGTAACACAACGTACTACAACACAATGCAAAGTAACAACGCAAAGTAACGCAACGCAAATTAACGCAACGCAAAGTAACACAACGCAAAGTAACGCAACGCAGAGTAACGCAACGCAGAGTAACGCAACGCAGAGTAACGCAACGCAGAGTAACGCAACGCAAAGTAAAGCAAAGCAAAGTAACTTAACGCAAAGTAACACAACGCAAAGTAACACAACGCAAAGTAACAAAACGCAAAGTAACGCAACGCAAAGTAACTCAACGCAAAGTAACGCAAGGCAAAGCAACATAACGCAAAGTAACACAACGGAAAGTAACACAACGCAAAGTAACACAACGCAAAGTCACACAATGCAAAGTAACATAACACAAAGTAACACAACACAAAGTAACACAACACAAAGTAACGCAAAACAAACTAAAACAACGCAAAGTAACACAACGTACTACAACACAATGCAAAGTAACAACGCAAAGTAACGCAACGCAAAGTAACACAACGCAAAGTAACGCAACGCAAAGTAACGCAAGGCAAAGTAACACAACACAAAGTAACACAACGCAAAATAATACAACCCAAAGTAACGCAACGCAAAGTAACACAACGCAAAGTAACACAACGCAAAGTAACACAACGCAAAGTGACGCAACACATTACAACACAAGGCAAAGTAACGCAACGCAAAGTAACGCAACGCAAAGTAACGCAATGCAACGCAAGGCAAAGTAACACAACACAAAGTAATGCAATGCAACGCACTAAAACACAAGGCAAAGTAACACAACGCAAAGTAACACAACGCAAAGTAACAAAACGTAAAGTAACGCAACGCAAAGTAACTCAACGCAAAGTAACGCAAGGCAAAGTAACACAACGCAAAGTAACACAACGCAAAGTAACAAAACGTAAAGTAACGCAACGCAAAGTAATACAACCCAAAGTAACGCAACGCAAAGTAACACAACGTGCTACAACACAATGCAAAGTAACAACGCAGAGTAACGCAACGCAAAGTAACGCAATGCAAAGTAACGCATCGCAAAGTAACGCAACGCAGAGTAACGCAACGCAGAGTAACACAATGCAAAGTAACGCAACACATTACAACACAAAACAAGGCAAAGTAACGTAACGCAAAGTAACGTAACGCAAAGTAACGTAACGCAAAGTAACGAAAAGCAAAGTAACGCAACGCAAAGTAACGCAACGCAAATTAACGCAACGCAAAGTAACGCATCGCAAAGTACAACACAAGGCAAAGTAACGTAACGCAAAGTAACGTAACGCAAAGTAACGTAACGCAAAGTAACGCAACGCAAATTAACGCAACGCAAAGTAACGCAACGCAAAGTAAAACAACGTACTACAAAACAATGCAAAGTAACAACGCAAAGTAACACAACGCAAAGTAACAAAACGCAAAGTAACGCAACGCAAAGTAACTCAACGCAAAGTAACGCAAGGCAAAGTAACACAACGCAAAGTAACACAACGCAAAGTAACACAACGCAAAGTAACACAACGCAAAGTAACACAACGCAAAGTAACACAACGCAAAGTAACGCAACACATTACAACACAAGGCAAAGTAAAGAAACGCAAAGTAACGTAACGCAAAGTAACGCAACGCAAATTAACGCAACGCAAAGTAACGCAACGCAAAGTAAAACAACGTACTACAACACAATGCAAAGTAACAACGCAAAGTAACGCAACGCAAAGTAACACAACACAAAGTAACACAAAACAAACTAAAACAACGCAAAGTAACACAACGTGCTACAACACAATGCAAAGTAACAACGCAGAGTAACGCAACGCAAAGTAACGCAACGCAAAGTAACGCATCGCAAAGTAACGCAACGCAGAGTAACGCAACGCAGAGTAACACAATGCAAAGTAATGCAACACATTACAACACAAGACAAAGTAACGTAACGCAAAGTAACGTAACGCAAAGTAACGCAAGGCAAAGTAACACAACGCAAAGTAACACAACGCAAAGTAATACAACCCAAAGTAACGCAACGCAAAGTAACACAACGCAAAGTAACACAACGCAAAGTAACACAACGCAAAGTAAAACAACGCAAAGTAACGCAACACATTACAACACAAGGCAAAGTAACGTAACGCAAAGTAGCGTAACGCAAAGTAACGTAACGCAAAGTAACGTAACGCAAAGTAACGTAACGCAAAGTAACGTAACGCAAAGTAACGCAACGCAAATTATCGCAACGCAAAGTAACGCAACGCAAAGTAAAACAACGTACTACAACACAATGCAAAGTAACAACGCAAAGTAACGCAACGCAAAGTAACGCAACGCAAAGTAACACAACACAAAGTAACACAAAACAAAAGTAACTCAAAACAAACTAAAACAACGCAAAGTAACACAACGTACTACAACACAATGCAAAGTAACAACGCAAAGTAACGCAACGCAAATTAACGCAACGCAAAGTAACACAACGCAAAGTAACGCAACGCAGAGTAACGCAACGCAGAGTAACGCAACGCAGAGTAACGCAACGCAAAGTAAAGCAAAGCAAAGTAACTTAACGCAAAGTAACACAACGCAAAGTAACACAACGCAAAGTAACAAAACGCAAAGTAACGCAACGCAAAGCAACATAACGCAAAGTAACACAACGGAAAGTAACACAACGCAAAGTAACACAACGCAAAGTCACACAATGCAAAGTAACACAACACAAAGTAACACAACACAAAGTAACACAACACAAAGTAACGCAAAACAAACTAAAACAACGCAAAGTAACACAACGTACTACAACACAATGCAAAGTAACAACGCAAAGTAACGCAACGCAAAGTAACGCAACGCAAAGTAACGCAACGCAGAGTAACGCAACGCAGAGTAACACAACGCAAAGTAACGCAACACATTACAACACAAGACAAAGTAACGTAACGCAAAGTAACGCAACGCAAATTAACGCAACGCAAAGTAACGCAACGCAAAGTAACGCAACGCAAAGTAAAACAACATACTACAACACAATGCAAAGTAAAAACGCAAAGTAACGCAACGCAACGTAACGCAACGCAAAGTAACGCAACGCAATGTAACGCAACGCAAAGTAACGCAACGCAAAGTAACACAACCCAAAGTAACACAACACTAAGTAACGCAAGACAAACTAAAACAACGCAAAGTAACACAATACAAAGTAACGCAATGGAAAGTAATGCAACGCAAAGTAACGCAATGCAAAGTAACACAACGCAAAGTAACAACAAAAAGTAACACAACGCAAAGTAACGCAACACATTACAACACAAAGCAAAATAACGCAATGCAAAGTAACGCAACGCAAAGTAACGCAACGCAAAGTAACACAATGCAAAGTCACGCAATGTTCTACAACATAACGCAAAGTAACACAATGCAAAGTAACACAACGCGAAGTAACGCAACGCAAAGTAACGCAACGCAAAGTAACACAACGCAAAGTAACGCAACGCAAAGTAACGCAACACAAAGTAACGCAACGCAAAATAACGCAACGCAACGCACTACAACACAAGGCAAAGTAACACAACGCAAAGTAACACAACGCAAAGTAACACAACGCAAAGTAACACAACGCAAAGTAACACAATGCAAAGTAACGCAACGAAAAGTAACACAACGCACTATAACACATCGCAAAGTAACACAAGGCAAAGTAACACAACGCAAAGTAACACAATGCAAAGTAACACTACGTACTACAAATCAAGGCAAAGTAACACAACGCAAAGTAATGCAACGCAACGTAGTACAATACAACGCAAAGTAACACAACACAAAGTAACACAACACAAAGTAACGTAATGCAAAGTAATGCAACGCAAAGTAACGCAATGCAAAGTAACACAACGCAAAGTAACAACGCAAAGTAACACAACGCAAAGTAATGCAACACATTACAACACAAGGCAAAGTAACGCAAGGCAAAGTAACGCAAGGCAAAGTAACGCAACGCAAAGTAACGCAACGCAAATTAACGCAATGCAAAGTAACGCAACGCAAAGTAACACAACGCGAAGTAACGCAACGCAAAGTAACGCAACGCAAAGTAACACAACACAAAGTAACGCAAAACAAACTAAAACAACGCAAAGTAACACAACGTACTACAACACAATGCAAAGTAACAACGCAAAGTAACGCAACGCAAAGTAACGCAACGCAAAGTAACGCAACGCAAAGTAACACAACGCAAAGTAACGCAATGCAACGCAATACAACACAAGGCAAAGTAACACAACGCAAAGTAACACAACGCAAAGTAACAAAACGCCAAATAACGCAACGCAAAGTAACTCAACGCAAAGTAACTCAACGCAAAGTAACGCAAGGCAAAGTCACACAACGCAAAGTCACACAACGCAAAGTAACACAACGCAAAGTAACACAACGCAAAGTAACAACGCAAAGTAACGCAAAACAACGCACTACAACGCATCACACTACAACGCAATGCAAATTAACACAAGGCAAAGTAACGCAAAACAAAGTAACACAACGCAAAGTAACGCAACGCAAAGTAACGCAACGCAAAGTAACGCAACGCATTACAACACAATGCAAAGTAACGCAACGCAAAGTAACACAATGCACTACAACAAAAGGCAAAGTAACGCAACGCAAAGTGACACAACGCAAAGGAACAAAATGCAAAGTAACGCAATGCAAAATAACGCAACGCAAAGTAATTCAACGCAAAGTAACACAACCCAAAGTAACACAACCCAAAGTAACACAACCCAAAGTAACACAACGCAACGCACTACAACACAAGGCAAAGTAACACAATGCAAAGTAAGGCAACACATTACAACACAAGGTAAAGTAACGCAACGCAAAGTAATAACACAGAGTAATGCAATGCAACGCACTACAACACAAGGCAAAGTAACACAATGCAAAGTAAGGCAACACATTACAACACAAGGTAAAGTAACGCAACGCAAAGTAATAACACAGAGTAATGCAATGCAACGCACTAAAACACAAGGCAAAGTAACACAACGCAAAATAACACAACGCAAAGTACCAACTTAAAGTAACGCAACACAACGCACTACAACGCATCGCTCTACAACGCAACGTACTACAACATAACACAAAGTAACGAAATGCAAAGTAACGCAACGCAAAGTAACGCAACGCAAAGTAACGCAATGCACTACAACACAAGGCAAAGTAACGCAAAACAAAGAAACCCAAAACAAAGTAACACAACGCAAAGTAACACAAGGCAAAGTAACACAACGCAAAGTAACGCAACGCAAAATAACGCAACGCACTACAACACAATGCAAAGTAACGCAACGCAAAGTAACACAACGCAAAGTAACGCAACGCAAAGTAACGCAACGCAAAGTAACGCAACACATTACAACACAAGACAAAGTAAAGCAACGCGAAGTAACACGACGCAAAGTAAGGCAATGCAAAGTAACAATGCATAGTAACGCAAGGCAAAGTAAGACAACCTAAAGTAACGCAACACATTACAACACAAGGCAAAGTAACGCAACGTACTACTACACAACACAAAGTAACGCAAGGCAAAGTAACGCAACACAAAGTAATGCAACGCAAAGTAATGCAACGCAAAGTAGCGCAACGCAATGCACTACAACACAAGGCAAAGTAACGCAACGCAAAGTAACGCAACGCATTACAACACAAAGCAAAGTAACGCAAAACAAAGTAACACAACGCAAAGTAACACAAGGCAAAGTGACACAACGCAAAGTGACACAACGCAAAGTAACGCAACGCAAAGTCACGCAACGCAAAGTAACGCAATTCACTACAACATAAGGCATAGTAACGCAACGCAAAGTAACACAACGCAAAGTAACACAATGCAAAGTAACGCAACGCAAAGTAACGCAACGCAAAGTAACGCAACGCAATGTAACGCAACCCAAAGTAACACAATGCAAAGTACAGCAAAGCAAAGTAACACAACGCAAATTAACACAACACAAACTAACGCAACGCACTACGACAATGCAAAGTAACACAAGGCAAAGTAACACAAGGCAAAGTAACACAACGCACTACAACACAAGGCAAAGTAATGCAACGCAAAGTGAAACAACGCAAAGGAACACAATGCAAAGTAACGCAACGCAAAGTAACGCAACGCAATGTAACGCAACGTTCTACAAAAAAAGGGATAGTAACGCAATGCAAAGTAACACAACCCAAAGTAACACAACCCAAAGTAACACAACGCAACGCACTACAACACAAGGCAAAGTAAAACAACGCAAAGTAACGCAACACATTACAACACAAGGTAAAGTAACGCAACGCAAAGTAACACAACACAAAGTAATGCAACGCAATGCACTAAAACACAAGGCAAAGTCACACAACGCAAAGTAACACAACGCAAAGTAACAACGCAAAGTAACGCAAAACAGCGCACTACAACGCACTACAACGCAACGCAAAGTAACGCAACGCAAAGTAACGCAATGCACTACAACACAAGGCAAAGTAACGCAAAACAAAGAAACGCAAAACGAAGTAACACAAGGCAAAGTAACACAAGGCAAAGTAACACAACGCAAAGTAATGCAATGCAAAGTAACGCAACGGACTACAACACAATGCAAAGTAACGCAACGCAAAGTAACACAACGCAAAGTAACACAACGCAAAGTAACGCAACGCAACGCAAAGTTACGCAACACATTACAACACAAGACAAAGTAACGCAACGCAAAGTAACACGACGCAAAGTAACGCAACGCAAAGTAACAATGCAAAGTAACGCAAGGCAAAGTAAGTCAACGCAAAGTAACGCAACACATTACACCACAAGGCAAAGTAACGCAACGTACTACTACACAACACAAAGTAACGCAAGGCAAAGTAACGCAACACAAAGTAATGCAACGCAAAGTAATGCAACGCAAAGTAGCGCAACGCAACGCACTACAACGTATCACACTACAACGCATCGCACTACAACGCAACGTACTACAACATAACACAAAGTAACGAAATGCAAAGTAACGAAATGCAAACTAACCCAACGCAAAGTAACGCAAAGCACTACAACACAAGGCAAAGTAACGCAAAACAAAGAAAAGCAAAACAAAGTAACACAACGCAAAGTAACACAAGGCAAAGTAACACAACGCAAAGTAACGCAACGCAAAATAACGCAACGCACTACAACACAATGCAAAGTAACGCAACGCAAAGTAACACAACGCAAAGTAACGCAACGCAAAGTAACGCAACGCAAAGTAACGCAACACATTACAACACAAGACAAAGTAAAGCAATGCGAAGTAACACTACGCAAAGTAAGGCAATGCAAAGTAACAATGCATAGTAACGCAAGGCAAAGTAAGGCAACCTAAAGTAACGCAACACATTACAACACAAGGCAAAGTAACGCAACGTACTACTACACAACACAAAGTAACGCAAGGCAAAGTAACGCAACACAAAGTAATGCAACACAAAGTAATGCAACGCAAAGTAGCGCAACGCAATGCACTACAACACAAGGCAAAGTAACGCAACGCAAAGTAACGCAACGCATTACAACACAAAGCAAAGTAACGCAAAACAAAGTAACACAACGCAAAGTAACACAAGGCAAAGTGACACAACGCAAAGTAACGCAACGCAAAGTCACGCAACGCAAAGTAACGCAATTCACTACAACATAAGGCATAGTAACGCACGCAAAGTAACACAACGCAAAGTAACACAATGCAAAGTAACGCAACGCAAAGTAACGCAACGCAAAGTAACGCAACGCAATGTAACGCAACCCAAAGTAACACAATGCAAAGTAAAGCAAAGCAAAGTAACACAACGCAAATTAACACAACACAAACTAACGCAACGCACTACGACAATGCAAAGTAACACAAGGCAAAGTAACACAAGGCAAAGTAACACAACGCACTACAACACAAGGCAAAGTAATGCAACGCAAAGTGACACAACGCAAAGGAACACAATGCAAAGTAACGCAACGAAAAGTAACGCAACGCAATGTAACGCAACGTTCTACAAAAAAAGGGATAGTAACGCAATGCAAAGTAACACAACCCAAAGTAACACAACCCAAAGTAACACAACGCAACGCACTACAACACAAGGCAAAGTAAAACAACGCAAAGTAACGCAACACATTACAACACAAGGTAAAGTAACGCAACGCAAAGTAACACAACACAAAGTAATGCAACGCAATGCACTAAAACACAAGGCAAAGTCACACAACGCAAAGTAACACAACGCAAAGTAACAACGCAAAGTAACGCAAAACAGCGCACTACAACGCACTACAACGCAACGCAAAGTAACGCAACGCAAAGTAACGCAATGCACTACAACACAAGGCAAAGTAACGCAAAACAAAGAAACGCAAAACAAAGTAACACAAGGCAAAGTAACACAAGGCAAAGTAACACAACGCAAAGTAACGCAATGCAAAGTAACGCAACGGACTACAACACAATGCAAAGTAACGCAACGCAAAGTAACACAACGCAAAGTAACACAACGCAAAGTAACGCAACGCAACGCAAAGTAACGCAACACATTACACCACAAGGCAAAGTAACGCAACGTACTACTACACAACACAAAGTAACGCAAGGCAAAGTAACGCAACACAAAGTAATGCAACGCAAAGTAGCGCAACGCAACGCACTACAACGTATCACACTACAACGCATCGCACTACAACGCAACGTACTACAACATAACACAAAGTAACGAAATGCAAAGTAACGAAATGCAAACTAAAGCAACGCAAAGTAACGCAAAGCACTACAACACAAGGCAAAGTAACGCAAAACAAAGAAACGCAAAACAAAGTAACACAACGCAAAGTAACACAAGGCAAAGTAATAAAACGCACTACAAATCAAGTCAAAGTAACGCAACGCAAAGTAACACAATGCAAAGTAACACAACGCACTACAAATCAAGGCAAAATAACGCAACGCAAAGTAACACAACGCAAAGTAACACAATACAAAGTAACGCAATGGAAAGTAATGCAACGCAAAGTAACGCAATGCAAAGTAACACAACGCAAAGTAACAACGAAAAGTAACACAACGCAAAGTAACGCAACACATTACAACACAAAGCAAAATAACGCAATGCAAAGTAACGCAACGCAAAGTAACGCAACGCAAAGTAACACAATGCAAAGTCACGCAATGTTCTACAACATAACGCAAAGTAACACAATGCAAAGTAACACAACGCGAAGTAACGCAACGCAAAGTAACGCAACGCAAAGTAACACAACGCAAAGTAACGCAACGCAAAGTAACGCAACACAAAGTAACGCAACGCAAAATAACGCAACGCAACGCACTACAACACAAGGCAAAGTAACACAACGCAAAGTAACACAAGGCAAAGTAACACAACGCAAAGTAACACAACGCAAAGTAACACAATGCAAAGTAACGCAACGAAAAGTAACACAACGCACTATAACACAACGCAAAGTAACACAAGGCAAAGTAACACAACGCAAAGTAACACAATGCAAAGTAACACAACGTACTACAAATCAAGGCAAAGTAACACAACGCAAAGTAATGCAACGCAACGTAGTACAATACAACGCAAAGTAACACAACACAAAGTAACACAACACAAAGTAACGTAATGCAAAGTAATGCAACGCAAAGTAACGCAATGCAAAGTAACACAACGCAAAGTAACAACGCAAAGTAACACAACGCAAAGTAATGCAACACATTACAACACAAGGCAAAGTAACGCAAGGCAAAGTAACGCAAGGCAAAGTAACGCAACGCAAAGTAACGCAACGCAAAGTAACGCAATGCAAAGTAACGCAACGCAAAGTAACACAACGCAAAGTAACGCAACGCAAAGTAACGCAACGCAAAGTAACACAACACAAAGTAACGCAAAACAAACTAAAACAACGCAAAGTAACACAACGTACTACAACACAATGCAAAGTAACAACGCAAAGTAAGGCAACGCAAAGTAACGCAACGCAAAGTAACGCAACGCAAAGTAACACAACGCAAAGTAACGCAATGCAACGCAATACAACATGAGGCAAAGTAACACAACGCAAAGTAACACAACGCAAAGTAACAAAACGCCAAATAACGCAACGCAAAGTAACTCAACGCAAAGTAACTCAATGCAAAGTAACGCAAGGCAAAGTCACACAACGCAAAGTCACACAACGCAAAGTAACACAACGCAAAGTAACACAACGCAAAGTAACAACGCAAAGTAACGCAAAACAGCGCACTACAACGCATCACACTACAACGCAATGCAAATTAACACAAGGCAAAGTAACGCAAAACAAAGTAACACAACGCAAAGTAACGCAACGCAAAGTAACGCAACGCAAAGTAACGCAACGCATTACAACACAATGCAAAGTAACGCAACGCAAAGTAACACAATGCACTACAACAAAAGGCAAAGTAACGCAACGCAAAGTGACACAACGCAAAGGAACACAATGCAAAGTAACGCAATGCAAAATAACGCAACGCAAAGTAATTCAACGCAAAGTAACACAACCCAAAGTAACACAACCCAAAGTAACACAACCCAAAGTAACACAACGCAACGCACTACAACACAAGGCAAAGTAACACAATGCAAAGTAAGGCAACACATTACAACACAAGGTAAAGTAACGCAACGCAAAGTAATAACACAGAGTAATGCAATGCAACGCACTACAACACAAGGCAAAGTAACACAATGCAAAGTAAGGCAACACATTACAACACAAGGTAAAGTAACGCAACGCAAAGTAATAACACAGAGTAATGCAATGCAACGCACTAAAACACAAGGCAAAGTAACACAACGCAAAATAACACAACGCAAAGTACCAACTTAAAGTAACGCAACACAACGCACTACAACGCATCGCTCTACAACGCAACGTACTACAACATAACACAAAGTAACGAAATGCAAAGTAACGCAACGCAAAGTAACGCAATGCACTACAACACAAGGCAAAGTAACGCAAAACAAAGAAACCCAAAACAAAGTAACACAACGCAAAGTAACACAAGGCAAAGTAACACAACGCAAAGTAACGCAACGCAAAATAACGCAACGCACTACAACACAATGCAAAGTAACGCAACGCAAAGTAACACAACGCAAAGTAACGCAACGCAAAGTAACGCAACGCAAAGTAACGCAACACATTACAACACAAGGTAAAGTAACGCAACGCAAAGTAACACAACACAAAGTAATGCAACGCAATGCACTAAAACACAAGGCAAAGTCACACAACGCAAAGTAACACAACGCAAAGTAACAACGCAAAGTAACGCAAAACAGCGCACTACAACGCACTACAACGCAACGCAAAGTAACGCAACGCAAAGTAACGCAATGCACTACAACACAAGGCAAAGTAACGCAAAACAAAGAAACGCAAAACAAAGTAACACAAGGCAAAGTAACACAAGGCAAAGTAACACAACGCAAAGTAACGCAATGCAAAGTAACGCAACGGACTACAACACAATGCAAAGTAACGCAACGCAAAGTAACACAACGCAAAGTAACACAACGCAAAGTAACGCAACGCAACGCAAAGTAACGCAACACATTACACCACAAGGCAAAGTAACGCAACGTACTACTACACAACACAAAGTAACGCAAGGCAAAGTAACGCAACACAAAGTAATGCAACGCAAAGTAGCGCAACGCAACGCACTACAACGTATCACACTACAACGCATCGCACTACAACGCAACGTACTACAACATAACACAAAGTAACGAAATGCAAAGTAACGAAATGCAAACTAAAGCAACGCAAAGTAACGCAAAGCACTACAACACAAGGCAAAGTAACGCAAAACAAAGAAACGCAAAACAAAGTAACACAACGCAAAGTAACACAAGGCAAAGTAACACAACGCAAAGTAATAAAACGCACTACAAATCAAGTCAAAGTAACGCAACGCAAAGTAACACAATGCAAAGTAACACAACGCACTACAAATCAAGGCAAAATAACGCAACGCAAAGTAACACAACGCAAAGTAACACAATACAAAGTAACGCAATGGAAAGTAATGCAACGCAAAGTAACGCAATGCAAAGTAACACAACGCAAAGTAACAACGAAAAGTAACACAACGCAAAGTAACGCAACACATTACAACACAAAGCAAAATAACGCAATGCAAAGTAACGCAACGCAAAGTAACACAATGCAAAGTCACGCAATGTTCTACAACATAACGCAAAGTAACACAATGCAAAGTAACACAACGCGAAGTAACGCAACGCAAAGTAACGCAACGCAAAGTAACACAACGCAAAGTAACGCAACGCAAAGTAACGCAACACAAAGTAACGCAACGCAAAATAACGCAACGCAACGCACTACAACACAAGGCAAAGTAACACAACGCAAAGTAACACAAGGCAAAGTAACACAACGCAAAGTAACACAACGCAAAGTAACACAATGCAAAGTAACGCAACGAAAAGTAACACAACGCACTATAACACAACGCAAAGTAACACAAGGCAAAGTAACACAACGCAAAGTAACACAATGCAAAGTAACACAACGTACTACAAATCAAGGCAAAGTAACACAACGCAAAGTAATGCAACGCAACGTAGTACAATACAACGCAACGTAACACAACACAAAGTAACACAACACAAAGTAACGTAATGCAAAGTAATGCAACGCAAAGTAACGCAATGCAAAGTAACACAACGCAAAGTAACAACGCAAAGTAACACAACGCAAAGTAATGCAACACATTACAACACAAGGCAAAGTAACGCAAGGCAAAGTAACGCAAGGCAAAGTAACGCAACGCAAAGTAACGCAACGCAAAGTAACGCAATGCAAAGTAACGCAACGCAAAGTAACACAACGCAAAGTAACGCAACGCAAAGTAACGCAACGCAAAGTAACACAACACAAAGTAACGCAAAACAAACTAAAACAACGCAAAGTAACACAACGTACTACAACACAATGCAAAGTAACAACGCAAAGTAACGCAACGCAAAGTAACGCAACGCAAAGTAACGCAACGCAAAGTAACACAACGCAAAGTAACGCAATGCAACGCAATACAACATGAGGCAAAGTAACACAACGCAAAGTAACACAACGCAAAGTAACAAAACGCCAAATAACGCAACGCAAAGTAACTCAACGCAAAGTAACTCAATGCAAAGTAACGCAAGGCAAAGTCACACAACGCAAAGTCACACAACGCAAAGTAACACAACGCAAAGTAACACAACGCAAAGTAACAACGCAAAGTAACGCAAAACAGCGCACTACAACGCATCACACTACAACGCAATGCAAATTAACACAAGGCAAAGTAACGCAAAACAAAGTAACACAACGCAAAGTAACGCAACGCAAAGTAACGCAACGCAAAGTAACGCAACGCATTACAACACAATGCAAAGTAACGCAACGCAAAGTAACACAATGCACTACAACAAAAGGCAAAGTAACGCAACGCAAAGTGACACAACGCAAAGGAACACAATGCAAAGTAACGCAATGCAAAATAACGCAACGCAAAGTAATTCAACGCAAAGTAACACAACCCAAAGTAACACAACCCAAAGTAACACAACCCAAAGTAACACAACGCAATGCACTACAACACAAGGCAAAGTAACACAATGCAAAGTAAGGCAACACATTACAACACAAGGTAAAGTAACGCAACGCAAAGTAATAACACAGAGTAATGCAATGCAACGCACTACAACACAAGGCAAAGTAACACAATGCAAAGTAAGGCAACACATTACAACACAAGGTAAAGTAACGCAACGCAAAGTAATAACACAGAGTAATGCAATGCAACGCACTAAAACACAAGGCAAAGTAACACAACGCAAAATAACACAACGCAAAGTACCAACTTAAAGTAACGCAACACAACGCACTACAACGCATCGCTCTACAACGCAACGTACTACAACATAACACAAAGTAACGAAATGCAAAGTAACGCAACGCAAAGTAACGCAACGCAAAGTAACGCAATGCACTACAACACAAGGCAAAGTAACGCAAAACAAAGAAACCCAAAACAAAGTAACACAACGCAAAGTAACACAAGGCAAAGTAACACAACGCAAAGTAACGCAACGCAAAATAACGCAACGCACTACAACACAATGCAAAGTAACGCAACGCAAAGTAACACAACGCAAAGTAACGCAACGCAAAGTAACGCAACGCAAAGTAACGCAACACATTACAACACAAGACAAAGTAAAGCAACGCGAAGTAACACGACGCAAAGTAAGGCAATGCAAAGTAACAATGCATAGTAACGCAAGGCAAAGTAAGGCAACCTAAAGTAACGCAACACATTACAACACAAGGCAAAGTAACGCAACGTACTACTACACAACACAAAGTAACGCAAGGCAAAGTAACGCAACACAAAGTAATGCAACGCAAAGTAATGCAACGCAAAGTAGCGCAACGCAATGCACTACAACACAAGGCAAAGTAACGCAACGCATTACAACACAAAGCAAAGTAACGCAAAACAAAGTAACACAACGCAAAGTAACACAAGGCAAAGTGACACAACGCAAAGTAACGCAACGCAAAGTCACGCAACGCAAAGTAACGCAATTCACTACAACATAAGGCATAGTAACGCAACGCAAAGTAACACAACGCAAAGTAACACAATGCAAAGTAACGCAACGCAAAGTAACGCAACGCAAAGTAACGCAACGCAATGTAACGCAACCCAAAGTAACACAATGCAAAGTAAAGCAAAGCAAAGTAACACAACGCAAAGTAACACAACACAAACTAACGCAACGCACTACGACAATGCAAAGTAACACAAGGCAAAGTAACACAAGGCAAAGTAACACAACGCACTACAACACAAGGCAAAGTAATGCAACGCAAAGTGACACAACGCAAAGGAACACAATGCAAAGTAACGCAACGCAAAGTAACGCAACGCAATGTAACGCAACGTTCTACAAAAAAAGGGATAGTAACGCAATGCAAAGTAACACAACCCAAAGTAACACAACCCAAAGTAACACAACGCAACGCACTACAACACAAGGCAAAGTAAAACAACGCAAAGTAACGCAACACATTACAACACAAGGTAAAGTAACGCAACGCAAAGTAACACAACACAAAGTAATGCAACGCAATGCACTAAAACACAAGGCAAAGTCACACAACGCAAAGTAACACAACGCAAAGTAACAACGCAAAGTAACGCAAAACAGCGCACTACAACGCACTACAACGCAACGCAAAGTAACGCAACGCAAAGTAACGCAATGCACTACAACGCAAGGCAAAGTAACGCAAAACAAAGAAACGCAAAACAAAGTAACACAAGGCAAAGTAACACAAGGCAAAGTAACACAACGCAAAGTAACGCAATGCAAGGTAACGCAACGGACTACAACACAATGCAAAGTAACGCAACGCAAAGTAACACAACGCAAAGTAACACAACGCAAAGTAACGCAACGCAAAGCAAAGTAACGCAACACATTACAACACAAGACAAAGTAACGCAACGCAAAGTAACACGACGCAAAGTAACGCAACGCAAAGTAACAATGCAAAGTAACGCAAGGCAAAGTAAGTCAACGCAAAGTAACGCAACACATTACACCACAAGGCAAAGTAACGCAACGTACTACTACACAACACAAAGTAACGCAAGGCAAAGTAACGCAACACAAAGTAATGCAACGCAAAGTAATGCAACGCAAAGTAGCGCAACGCAACGCACTACAACGTATCACACTACAACGCATCGCACTACAACGCAACGTACTACAACATAACACAAAGTAACGAAATGCAAAGTAACGAAATGCAAACTAACGCAACGCAAAGTAACGCAAAGCACTACAACACAAGGCAAAGTAACGCAAAACAAAGAAACGCAAAACAAAGTAACACAACGCAAAGTAACACAACGCAAAGTAACACAACGCAAAGTAACGCAACGCAAAATAACGCAACGCACTACAACACAATGCAAAGTAACGCAACGCAAAGTAACACAACGCAAAGTAACGCAACGCAAAGTAACGCAACGCAAAGTAACGCAACACAAAGTAACGCAACGCACTACAACACTATGCAAAGTAACGCAACGCAAAGTAGTACAACGCATAGTAACACAATTCACTACAACAAAAGGCATAGTAACGCAACGCAAAGTAACACAACGCAAAGTAACACAATGCAAAGTAAAGCAAAGCAAAGTAACGCAACGCAAATTAACACAACACAAACTAACGCAATGCACTACGACACAACGCAAAGTAATGCAACGCAAAGTAACACAAGGCAAAGTAACACAACGCACTACAACACAAGGAAAAGTAACGCAACGTTCTACAACAAAAGGATAGTAAATCAACACAAAGTAACGCAACGCAAAGTAACACAACCCAAATTAACACAACGCAACGCACTACACAACGCAAAGTAACACAATGCAAAGTAACACAACGTACTACAAATCAAGGCAAAGTAACACAACGCAAAGTAATGCAACGCAACGTAGTACAATACAACACAAAGTAACACAACACAAAGTAACACAACACAAAGTAACACAACACAAAGTAACGTAATGCAAAGTAATGCAACGCAAAGTAACGCAATGCAAAGTAACACAACGCAAAGTAACAACGCAAAGTAACACAACGTAAAGTAATGCAACACATTACAACACAAGGCAAAGTAACGCAACGCAAAGTAACACAACACAAAGTAACGCAACGCAAAGTAACGCAACACATTACAACACAAGACAAAGTAAAGCAACGCGAAGTAACACGACGCAAAGTAAGGCAATGCAAAGTAACAATGCAAAGTAACGCAAGGCAAAGTAAGGCAACCTAAAGTAACGCAACACATTACAACACAAGGCAAAGTAACGCAACGTACTACTACACAACACAAAGTAACGCAAGGCAAAGTAACGCAACACAAAGTAATGCAACGCAAAGTAATGCAACGCAAAGTAGCGCAACGCAATGCACTACAACACAAGGCAAAGTAACGCAACGCAAAGTAACGCAACGCATTACAACACAAAGCAAAGTAACGCAAAACAAAGTAACACAACGCAAAGTAACACAAGGCAAAGTGACACAACGCAAAGTAACGCAACGCAAAGTCACGCAACGCAAAGTAACGCAATTCACTACAACATAAGGCATAGTAACGCAACGCAAAGTAACACAACGCAAAGTAACACAATGCAAAGTAACGCAACGCAAAGTAACGCAACGCAAAGTAACGCAACGCAAAGTAACGCAACCCAAAGTAACACAATGCAAAGTAAAGCAAAGCAAAGTAACACAACGCAAATTAACACAACACAAACTAACGCAACGCACTACGACAATGCAAAGTAACACAAGGCAAAGTAACACAAGGCAAAGTAACACAACGCACTACAACACAAGGCAAAGTAATGCAACGCAAAGTGACACAACGCAAAGGAACACAATGCAAAGTAACGCAACGCAAAGTAACGCAACGCAATGTAACGCAACGTTCTACAAAAAAAGGGATAGTAACGCAATGCAAAGTAACACAACCCAAAGTAACACAACCCAAAGTAACACAACGCAACGCACTACAACACAAGGCAAAGTAAAACAACGCAAAGTAACGCAACACATTACAACACAAGGTAAAGTAACGCAACGCAAAGTAACACAACACAAAGTAATGCAACGCAATGCACTAAAACACAAGGCAAAGTCACACAACGCAAAGTAACACAACGCAAAGTAACAACGCAAAGTAACGCAAAACAGCGCACTACAACGCACTACAACGCAACGCAAAGTAACGCAACACAAAGTAACGCAATGCACTACAACACAAGGCAAAGTAACGCAAAACAAAGAAACGCAAAACAAAGTAACACAAGGAAAAGTAACACAAGGCAAAGTAACACAACGCAAAGTAACGCAATGCAAAGTAACGCAACGGACTACAACACAATGCAAAGTAACGCAACGCAAAGTAACACAACGCAAAGGAACACAATGCAAAGTAACACAACGCAACGCACTACAACACAAGGCAAAGTAACACAATGCAAAGTAATAACACAGAGTAATGCAATGCAACGCACTAAAACACAAGGCAAAGTAACACAACGCAAAATAACACAACGCAAAGTACCAACTTAAAGTAACGCAACACAACGCACTACAACGCATCGCACTACAACGCAACGTACTACAACATAACACAAAGTAACGAAATGCAAAGTAACGCAACGCAAAGTAACGCAATGCAAAGTAACACAACGCACTCCAACAGAAGGCAAAGTAACGCAATGCAAAGTAACGCAACGCAAAGTAACGCAACGCAAAGTAACACAACGCAAAGTAACACAACGCAAAGTAACACAACGCAAAGTAACATAACGCAAAGTAACACAACGCACTCCAACAGAAGGCAAAGTAACGCAATGCAAAATAACACAACAGAAACTAATGCAACTTTCTACAACACAAGGCAAAGTAACGCAACGCAGAGTAACACAACGCAAAGTAACGCAACGCAAAGTAACGCAACGCAAAGTAACGCAACACAAAGTAACGCAACACAAAGTAAAACAACGTAAAGTAAAACAACGCAAATTAAAACAACGCAAAGTAAAACAATGCAAAGTAATGCAACGCAATGCACTTCAACACAAGGCAAAGTGACACAACGCAATGTAACGCAACGCAAATTAACGCAACGCAAAGTAACGCAACGCAAAGTAACGCAATTCACTACAACATAAGGTATAGTAACGCAACGCAAAGTAACACAACGCAAAGTAACACAATGCAAAGTAAAGCAAAGCAAAGTAACGCAACGCAAATTAACACAACACCAACTAACGCAACTTTCTACAACACAAGGCAAAGTAACGCAACGCAAAGTAACACAGGGCAAACTAATGCAACACATTACAACACAAGGCAAATTAACGCAACGCACTACAACACAACGCAAAGTAACACAACGCAAAGTAATGCAACGCAAAGTAACGCGACGCAAAGTAACGCAACGCAAAGTAATGCAATGTACTACAACACAAGGCAAAGTAACACAATGCAAAGTAACACAACGCAAAGTAACACAATGCAAAGTAACGCAACGCAAAGTAACGCAACACATTACAACACAAGAAAAAGTAACACGACGCAAAGTAACGCAACGCAAAGTAACAATGCAAAGTAATGCAAGGCAAAGTAAGGCAACGCAAAGTAACACAACGCAAAGTAACGCAACACATTACAACACAAGGCAAAGTAACGCAACGTACTACTACACAACACAAAGTAACGCAAGGCAAAGTAACGCAACACAAAGTAATGCAACGCAAAGTGACACAACGCAAAGGAAGACAATGCAAAGTAACACAACGCAAAGTAACGCAACGCAAAGTAACGCAACGTTCTACAACAAAAGGTATAGTAACGCAACGCAAAGTAACGCAACGCAAAGTAACACAACCCAAAGTAACACAACGCAACGCACTACAACACAAGCCAAAGTAAAACAACGCAAAGTAACTCAACACATTACAAAACAATGAAAAGTAACGCAACGCAAAGTAAGGCAACTCACTACAACACAAGGCAATGTAACGCAACGCAAAGTAACGCAACGCAAAGTGACACAACGCAAAGGAACACAATGCAAAGTAACGCAAAACAAAGTAACGCAAAACAAAGTAACACAATGCAAAGTAACACAAGGCAAAGTGACACAACGCAAAGTAACGCAACGCAAAGTAACGCAACGCACTACAACACTATGCAAAGTAACGCAACGCAAAGTAGTACAACGCAAAGTAACACAATTCACTACAACAAAAGGCAAAGTAACGCAACGCAAAGTAACACAACGCAAAGTAACACAATGCAAAGTAAAGCAAAGCAAAGTAACGCAACGCAAATTAACACAACACAAACTAACGCAATGCACTACGACACAACGCAAAGCAACGCAACGCAAAGTAACACAAGGCAAAGTAACACAACGCACTACAACACAAGGCAAAGTAACGCAATGCAAAATGACACAACGCAAAGGAACACAATGTAAAGTAACACAAGGTAAAGTAACGCAACGCAAAGTAACGCAACACAAAGTAATGCAACGCAATGCACTAAAACACAAGGCAAAGTTACACAACGCAAAGTAACACAACGCAAAGTAACAACGCAAAGTAACAACGCAAAGTAACAACGCAAAGTAACGCAAAACAGCGCACTACAACGCACTACAACGCACTACAACGCATCGCACTACAACGCAACGCAAACTAACACAAGGAAAAGTAACACAACGCAAAGTAACACAACGCAAAGTAACACAACGCAAAGTAACACAACGCAAAGTAACACAACGCAAAGTAACGCAGCGCAAAGTAACACAACGCAAAGTAACACAACGCAAAGTAACACAACGCATTACAACAAAAGGCAAAGTAACGCAATGCAAAATAACACAACACAAACTAATGCAACTTTCTAAAAACACAAGGCAAAGTAACGCAACGCAAAGTAACGCAACGCAAAGTAACGCAACACAAAGTAAAACAACGCAAAGTAAAACAACGCAAAGTAAAACAATGCAAAGTAATGCAACGCAATGCACTACAACACAAGGCATAGTGACGCAACGCAAAGTAACGCAACGCAAAGTAACACAAGGCAAAATAACACAATGGAAAGTAACACAATGCAAAGTAACGCAAAGCAAAGTAATGCAAAACTAAGTAACACAACGCACAGTAACACAAGGCAAAGTAACACAACGCAAAGTAACAGAATTCAAAGTAACACAATGCACTACAACAAAAGGCAAAGTAACGCAACGCAAAGTAACACAAGGCAAAGTAACACGCAAAGTAACACAATGCAAAGTAACACAAAGCAAAGTAACGCAACGCAAAGTAACGCAACGCAAAGTAACACAAGGAAAAGTAACACAACGCAAATTAATGCAAAGCAACGCATTACAACACAACGCAAGGTAACACAAGGCAAAGTAACGCAACGCAAAGTAACAACGCAAAGTAACAACGCAAAGTAACACAATGCAAAGTAACGCAATGCAAAGTAACGCAACGCAAAGTAACGCAACACATTACAACACAAGACAAAGTAACGCAACGTACTACTACACAACACAAAGTAACGCAAGGCAAAGTAACGCAACACAAAGTAATGCAACGCAAAGGGGGGCGGCAGTAGCTCAGTCTGTAGGGAGTTGGCTTGGGAACCGGAGGGTCACCGGTTCAAGTCCCGACATGACCAAGAACTGAGTGTGAACTGGTAGCTGGAGAGGTGCCAGTTTACCTCTTGGGCACTGCCGAGGTGCCCCTGAGCAAGGCACCAAACCCCCAACTGCTCGGGGCGCTTGTCAGGAGCAGCCCCCTCACTCTGACATCTCTCCATTGTTGCATGTATATGTGCATGTGTGTGTCTCGGGTCTGCATGTACCGTGTATAAGTAAAAACAACAGAGTGTAAAAAGTGAATTTCCCCATTGCGGGACAAATAAAGGAATATCTTCTTCTTCTTCTTCAAAGTAATGCAACGCAAAGTAACGCAATGCAACGCACTACAACACAAGGCAAAGTAACGCAACGCAAAGTAACGCAACGCATTACAACACAACGCAAAGTAACGCAAAACAAACTAACACAACGCAAAGTAACACAAGGCAAAGTGACACAACGCAAAGTAACGCAACGCAAAGTAACGCAAGGCAAAGTAACGCAACACAAAGTAATGCAACGTACAACAACACAAGGCAAAGTAACACAATGCAAAATAACACAACGCAAAGTAATGCAACGCAAAGTAACGCAACGCAAAGTAACGCAACGCAAAGTAACGCAACGCAAAGTAATGCAACGTGCTACAACACAAGGCAAAGTAACGCAATGCAAAGTAACACAACGCAAAGTAACACAATGCAAAGTAACGCAACGCAAAGTAACGCAACACATTACAACACAAGAAAAAGTAACGAAACGCAAAGTAACACGACGCAAAGTAACGCAACGCAAAGTAACAATGCAAAGTAAGGCAACGCAAAGTAACGCAATTCAAAGTAACACAATGCACTACAACAAAAGGCAAAGTAAGGCAACGCAAAGTAAGGCAACACATTACAACACAAGGTAAAGTAACGCAACGCAAAGTAATAACACAGAGTAATGCATTGCAACGCACTAAAACACAAGGCAAAGTAACAAAAGCAAAATAACACAACGCAAAGTACCAACTTAAAATAACGCAACACAACGCACTACAACGTATCGCACTACAACGCAATGTACTACAACATAACACAAAGTAACGAAATGCAAAGTAACGCAACGCAAAGTAACGCAATGCACTACAACACAAGGCAAAGTAACGCAAAACAAAGAAACCCAAAACAAAGTAACACAACGCAAAGTAACACAAGGCAAACTAACACAACGCAAAGTAACGCAACGCAAAATAACGCAACGGACTACAACACAATGCAAAGTAACGCAACGCAAAGTAACACAACGCAAAGTAACGCAACGCAAAGTAACGCAACGCAAAGTAACGCAACACATTACAACACAAGACAAAGTAAAGCAACGCGAAGTAACATGACGCAAAGTAACGCAATGCAAAGTAACGCAAGGCAAAGTAAGGCAAAGCAAAGTAACGCAACACATTACAACACAAGGCAAAGTAACGCAACGTACTACTACACAACACAAAGTAACGCAAGGCAAAGTAACGCAACACAAAGTAACGCAACGCAAAGTCACGCAACGCAAAGTAACGCAATTCACTACAACATAAGGCATAGTAACGCAACGCAAAGTAACGCAACACATTACAACACAAGGTAAAGTAACGCAACGCAAAGTAACACAAAACAAAGTAATGCAACGCAATGCACTAAAACACAAGGCAAAGTCACACAACGCAAAGTCACACAACGCAAAGTAACACAACGCAAAGTAACAACGGAAAGTAACGCAAAACAGCGCACTACAACGCACTACAACGCAACGCAAAGTAACGCAACTTAAAGTAACGCAATGCACTACAACACAAGGCAAACTAACGCAAGACAAAGAAACGCAAAACAAACTAACACAAGGCAAAGTAACACAAGGCAAAGTAACACAACGCAAAGTAACGCAACGCAACGCAACGCAACGCAAAGTAACGCAACACATTACAACACAAGACAAAGTAACGCAACGCAAGGTAACACGACGCAAAGTAACGCAACGCAAAGTAACAATGCAAAGTAACGCAACACATTACACCACAAGGCAAAGTAACGCAACGTACTACTACACAACACAAAGTAACGCAAGGCAAAGTAACGCAACACAAAGTAATGCAACGCAAAGTAATGCAACGCAAAGTAGCGCAACGCAACGCACTACAACGCATCGCACTACAACGCATCGCACTACAACGCATCGCACTACAACGCATCGCACTACAACGCAACGTACTACAACATAACACATAGTAACGAAATGCAAAGTAACGCAACGCAAAGTAACGCAATGCACTACAACACAAGGCAAAGTAAGGCAAAACAAAGAAACGCAAAACAAAGTAACACAACGCAAAGTAACACAAGGCAAAGTAACACAACGCAAAGTAACGCAACGCAAAATAACGCAACGCACTACAACACAATGCAAAGTAACGCAACGCAAAGTAACACAACGCAAAGTAACGCAACGCAAAGTAACGCAACGCAAAGTAACGCAACACATTACAACACAAGACAAAGTAAAGCTACGCGAAGTAACACGACGCAAAGTAACGCAATGCAAAGTAACAATGCAAAGTAACGCAAGGCAAAGTAAGGCAACGCAAAGTAACGCAACACATTACACCACAAGGCAAAGTAACGCAACGTACTACTACACAACACAAAGTAACGCAAGGCAAAGTAACGCAACACAAAGTAATGCAACGCAAAGTAATGCAACGCAAAGTAGCGCAACAGAACGCACTACAACACAAGGCAAAGTAACGCAACGCAAAGTAACGCAACGCATTACAACACAAAGCAAAGTAACACAAAACAAAGTAACACAACGCAAAGTAACACAATGCAAAGTAAAGCAAAGCAAAGTAACACAACGCAAATTAACACAACACAAACTAACGCAACGCACTACGACAATGCAAAGTAACACAACGCAAAGTAACACAAGGCAAAGTAACACAACGCACTACAACACAAGGCAAAGTAACGCAACGCAAAGTGACACAACGCAAAGGAACACAATGAAAAGTAACGCAACGCAAAGTAACGCAACGCAAAGTAACACAACGTTCTACAACAAAAGGGATAGTAACGCAATGCAAAGTAACACAACGCAACGCACTACAACACAAGGCAAAGTAAAACAACGCAAAGTAACGCAACACATTACAACACAAGGTAAAGTAACGCAACGCAAAGTAACACAACACAAAGTAATGCAACGCAATGCACTAAAACACAAGGCAAAGTCACACAACGCAAAGTCACACAACACAAAGTAACAACGCAAAGTAACGCAAAACAGCGCACTACAACGCAAAGTAACGCAACGCAAAGTAACGCAATGCACTACAACACAAGGCAAAGTAACGCAAAACAAAGAAACGAAAAACAAAGTAACACAAGGCAAAGTAACACAAGGCAAAGTAACACAACGCAAAGTAACGCAACGCAAAGTAACGCAACGCAAAGTAACGCAACGCAAAGTAACGCAACGGTCTACGACACAATGCAAAGTAACGCAATGCAAAGTAACACAACGCAAAGTAACGCAAGGCAAAGTAAGGCAACGCAAAGTAACGCAACACATTACAACACAAGACAAAGTAACGCAACGCAAAGTAACACGACGCAAAGTAACGCAACGCAAAGTAACAATGCAAAGTAACGCAAGGCAAAGTAAGGCAATGCAAAGTAACGCAACACATTGCACCACAAGGCAAAGTAACGCAACGTACTACTACACAACACAAAGTAATGCAAGGCAAAGTAACGCAACACAAAGTAATGCAACGCAAAGTAATGCAACGCAAAGTAACGCAACGCAAAGTAACGCAACGCAAAGTAATGCAACGCAACGCACTACAACACAAGACAAAGTAACGCAACGCAAAGTAACACAACACATTACAACACAAAGCAAAGTAACGCAAAACAAAGTAACGCAAAACAAAGTAACACAACGCAAAGTAACACAAGGCAAAGTGACACAACGCAAAGTAACGCAACGCAAAGTGACGCAACGCAAAGTAACGCAATTCACTACAACATATGGCATAGTAACGCAACGCAAAGTAACACAACGCAAAGTAACACAATGCAAAGTAAAGCAAAGCAAAGTAACACAACGCAAATTAACAGAACACAAAATAACGCAACGCACTACCACAACGCAAAGTAACACAACGCAAAGTAACACAAGGCAAAGTAACATAACGCACTACAACACAATGCAAAGTAACGCAACGCAAAGTAACGCAACGTTCTACAACAAAAGGGATAGTAACGCAATGCAAAGTAACACAACCCAAAGTAACACAACCCAAAGTAACACAACGCAACGCACTACAACATAAGGCAAAGTAAAACTACGCAAAGTAACGCAACTTTCTACAACACAAGGTAAAGTAACGCAACGCAAAGTAACACAACACAAAGTAATGCAACGCAATGTGTTGTAATGTGTTGCATTACTTTGCCCTGTGTTACTTTTCGTTGCATTACTTTGCCTTGTGTTGTAGAAAGTTGCGTTAGTTTGTGTTGTGTTAATTTGCATTGTGTTACTTTGCGTTGTGTTACAACAACAAAGTAACAACGCAAAATAACGCAAAACAGCGCACTACAACGCACTACAGCGCATCGCACTACAACGCAACGCAAAATAACACAAGGCAAAGTAACAAAACGCAAAGTAACACAACGCAAAGTAACGAAATGCAAAGTAACGCAACGCAAAGTAATGCAACGCAAAGTAATGCAACACAAAGTAACACCGCAAAGTAACACAACGCACTACACCACAAGGCAAAGTAACGCAACGCAAAGTAACACAAGGCAAAATAACACAATGGAAAGTAACACAATGCAAAGTAACGCAAAGCAAAGTAATGCAAAACAAAGTAACACAACGCAAAGTAACACAAGGCAAAGTAACACAACGCAAAGTAACACAATTCAAAGTAACAATGCACTACAACAAAAGGCAAAGTAATGCAACGCAAAGTAACACAAGGAAAAGTAACACAACGCAAATTAATGCAACGCAACGCATTACAATACAACGCAAGGTACTACAACGCAAAGTAACGCAACGCAAAGTAACGCAACGCAAAGTAACAACGCAAAGTAACACAATGCAAAGTAAGGCAATGCAAAGTAAGGCAACGCAAAGTAACAATGCAAAGTAACGCAAGGCAAAGTAAGGAAACGCAAAGTAAAACAACGCAAAGTAATGCAACACATTACAACACAAGGCAAAGTAACGCAAGCAACGCAACTTACTATAACACAACGCAAAGTAAAAAAAGGCAAAGTAACATAACGCAGAGTAACGGAACTTTCTAAAACACAAGGCAAAGTAAGGCAACGCAAAGTAACACAGGGCAAAGTAATGCAACACACTACAACACAAGGCAAAGTCACACAACACAGTTAAAAACACAAGGCAAAGTAAGGCAACGCAAATTAACACATCGCAAAGTAATGCAACGCAACGCACTACAACACAACGCAAAGTAACACAAGGCAAAGTAACGTAACGCAAAGTAACGTAACGCAAAGTAACGTAACGCAAAGTAACGTAAAGCAAAGTAACGCAATGCAAAGTAATGCAACGTGCTACAACACAACTCAAAATAACACAAGGCAAAGTAACACAACGCAAAGTAACACAATGCAAAGTAACACAATGCAAAGTAACACAATGCAAAGTAACGCAAAGTAAAGCAACACTTTACAACACAAGGCAAAGTAACGCAACGCAAAGTAACAAGACGCAAAGTAACACAACACATTACAACACAAGGCAAAGTAACACAACGCAAAGTAACACGATGCAAAAGTAACGCAACGCAACGCAATGTAAAAGAACGCAAAGTAGCGCAACGCAAAGTAGCGCAACGCAAAGTAGCGCAACGCAAAGTAACGCAACATAAAGTAACGCAACGCAAAGTAACGCAACGCAAAGTAACTCAACACAGTAAAACACAAGGCAAAGTAAGGCAACGCAAATTAACACATCGCAAAGTAATGCAACGCAACGCACTACAACACAATGCAAAGTAACACAAGGCAAAGTAACACGACGCAAAGTAACGCAACGCAAAGTAACAATACAAAGTAACACAACGGAAAGTAATGCAACACATTACAACACAAGGCAAAGTAACACAACGCAAAGTAACACAACGCAAAGTAACGCAACGCAACACAAAGTAAAAGAACGCAAATTAACGCAACGCAAAGTAACGCAACGCAAAGTAACAATGCAAAGTAATGCAAGGCAAAGTAAGGCAACGCAAAGTAACACAACGCAAAGTAATGCAACATATTACAACACAAGGCAAAGTAACGCAAGCAACGCAACTTACTATAACACAACGCAAAGTAAAAAAAGGCAAAGTAACA
The DNA here is from genome assembly GCA_947000775.1 of Pterois miles. NCBI lineage: Eukaryota > Metazoa > Chordata > Actinopteri > Perciformes > Scorpaenidae > Pterois > Pterois miles. Next base: position 238,104 of record CAMQGK010000326.1, read on the forward strand.
TAACATAGAGTAACGGAACTTTCTAAAACACAAGGCAAAGTAACGCAACGCAAAGTAACACAGGGCAAAGTAATGCAACACACTACAACACAAGGAAAAGTCACACAACGCAAAGTAATGCAACGCAACGCACTACAACACAACGCAAAGTAACGCAACACAAAGTAACGCAACACAAAGTAACGCAACGCAAAGTAATGCAACGTGCTCCAACACAAGGCAAAGTAACGCAACGCAAAGTAATGTAACGCAAAGTAAGACAACGCAAAGTAACGCAACACATTACAACACAAGGCAAAGTAATGCAACGCAAAATAGCACAACGCAAAGTAATGCAACGTTAAGTATCGCACCACACTAAAACACAAGGCAAAGTAACGCAACACACTACGACACAACGCAAAGTAACTAACGCAAAGTAACACAAGGCAAAGTAACACAACGCACTACAACACAAGGCAAAGTAACGCAACGCAAAGTAACACACCACTAAGTAACGCAACGTTCTACAACACAAGGCAAAGTAACTCAATGCAAAGTAATACAACGCAAAGTAATACAACGCAAAGTAACGCAACGCAACGCACTACAACACAGGGCAAAGTAATGCAACGCAAAGTAATGCAACGCAAAGTAAGACAACTTAAAGTAACGCAATGCAAAGTAATAAAACGCAATGCAATACAACACAAGGTAAAGTAACACAAGGCAAAGTAACACAAGGCAAAGTAACGCAACACAGTTAAAAACACAAGGCAAAGTAAGGCAACGCAAATTAACACATCGCAAAGTAATGCAACGCAACGCACTACAACACAACGCAAAGTAACACAAGGCAAAGTAACGTAACGCAAAGTAACGTAACGCAAAGTAACGTAACGCAAAGTAACGTCACGCAAAGTAACGTAAAGCAAAGTAACGCAATGCAAAGTAATGCAACGTGCTACAACACAATGCAAAATAACACAAGGCAAAGTAACACAACGCAAAGTAACACAATGCAAAGTAACACAATGCAAAGTAACACAATGCAAAGTAACGCAAAGTAAAGCAACACTTTACAACACAAGGCAAAGTAACGCAACGCAAAGTAACAAGACGCAAAGTAACACAACACATTACAACACAAGGCAAAGTAACACAACGCAAAGTAACACGATGCAAAAGTAACGCAACGCAACGCAATGTAAAAGAATGCAAAGTAGCGCAACGCAAAGTAGCGCAACGCAAAGTAGCGCAACGCAAAGTAACGCAACGCAAAGTAACGCAACGCAAAGTAACGCAACGCAAAGTAACGCAACGCAAAGTAACGCAACGCAAAGTAACTCAACACAGTAAAACACAAGGCAAAGTAAGGCAACGCAAATTAACACATCGCAAAGTAATGCAACACAACGCAAAGTAACACAAGGCAAAGTAACACGACGCAAAGTAACGCAACGCAAAGTAACAATACAAAGTAACACAACGCAAAGTAACGCAACACATTACAACACAAGGCAAAGTAACACAACGCAAAGTAACGCAGGTTTGACATTTTTCGAACCTGGGCGGTTTGACAAAGTGAAGTGAAAGCGATTGAAGAATAGCGCCCACCTGGCTTGACGGGAGTTCAGACGTTTAGCCGTTCGGATGTATTCTAAATTTTTGTGGTCTGTCCAGACCACGAACGGCTGGTCTGCTCCCTCAATCCAGTGGTGCCCTTCTTGCAGAGCCGCTTTAACGGCCAATAATTCGCGGTTTCCAGTATCGTAGTTTCTCTCGGCTGGAGAGAGCTTCCTAGAGAAGAAGGCACAGGGGTGTAGCTTGTTATCGCTAGGAGATCGCTGGGACAGTATAGCTCCAATGCCAGTATCGGAGGCGTCCACCTCCACCACGAACTGTCGCTGCTGCTCGGGAAGAGTCAGAATGGGTGCTGTGGAAAAACATTCTTTCAGTTTATTAAATGCCTTTTCTGCTTGGGGTGACCACTCGAACTTATTCTGCGGAGAAGTGAGAGCATGCAGTGGCGGCGCAATAGAGCTAAAGTTTCTTATGGACCTCCTGTAAAAATTTGCAAACCCCAGGAACTGCTGGACTAACCTGCGGTTAGTGGGGGTCGGCCAATTGGCGACTGCACTGATCTTTTCCGGGTCCATCTGAATGTTGTCAGGAGTGACAACGAACCCGAGAAAAGAGATTTTTGTGGCGTGAAACTCACACTTCTCCGCTTTGATGTAAAGTTCGACGAACATGCCTCTCGTGAGTCTGCAGATCTGGGGAAAAAATCAATATGTCATCCAGGTAAACAAAAACATATTGATTTAACATGTCTCTTAATACATCATTGACCAAACATTGGAAGACTGCAGGGGCATTAGAAAGTCCAAATGGCATGACTGGGCACTCATAGTGTCCACTGGGGGTGTTGAAGGCGGTCTTCCATTCATCCCCCTCCCTTATTCTCACAAGGTGGTAGGCGTTACGAAGATCTAGTTTTGTGAATACCTTAGCACCCTTAAGTAGTTCAAATGCCGAGGAGATGAGAGGGAGGGGGTACCTGTTCTTAATGGTAATTCCGTTAAGGCCACGATAGTCGATGCAGGGCCGAAGTGTTTTGTCCTTCTTTTCTACAAACATCCCTGAACACATCCCTATACCAACATCCCTGAACACTTCCCTATACAAACATCCCTGAACACTTCCGTATACAAACATCCCTGAACACTTCCGTATACAAACATCCCTGAACTCATCCATGAACACTTCCCTATACAAACATCCCTGAACACTTCCGTATACAAACATCCCTGAACACTTCCCTGTTTATTTTGAAGCCACACTGCACTATGACAGTTTATTTTGAAGCCACACTGTACTATGACGGTTTATTTTGACGACATAATGTACTATGACAGTTTATTTTGACGACATAATGTACTATGACAGTTTATTTTGACGACATAATGTACTATGACGGTTTATTTTGACAACATAATGTACTATGATGGTTTATTTTGATGCCACACTGTACTATGACGGTTTATTTTGACGACATAATGTACTATGACGGTTTATTTTGACGACATAATGTACTATGACGGTTTATTTTGAAGCCACACTGTACTATGACGTTTTTTTTTTGACGACATAATGTACTATGACGGTTTATTTTGACGACATAATGTACTATGACGGTTTATTTTGAAGCCACACTGTACTATGACGGTTTATTTTGAAGCCACACTGTACTATGACGGTTTTTTTTGACGACATAATGTACTATGACGGTTTATTTTGACGACATAATGTACTATGACGGTTTATTTTGACGACATAATTGTTGGAATAATTATTCTTTTATATTGTTTATTCTTCTAAGTTGTCCTTTTCTTCTTCTGTGTGTGCTGACTTGTGCTTTAGTTGTCATTGAGTGACTGTGACCTTCTACAGATTAGAATAGGTCCATCAAGTCCTGATATATGCAGCTATGCAGTAAACATGCCAATGACGCACTAATGATGACATTCTTCTCATTCTCAGACTGTGCCTGATATAAGATTGTGTGACTATGCAAGTATTACTGACTGCCCAACCTAAATAAAAGGCCGGGGGAGACCAGGACTCTGTGGAGAAGGATTCTGTAGCAGCGGTGTTACAGTGGTGTCCTGTCTCCCCTTGCAGGTAAAAAGATCTGAGTTTGTGTCTGCCTCTCATTTCTTCCTGTGTTCCAGGTTTGAACCTAACAGTTTGTTTAGTGGCTCAGATTGTCGATTGTTTAATTGTTATAGTTTCAAATTATATTGCTGGTTCAACCCGGAAGTGTGTCCAGGGACAGAGTTTAGTTACTGATTGGTGACTGGCTACATACATGTACATTTGTTATAGACTCCCTGTTAGACACATTAGGGGTGCTGTGCTGTTTCTCTTGTTTGGGACACCTTAACTCTTAGTGAGTCCTTTTAATGTTATATTGTGTTCTTTGTTATTTAACAGCACTTTAACAGCACTTAGTGAGTCCTTTTAATGTTATATTGTGTTCTTTGTTATTTAACAGCACTCTCCCTTGGTTGTTTAACTATTCTATGTTAACCATTATATTCAAAATATTTCTGTTACTAATAAAACTTACCTAACATTTACATCTGGGTTTATTGTGTTGCTTCCCTTTTAAAACGAGCTTAAATGCCAGTAGCGCATCCACCGGAGCTCGATGGATAAGGAGCTGTAGCGGTGTCTACTCATCTCCACAGTTAGGACCAAATGAGCCCAGATCCAAGTGGCATATGTTAGAATTTACCTGCCATCACACCTGAAGAAACAAATTCAGACTTTCACAAACTGTGCTTTGGTTCACTTCGTGTGTAAACTTTTAAAATGTCTGATATTTTTATTACTTGAAGGCGTGCATGTCTGGAAGTGTCCGTTTGTTGCTTGTGAGCATGAGAGGTGATCATTATTGATCAGGCTTTGACCCTGAGAGCCTGATAACAAGGAAGTGCACACACACACACACACACACACACACACACACACTCACAGTCAAACTAATCCTAAACTCTACTCTACTCTATGACTTCTATGAAACACTCCCAAATCATTTTAGTTCTAAATGTTTACTGAATTTGTTTGGCGCCATTAGTCCTCACTGAAAACATGGTTAATGCCAGACAGGCTGGACATGGCACAATGGCGCCATCTGGGGGAAAACTAAGAAAACTGCAAATTTAAATGGTTTTGACCATCTTGGCATGAAAAAATGTTTAAAAAATCAAAAATCAATCTGTAAAGGCTGGGTATTCAAAAAATGTGATTTGAATGGGAGTCAATGGGATTTTTTTTATACATAAGGGGGAAGGATTTCTCTAAAAAGGTTCATGAGTGTTTTAAAGAAGAAAAACAGTCTGAAATTTCAAAATTCACCACAAAATGCTCCGCCTGACCAAAATTCATACCACACGCATCAACACAGACAAATGTCTCCACAAAGAAAAAGTCCAGATGTATAAAAAGTAGCTGGAGGTGGAGAAAGGTTCAAAGACTCAGACTCCTTTTCTGGTGACTTCCTGGACAAAAGTCTCATTCAGTTCACATGTCCTGAAATAATACAGGTAAGAACTGAAGTAGTGCCATATTATGTCAGAATAATACTGTGACACCTGCTTAGTGGTTAAAGTATTCAGATGTTTTACTTCACAATTAAGCAGTAGTACCACTCTGTGTAGTGGGTTATAGTGGTACTATCATAGGCCTACTGATATTAATGAAAAAGAGCTCACTCCATGTAGCCTATATATTCAAAACCTTCCTAAAGTAGGCTAAAAGGACAGTATTATCAGCAGTATATATATTCAAAGTACTGAAAGTAGGCCATAAAATGTTCCCTGTCAGTGTTTTGATGTTTTTCATTGCATAATACAGTTTATTATTGCAGATGTTGAAGTTGTACTGGGTAGTTTAATGATGATGTGTGAACTGGTTTTCTCACTTTCTATCTTTATTGATCTTTAGAGAGAACTGCAGGAAGTTGTTCACCTCTGGATCGCTCACAGAATTGGCCCAAGCAGAAATGCTGTGTCTCCAGGTGGGCGCCCAGTGATGATGTCCACCCTACCCCAACTTTCTGGTGCCAGAGAGAACCTGAAAGAGGGATCCCAACAAAAGATAGAAGCCTGCAGAGAGGAAGGCCTTCAGAGAGGACCGTATCCCTGTGATGATACACTGTTTGACATCTGCTGCCTTGCCATGGCAGAAAACAGTCTTCATCCACCCACCTCTCCAGAGGAAGCCATTGAGCTTTACATGTTCTTACGTGCTCACATACGGGCTGAAATTTAATGATCACAACCTGCTCTACTGGATCAAATGATGGGATGTGAGCCTACACATGAGGGTAGAAAATCTTATGGACCATGAATTTCACTGTAAAGGTTATTGTGTTTAAGATAAGATAAAATAAGATGAACCTTTATTAATCCCTGTAGAGAAATTCAGTTTTTACACTCTTGTTAATTTCACACAGTACACATACCTGCATTAATGGAGAGACGTCAGAGTGAGGGGGCTGCTCCTGACAAGCACCCCGAGCAGTTGGGGGTTTGGTGCCTTGCTCAGGGGCACCTCGGCAGTGCCCAAGAGGTAAACTGGCATCTCTCCAGCAACCAGCTGCTCTTGGTCCATGTTGGGACTTGAACCTCCGATTCCTACACCAAGTCCCTACAGACTGAGCTACTGCCGCCCCCAAAGTAGTTGTCAGAAGTGGGATTCGAACCCACGCCTCCATCTGGAGGCCAGAGCTTGAGTCTGGCGCTTTAGACCACCCGGCCGTCCTGACAAGTACGAGGTCCCACCGTTTAAAGAGTAAATAACTGAACTCTTTACTGATGGACATCTCCTGTTTGTGCTCTGTATCCTCTTTCTATTCATTATGGATAAATTACACATCAAAATAAGTGCTGGCCGTCCAATAGCTGCATATGAAATATTGCATCATATTACATCTTGTGATAAAATGGAAAATCTTGGGCGCATCGTAAAAAGACCAGCCTACAAAAAGCACAGTCATTATCAGTTATAAATCAAACAGGTTATTTTATTTTGTCCTTAATGGTGCGTATGCTGAATTTCAAATGTAGCTCTTACAGACATAATACCTGTTAATACTGAGCAGTGAAACCTTTTTTTCTCTTTTGATATTTAGTTATTGTTTATTGGAGCATTTAGGAAATATACCTCACTGTTTTTACTCTCATGAAATTACTGTATGTCGTTTGCAGCCAAACAATTACATGTAACAAAATCTGGTGAATATGTGTGAATCTAAAATGAGTTGGTGATTATCATGTTATCTCATATAACACACAGAAACAGATCAGATCAACTATTCTTATATATTTGAATGAAACGCCATCCTATAGATTTATGTTGAAATGCAGCTGTCAATAAACTTTCAGCAAATGAAGCATATGATTATCTTTTATTAGGACATGCATCTTTCCTTGAGTTTACACACATTTGATAACTTGAACATTTCACAATAGAAGCAGCTCATAACAAAAGGAAGACGTCCAGTTTTATGATTGTGGGTGGAAACATATCATGTCTGGCAGAGCAGGACTCCTGAACTACATGACTCAACAGCAAAGACACAATCTGTCTGAAGACAGTGTTACGAAACAAGACAGCAACCTATGATTGTAGTTGTAAAAAAACAAACAGCTCAAAGTAGCTTTTAACGTAATGAGCAGATTCACAAACACTGTGAGTAGTAACACCTGACATGAGGTAGAGATTCAGATTCTAGTCTGATTTAACAGTGAAAATATAACCAAAGTATTTTAATGTCCAAACACTCTCATCCTGGACTGATAACAAAAGTGTCTTAAATCACAGTAAATTGTTAACTATTTCTTTGTATGATAGAAAGAAAATATCCAAAATAAAAAATGAATGTGTGCTTATAACACCTCCCCTGAGCTGGTTACATATTCTCCTGACACGCTCTGATAACACAAAGTGTCTTAAACTAAAGGAAGTTATTGTTTCTTGATATAATAAAACCAAAACCTTGAAATGTAAAACCTGATTTTGCACTAATCACACAGCACCTGAGCTGATCCCATTTTCTCCTCACACGCTCTATCCCACATTCACACAGTCTAAACCTCCATCACTGGCACTGATGGGGAAGAGAAAAAGGTGGATGTGTTAATAAGTCACTGAGCAACGCTAAGTGTTGCTGGACAGTAGAGGCAGTCAGTCTGGGCAACTGGCCGTCGCGCTCGCCCTTCCAGAGAGGTGAATGAGACTTGAATTTCTTTCACACAGATGACATCAGACCCAGTCAGAAACCTCATCAGCTTCCAGAGACCGATTTCATCCAATCCCCTGATGTACTGATGTAAAAAATGCAAACTGTGCTCCTCTGCTGAATTAGCTGGAGTAGCTGTTATCATCTTAATCACCTTCCGTGTCGTTGCTTTCCTGAGTTTTGGTCCTGCAGCCTCTGCAGTATTATCCACTGCATATTTTGGGTGCTGGATGATTTGCACAGCTCTCAAGTTATCTTGTGTTGGGACTGTTCTTACTCCCATGTGATCCATAAGATCAAGAAGCTCTTCCTCGTCATCGCCGACAACAGCCTCCTACAAAGCAGTGGACAAGAGATCAGACTGACTAAGATACAACATTAGGGAGTCAAACAGTAAGTCTAATAAAGTCTAATCAGACCAATCAGAGCGGTCACCAGATCTGACTGCTGCTGTGAAGGCTTGTGCCGGCCCAGATGGAAAATACCCATGGTCCTTCAGTCCCTCGGCCAATATCCTGCCAACAGATCTCCTCTTTCCTCCTCTTGCCATTTTGGGGATAGTGATGGCACCCTCACATCTGCACCCTCAGCTGCACAGTCTATGAATTGAGTCCAGAAGGCAGCATATACATCCCTGGACACACCATCAGCATCTGCCCCCAGTTCATCAATGAAGCTGTATTTCACAGAGCAGCTCATCATTGCTTCATCCTTGAACTGAGCAGTCAGTTCATCTAAGAGAGTCACTCTGTGAAGTTGCAAACGTTCACTGGCAGGACTTGGTGGTCTAGCAGAAGCTGTCTCAGCATCAATAGGAGTTGAGGTGTTTATTTGTTCCTCTTCTATTGGGAGGATTGGCTCATGTATGAGTGTATCGTCAAGATCACCTGAAAATGGCCCACCTGTCAAAGGACGAAAAATGACCTCTGATGAATTCCACAGAGATGTGAGATCAATAATCTGAACAGCTGCAGTCGAGACAACAGCTGACATTGTGGCAGTGTTTTGCTCATCATCTTCAACTCTGTGGATTTGATTTTCACTGTTGTGTCTTTTCATTATCAGCTGCTCCACCTCTTCCTTTGTGTGTTGATCTTGTTGATTCTGCTGTGTTTTCATGTTGCTCATCTGTCTGTATATCAGCTCCTTCCTCTGGGTCGTCTTCACTGCTCAGAGTCTTTGTGAACTAATAAAATCTTAACAACCTCAATTTGTGTGTCTGGTAGTTTTCTCCCACACTAACATCCTCATCAACTTGTGCTTCCTGGAAGTTAACTATATTGTGACTGAACTCTTCCCACTTTCCCATTGTTGACTTTTCATCAGGGAAAAACAGGTTTTTAGCTTGTGACAGAGTTTCAGTTTTAGTGTCATTCTTGTTAATATCAAGACCTCTGGTTCCTCCACCATTGTGTTTTCTGACTTGTTTGTTGTCATGTATCCACCCTAATTCGCTTTTTCTGCTTGTCTTCTGGGCTCTCTTATGACTTTTTAGATGCATATTTGTTGGTTGAACTATATTCTCCTCCTCAAAACCTTGATCGCTGTCTTTGTTGCTCATTGTGGCCATTTTGTTTTTTACTTTTTTAAACAAGGACAGCCTTTTTGAATCATCTCCAGCTCTCCTCTGTTTTTCCAGACAGAGACGCCTGCTGGCAATCCTGTCACCATCGGCTGGAATGGAGAGTGGATCAGAGTGGATCACAGAGTGGATCATCTATTTCTCCAACTACTGAGCTGTCAATCTGCAATAAAAACAAACAGTATACATTAAACATGACACAACTTAAACTGTATTATCTCCAAGACCATTTACTTCTGTGCTAAATTCCAGTACAACCAATTATAAATGCCAAGACGCAAGACACAGTTAAAATGTATTTTTGTATCATATGCAGAAAATATTGTAGTATTTGACTGAAATTATGGAAGTATCTTTGTTGGTTTACATGTTTATGACTCTGCTCTCTGAAATGACCTGTGATTGGTCAAAGCCTCGGTTTTTTAAAGCCTGACCAGACAGAGCCATGAGGAGGTGCAGAAGTCTGGTTTTCTCTCACAGCACCTGAATTACAACATGCTGAAAGGTTATTATGGGATTTTTGATCAGTGATGCCAAAAACTTCACTTTAAAGAATTAGATCTGAATCAATTTGTGAGTAAAAGCTTTTATAACTATCAGCAAGTTTAATAAATTAGAGTGAGTCACCATCATGCCGCCGTGATCAGATCACTGACTGGTTCAAGATGTCACAGTGTTGAAATGAAAATGCTGCCTTGAAACTCCACGCTAGTGAAATGGAGCTCCACTTCCTGAGGCTGCTCAGGAGAAACAACCTGGAGGAGAAGCTGCTGGTGATGTTCTCCAGATCCACCATGGAGAGCATCCTGGTGTCCTGCATCCCAGCGGGGAGCTCAGCAGCAGACAGGAGAGCGCTGCAGAGGGGGATCAACACGGTCCAGAAGATCCCTGGTTGCTCTCTGCCCAGCCTGGAGGACATGGCCAGCTCTCGCTACCTCAGCAGAGCTGTCAGCATCATCAAGGACGCATCCCACCCCAGTAACCACCTGTTTGACCCGCTACCCACATAAAACCCAGACCAGCAGGCTCAGGGACAGCTTCTTTCCCAGAGCCATTACTGCAATAAACAATCACAAACAATAATCATACAACTGCTCTATTGATCCCGCTCATCTCACTATGTGCAATAACTGAGCCTTCCCATGAGCAGTAACGTCTTGTGTGCAATATTCAGTCAACTTTTACATAAATTCATCTTTAAATTCTACATAATCTCTCGTTTACATTTCTATATTTTCTACATTTTTACATTTTCTTGCCTTTTATACACAGCTGTACATATTTAATTATTATTTATTTATTCTGTATCAGGAGTTGCGCTCTAATTTCGTTGTAGACAATAAAATGACAATAAAGGTGATTGTGATTCTTCTGAATCTAACAGGGGAGAACATGCAAACTCCACACTGAAGGGCCCTTTAATAGAAAGTACACAAATTCATGAATATGTAGGATATTACTACTGACGCTCCTGTAATATTACGTGGTGACGTCTGCTGTATCAACCATATGTTGACTCCATGTTTCTCTGCGTATAGAGTGGGGAAGTGAGATCTGGTCACAAGTGGTCCCTCAAGTCACATGTGGAGATGCTTTCTGAACAGGCCTGTTTCACTCTGTGGATCAGCTGTTTAGTAGAGAGGCTTGGATAAAAAGGAGGACAGACACCTATGGGCTACACCTGTGTTGTGAATAGTTGATTGATACTGAACACCTTGATTTATCTCAGTTTGACTTTTTGACAGTATACATTCCCATTTGACACATTTGAAACGCTTGATTTAAAAAAATATATAATGATCATCATTTTCCTGATCTGAATTAATGTGTTTTGTTGTTTCTGGGTCCAATATGTTGATGCAGTATGTCAGAGTGATAAAAGAATAACTGTGAGGTGATGCGCTGATAAAAAAGAAGAAAAGACAGAACTAACAGAGACAAACTGAACACTCTTAGATCTATTTGACATTACCTGGAACTGGATTTAAGGACAATTTAACAAAAAATGTGACAAACATTGGAATGAATATACTTAATTAATGGCATTTATGAAGCTGTTTATACAAAGAAATCAAGAAAATATTGATTTGGAGCCATACGCTCCATCCTTGTTTATCAAAAGCAAATAAGAAGAACAGAAATGTCTGAGAAAGTGGGCTCCGGCTGGTGGGTGCTGCTTGGTTTTGGCTGTTTTCAACATGGCTGCTGGGTCACAAACTTTCTCATTTTACAGCTTAACAGTAACTACAAGATGTTTCTGAAAACATGTGAGGAGACAAATAGTCATTACAGTAACAGAATATTGATCCATATCTGATCAGCGCTGCCTAGTTTGACCGTTTGATTGGAGATGAGCTTCATCCCACTGCAGAAGCACAGAGCCTCAGTTTCAGACGTACGCAGCACCAAAACTACCAGAGATCAGTAAACTCTTATCAAGACTGCAGCATTAATATAATAGTCCACTTTTCTACCCGTTTACAACATTGAAGTTGTGTACAGTATATTGATATGTTGGATGTTTAAAATCAATATAAACCTTAATATAGAACAGCTGTATGCCTACATACCATAGACTGTACAGTCTGTGTACACACACAGATACACCACATATACAGTATATAAACACACACACACAACAGCAGGAAACAGCACCTAACTTCAACCTTCTGATAAGCCTCTTCCACTCCAGGTGACGAGCTGCAGCAAACACATTATACCAGACAGCAGACATCTGATTTATGGAGGCAACAACTTCACTGATGATTGTCAGTCATCTGCATAACTGTGTTTGGCCGACTATACTGCATCTGGAATAGGTCTACTGATGAAGAATGACACAGAGCTGCTACCATATAAACACATTAGAACAGTGAAACTGGCCATTAGGGCCAACACTTCCTGTGGAGAAGAACTGGCTTCATTTGATAGTGTCGGTCTGACACGGTGAGCTCTGTAATTCATCTTCCAGCACAGTGGTTTTCACACTCGGAGTTGTGACACAATAGTGGCTCGCAGCGTCTGGACAGGTGTGTTGTGGGACGACTGTAATGCTTGTAATGCAGGTTTAAGATGGAATCACACGCAGCACTAACGTATACAGCTATACATGTATTTCCAGCTAATCCAAGAGGGATTTTAAACACTTCATTAATCTCGGCCGCTTCTTTACTGGCTGGTTTCCCTCCCGTCTCAGTCTGCTTCCCAATCTGTCTTCAGAGTGTTTCGTTTCACTGTGGAGGAAAAAATGACACAGTATGATGTCAGAGCAACATAAACGCTGGATGATAGAAACAGGTCATGAAGGCATCACAGTTATTAAATGTAAAGCCTTTTAGGACACTTTGAAATGAAGAAGACTTGTTTTAAATCATCTCTTTCTAAAGAGAAGTACACAAGTCACTATAAGGCAGCAAATTAGTGTTTTTTTAGCTGACTGTTGTCCAAATAATTGTGATTAACAATTTAATGATCTTTTTTTTGGTAGGACATTCAGGAAAACCTGCAAATACTGTAAAAGAACAAAGCTTGTGTAGGAAAATAAATACTGTACTGTACATACATTATTGCACTTGCATTCAAGTTAGAGCTGAAGTGTGTCTAATGTTGATGGACCTTTTGTGGAGGCCTGGACTGATCCTGAATAATGTGTGAGCCTCTTCAGGGGTCTCACCCTGTAGCTCTGCAGCTGCAGGTGTTGGGACCTGTCAAGTAGAACCACAGAAAAAATACATATGTAATAAAGTTGTAATCAATAATAATCAATGCTCTTTACCACTGTGATGGCATGGACAGGAACAAAACAGAGGAGAAGTCAAGTCCAGTCAGGAGTACAACAACTTGTTAGGTTTCTATTTTAATATGATAGCAGTATCTCCACTCTATCTTTAAAACTGAGCCGCTCCATCCTCTGAAAGACAGTCTGGGCCGGCGGATCACTAACACAACATTGCATCGGCTTATCACAACGTCAACATTAAAACTCAGCTCTCAGCAAACAGTGAATGAATGAAATATTGTTTGCTATATCTAATTTTAGTCAGCGCTACATTTCAAAATAACATCTTAATAACTTTATCACTCATACACAGATATTCTGGTTTGCTGTCTCACCGTTTTCATCTGTTGTTGTTTCTGCTGACTCATCGTACGTCTAGAAGTGTGGGAGGCTCTGCAGCTCTGCAGGGGGGTGATACTGGGCTAGAAGAGGGAATAAAGACAAGTAGGCAGCGGTCAGGCCTTCTCTAATGAACTGGACAACATGCTACCACCTTATCATCTGGATAGAAAACACTTTTCACAAAGAGCAGGGACCACGTGGAAAAAACTGTGATCAACTGAATCCTGCTGCTTATCTGGACTCTACTTCCTCATTTCAAGATACTGAGACTTGCTGGTAAAATGTGTGTGGTGGGAGCTACAGGGACCACGGCCACCTTGTCTGACCAATGAGTGCTGATAACTAAATCACATCACAATCTGCTGTGCAGAGACACATCTGTGTAGCACAAAAATTGAACTACAAAATGAGTGTTTGGTGGATTATTTCTCTGTTGGTCCAATGCTGATTGTCATTGTACTTTAGCTGGTTGGAAAGCCTGTTTACTTCCCTTCACAACGATGTCCAACCTGTAAGCATCATGTATTTGTGGGATGAGCAGCACAGCTGATTATGTGGGTAGCACCCAGTGAAATCTGCCAAAATGTTCTGCCAATGCTAAACAGTGGATCCTCCTGTCGGTTCTGGGTCTTGTTTTGAGCTCCAGCTGCTGCCGATCAGGCTCCACAAGACCAGACCACAGGATCACTAAGTGATCCGCTTCAGTGGGAAAAGTCAGCTTTTTCATCACCAACATGCTGTATTTTTGTTCAGAGTTTGATGTTAATAAATGGCTCCCTTTCTTACACTTAAAGTGCTTAAGTACTTATTTTAGTTAGTAAAATATCTTCCAATCAAAACAGATTCTGACAGAAGTTAAAGACTTAGATCAGATAGAGATTTAGCAGTCATTAGGTTGGAGATTGATCGGTAAATCTCAGTTTGATGGAAACTGCAGCAATATCTTACCTGGCAAAACCTGAATATGTTTCCAAAGAAAGGTGCTGGTTTTGGAGGTTTGATGCCACATCAAGAAGGGCCGAAAAGGGATGAACTGAATATCTAATAGACAGAGCACAGAGTTGTGTCCATGAATGAAATAATAAAAGCAAATACAGCTGAGAATATAGAAGAGCAACATTTCCAATATCCCCAAATATTCAGCCCATTGATCTGTTGTCCTGTGAGCTCTCCAGATGTTGACTGATGATTAGTTCACATTGGAACATGATCAACCCTCCTGTTAGTTGCTTCCCGGCTGGTTTACAGTATTTTCAGGTCTTCCTTCAAGAGCTTCCCCATAATATTCAAATAGGAAACCCAACATGCAGAGCTGCAAACATCAGATCTGATGAATGAAGTGTACTGATATCTGAATTTACACAGTGTGTGCTTTATGTTATTGGTCCATACAAAACTGACTTCATTTCCACAGCAGCTGCAGTATCACAGACAGACATTTACAAGTATTTACTCACCAGTACAGAAGAGCCAGAAAGATGAGGAGGAAGCTGATCCAGGACCATCCACCGGCATTGATGTGGACTACATTTAGGAAGTCAACTACAGCCTCCATGATGTCAAACCTCCTCTCAGTTCTCCCTGCCAGCATCAGATCAGAGCTCCTCAAAACAGGAAAACAGAAAAACATGATGTCAGTGTAAAAGATGCTATATCTGTGTTTACCACACTTTGGTAACCAGCAGACGGATTTTAACCACAAACTAGGAGTTAAACGATGTCTTCTGTCTACAGATATTGTGTAGTTTCTCTGAATCACATCTGAAATATTAAAATATACACATATCCTCCCAAACTCCAGCAGAGGACTGGACTGTGCTCTCAGGATGGTCAGTCTCCTGTAGATCAGCTGGCTGCTTTATGGAGGACAACTTGTTCATCATTAGTTTAGCAGCTTTGTCTGAAGCCTGGACAGTGCTCACCTCTCACCTGGATTTTAACAATGGCAGCATGTCTGTCCCTCTGACACTCACCTGTTTGATAAAACGTGTCTCCTCCTTCATCTCTTTGCTGCACGTCCTGGAACATTTTCATGAATATCTGGAGAAAGTTCTCCATGCTGGGCTCGTTTTTGTCCTTTTAGCAGAAGCGGACGCGTGTCCACCATGGTGAACACTCACCTCACGCTCTCCTCACGTGTCCATGTCGTCCTAAAGTCCTCTTCGTCCTGTGAACACTGAGCTGCTTCCCGCCGCCCGCTGTACCAGGTAAACACGACAATATGACACGAAACACGGCTCTCACTTCAATACGCTTTATTGGCAACGAGGAATCACGCGCAAAGTGCTTATCACGCACGAGTGACGCACGTGCGTCAGTCAGCGTCAGGGAACGTCAGGACTTTGACGGAGAGCTGTCAATCATCCATCTCCATTTAGCGTCTGAGTAGACAGGAGGAGAGATCGGCGGAGATATGCGACTATAAAACCTGAACGCAGGAAAGCTGAATTGTTGGAGACCGAACCGTGTGGATTACTGCGGACTACTGGATTATTACCGTTAATTTACCGGAGAGGAAAACAACTGGAAAAACTAGTTTTCAGTCGGCCGAAGTCACCGATCTGCGGCGGACACCTGCTGATTGGAGCTACGGATGTATCAGACAACGACATTGACGGTAAGAAAACTTCATGACCTGAATTTACGTTTTTCTCTCTAGAGTCATTAATGTATCTATCTAAACACTTAAAAGTGTCTCCAGTACAAAGTGAGTGTATTTTATTGCGTTTAAAGGAATACAATGAAATGGGCCATATTGGAGAAAACACATTTGTTAATTCTGCCACCAACAGGACGTTTCCGGTTGAAACCGGCTGGATTTCCCGCCAGTGGTGTAGCGTGTAGTAACAACTATGTAGTGATTTGGGAAAACTCTTGTTTTGGTTTGACGGGGTCAATTTTTGCTAATTTGGTTTTGAAACATTTGAAACACAACAAAATGGCGCCTGGCCTGGTTTGTTGATTCGTCTCCATGGTTACGACGTCTTCACGTCTCAGCGCCTACAGGACGTCCCAATGTAAACAAACATGGCGGCCTCCTTTCGGTGGAGAGCGGAGTTAGCTGATTGAGTTCAGCTTTCATTAAAATCTTTCCTTTTAAGCTCCCAGTTGATTGAATGTGTGAACTAATGGACTAATATGAGTTGAAGCAGGTTGTGAAGAAGCCTGAACCTGCAGTCAGAGCCTCCTCACAAGCTCCACATGCTGGTTATTTAATAAGATTGACGTTGTCTTTGTTTGTGTGCTTCTTGTTGGATCGTTGGACATGAACATAGAAATCTAATTCTTCCTGTTTTACTTGATAATCTTCTTGTCCTCTCTATTTATCTGTTTCTGTTGTGCTGAATCTGTATGTGTAGTAACATTAGCAGCTGCAGTCCTACACTCCTCAAACTGGCTCTATTTCAGCGTTATACACAGTTCAGTGCAAATCACAGGAAGTAATGAAGACATGCAACATCTTGTAGGATGATAGAAAGGATTCATATAGCACCATGGAAAATAATCTTTTCTCTGAACCACCTGTTCACTCCAACATCCTCTCCTTAGTTTTTTGGAAACACTATATTATAAGCAGAGTTGTGACTAATTGCTTATCTGAATTGGACCGTCCTGTCAACCAAAAGATAGATAGATTAGTAAAAGAAAACATGAATATACAAGATTATTATGTTTGTTACACAAATATGGATGAACTCACTGTTAGTAGGAGAGACATTACTGCTGATTTTGAATGCAACTCAGTCTGACTGAATACAACCATTTTATTTCCTTTGTCCTGATGCTTGTGAAATATGATTTTGTACTACATGTCAGTGGAAAGTGATCTGTAGGACACTGTACAGGCCCGTGTTTTTGTGAACTGCTATTTTCTTGCTTTGTGTAAATAGTCCTCTGGATGTCTTCTTATACGTAATCCAGCCAATGCCATTGGACTTTTGCTTTGGGAGTCAAACCCTTCTAAGCTGTTTCAATGGACTTATCAAGGGATGGTGTGTTCAGACTATCTTCTCATAAAAGACCAGTTGCCTTGCCCAGGCCCCATAATTGTCTTTGACGTGGTTGCATTTTGCTCTATAAATTGATCTGAGTACAATCATCTGAATCCTTCTCAAATAACAGTGGAAAATCTGTGCATAAAAGTTTGTGTCTGGTAGCAAACTTCTTATCATCTCATTGATCAATCAAAGCATTGTTCATGTGTATGTATACAATAAACAATACATCATGTATCTTGTTGTCCCCTCAGGTGGCTCCTCTCTGAATTCAGACAGCGTCATGCTGAAGTGCTCCCACGGCTGACCTGACCCATCAACCTCTGCCTCTACATCTTCTCTGATGACGAGGATGAGGCGCCTGAGGATGAGACTGAAGAAGAGTGTATCCCCCCTCTTTCCTCTGATGATGATGAAGATGATGATGAAGAGGATCTGGATGACTCTGGTTATGACACCATGAGCTATGAGGATGATGATGACGATGTTGGACTTTGCTCCCCTGTCATCCGGCAGTCCCCACAGCAATGCTTTTGGCAGGCCGGGTGACGAGTATTTCCTCCTGTTCCCGCTGGTTCCCCTGTTGCTGTTCCTGTTCCAGTCCTCCTTCATCCTTCATTTGGAATTGGGCTGCTGTTCATCAGAGACTAATTGTCAGGCACTTGCAGGTATCTGCTCAACATTTGTAGCCTGTGGAGCAGCATCAGCAGCTGTGGCAGCTTCTTTACAGCAGCCTCAGTTTGTCACAAGTGTTGATCCGAGCAAACTGCCATGGAGGGAAGAAGCTGTGTAGAGTCGGCCCCCTGAACTTCTGGCTGCAGCACCTCCACAAAACGGAGCAGCAACGAGAGCCGGCAGCAGGTCAGAGAGAGGCCACTGAGGTTTTGTGAGTAGACCTCAGAGTCTCTTTATCTTTTAATCTCTTTTAAACAGATTCTGCATTTGTATGTTTCAAAAATCACAAGATTTTGTTGCCGGAAGCATTGTGCTTTCCATTTGTAGTCCGAGTAGTATTTGCCAGTCACATTTGAACAGGCTTTGGTTGAATGCAGGTAAACAGTCCATGTGGTTATTGGCCAAAATGGAGTCTTGGATCCCACTGACTATTGTCTGACGATGATTTAGATATTTATCGGTTTTAAATTAGCTTGTGAAGTGGCTACTTATGAAACAGTCTGGTTCATTAAAATGTTTCCTTTTAAGCTCCCAGTTGATTGAATGTGTGAACTAATGGGCTAATATGAGTTGAAGCAGGTTGTGAAGAAGCCTGAACCTGCAGTCAGAGCCTCGTCACAAGCTCCACATGGTGGTTATTTAATAAGATTGACGTTTTCTTTGTTTGTGTGCTTCTTTTTGGATCGTTGGACATGAACATAGAAATATAATTCTTCCTATTTTACTTGATAATCTTCTTGTCCTCTCTATTTATCTGTTTCTATTGTGCTGAATCTGTATGTGTAGTAACATTAGCAGCTGCAGTCCTACACTCTTCAGCGTTGTTGTAGTCGGCGGTCCTGGGTCGGGCTGAGGGCACAGGCTCGCCAGCGTTGTTGTAGTCGGCGGTCCTGGGTCGGGCTGAGGGCACAGGCTCGCCAGCGTTGTGTTAGTCGGCGGTCCTGGGTCAGGCTGAGGGCACAGGCTCGCCAGCGTTGTTGTAGTCGGCGGTCCTGGGTCGGGCTGAGGGCACAGGCTCGCCAGCGTTGTTGTAGTCGGCGGTCCTGGGTCGGGCTGAGGGCACAGGCTCGCCAGCGTTGTTGTAGTCGGCAGTCCTGGTTCGGGCTGATGGCACAGGCTCGCCAGGGTTGCTCTAGTCGGCTGTCCTCAGTCGGGTTGAAGGCACAGGCTCGCCAGCGTTGTTGTAGTCGGCGGTCCTGGGTCGGGCTGAGGGCACAGGCTTGCCAGCGTTTTCGTAGTCGGCGGTCCTGGGTCGGGCTGAGGGCACAGGCTCGCCAGCGTTGTTGTAGTTAGTCGTTCTTGGTCGGGCTGAGGGCACAGGCTCGCCAGCGTTGTTGTAGTCGGTTCTCCTGGGTCGGGCTGAGGGCACAGGCTCGCCTGCGTTGGGTTTGTCCGTCGCCCTGGGTCAGGCTCAGGGCACAGGCTCGCCAGCGTTGGGTGTGTCGGTCGTCCTGGGTCGGGCTGAGGGCACAGGCTCGCCAACGTTGGGTTTGTCGGTCGTCCTGGGTCGGGCTGAGGGCACAGGCTCTCCAGCGTTGTTGTAGTCGGCGATCCTGGGTCGGGCTGAGGGCACAGGCCCGCCAGCGTTGTTGTAGTTGGCGTTCCTGGTCGGGCTGAGGGCACAGGCTCGCCAGCGTTGGGTGTGTCGGCGGTCCTGGGTCGGGCTGAGGGCACAGGCTCGCCAGCGTTGTTGTAGTCGGCGGTCCTGGTTCGGGCTGATGGCACAGGCTCGCCAGGGTTGTTCTCGTCGGCTGTCCTCAGTCGGGCTGAAGGCACAGGCTCGCCAGCGTTGTTGTAGTCGGCGGTCATGGGTCGGGCTGAGGGCACAGGCTCGCCAGCGTTGTTGTAGTCGGCGTTCCTGGTCGGGCTGAGGGCACAGGCTCGCCAGCGTTGGGTGTGTCGGCGGTCCTGGGTCGGGCTGAGGGCACAGGCTCGCCTGCGTTGGGTTTGTCCCTCGCCCTGGGTCAGGCTCAGGGCACAGGCTCGCCAGCGTTGGGTGTGTCGGTCGTCCTGGGTCGGGCTGAGGGCACAGGCTCGCCAGCGTTGGGTTTGTCGGTCGTCCTGGGTCGGGCTGAGGGCACAGGCTCTCCAGCGATGTTGTAGTCTGCGATCCTGGGTCGGGCTGAGGGCACAGGCTCGCCAGCGTTGTTGTAGTCGGCGGTCCTGGGTCGGGCTGAGGGCACAGGCTCGCCAGCGTTGTTGTAGTCGGCGATCCTGGGTCGGGCTGAGGGCACAGGCTCGCCAGCGTTGTTGTAGTTGGCGTTCCTGGTCGGGCTGAGGGCACAGGCTCGCCAGCGTTGGGTGTGTCGGCGGTCCTGGGTCAGGCTGAGGGCACAGGCTCGCCAGCGTTGTTGTAGTCGGCGGTCCTGGTCGGGCTGAGGGCACAGGCTCGCCAGCGTTGGGTGTGTCGGCGGTCCTGGGTCAGGCTGAGGGCACAGGCTCGCCAGCGTTGTTGTAGTCGGCGGTCCTGGGTCGGGCTGAGGGCACAGGCTCGCCAGCGTTGTTGTAGTCGGCGGTCCTGGGTCGGGCTGAGGGCACAGGCTCGCCAGCGTTGTTGTAGTCGGCGGTCCTGGTTTGGGCTGAGGGCACAGGCTCGCCAGCGTTGTTGTAGTCGGCGGTCCTGGGTCGGGCTGAGGGCACAGGCTCGCCAGCGTTGTTGTAGTCGGCGGTCCTGAGTCGGGCTGAGGGCACAGGCTCGCCAGCGTTGTTGTAGTCGGCAGTCCTGGTTCGGGCTGATGGCACAGGCTCGCCAGGGTTGCTCTAGTCGGCTGTCCTCAGTCGGGCTGAAGGCACTGGCTCGCCAGCGTTGTTGTAGTCGGCGGTATAGGGTCGGGCTGAGGGCACAGGCTCGCCAGCGTTGTTGTAGTCGGCGGTCCTGGGTCGGGCTGAGGGCACAGGCTCGCCAGCGTTGTTGTAGTTGGCGGTCCTGGGTCCGGCTGAGGGCACAGGTTCGCCAGCGTTGTTGTAGTCGGCGGTCCTGAGTCGGGCTGAGGGCACAGACTCGCCAGCGTTGTTGTAGTCGGCGGTCCTGGTTCGGGCTGATGGCACAGGCTCGCCAGGGTTGTTCTCGTCGGCTGTCCTCAGTCGGGCTGAAGGCACAGGCTCGCCTGCGTTGGGTTTGTCCGTCGCCCTGGGTCAGGCTCAGGGCACAGGCTCGCCAGCGTTGGGTGTGTCGGTCGTCCTGGGTCGGGCTGAGGGCACAGGCTCGCCAGCGTTGGGTTTGTCGGTCGTCCTGGGTCGGGCTGAGGGCACAGGCTCGCCAGCGTTGTTGTTGTCGGCAGTCCTGGTTCGGGCTGATGGCACAGGCTCGCCAGGGTTGTTCTAGTCGGCTGTCCTCAGTCGGGCTGAAGGCACAGGCTCGCCAGCGTTGTTGTAGTCGGCGGTACTGGGTCGGGCTGAGGGCACAGGCTCGCCAGCGTTGTTGTAGTCGGCGGTCCTGGGTCGGGCTGAGGGCACAGGCTCGCCAGCATTGTTGTAGTCGGTCGTCCTGGGCAGGCTGAGGGCACAGGCTCGCCTGCGTTGGGTTTGTCCGTCGCCCTGGGTCAGGCTAAGGGCACAGGCTCGCCAGCGTTGGGTGTGTTGGTCGTCCTGGGTCGGGCTGAGGGCACAGGCTCGCCAGCGTTGGGTTTGTCGGTCGTCCTGGGTCGGGCTG
The DNA here is from genome assembly GCA_947000775.1 of Pterois miles. Taxonomy (NCBI): domain Eukaryota; kingdom Metazoa; phylum Chordata; class Actinopteri; order Perciformes; family Scorpaenidae; genus Pterois; species Pterois miles. The sequence goes on from CAMQGK010000326.1 coordinate 259,917, forward strand.
AGGGCACAGGCTCTCCAGCGTTGTTGTAGTCGGCGATCCTGGGTCGGGCTGAGGGCACAGGCTCGCCAGCGTTGTTGTAGTTGGCGGTCCTGGGTCGGGCTGAGGGCACAGGCTCGCCAGCGTTGTTGTAGTCGGCGGTCCTGGGTCGGGCTGAGGGCACAGGCTCGCCAGCGTTGTTGTAGTCGGCGGTCCTGGGTCGGGCTGAGGGCACAGGCTCGCCAGCGTTGTTGTAGTCGGCGGTCTTGGGTCGGGCTGAGGGCACAGGCTCGCCAGCGTTGTTGTAGTCGGCGGTCCTGAGTCGGGCTGAGGGCACAGGCTCGCCAGCGTTGTTGTAGTCGGCGGTCCTGGTTCGGGCTGATGGCACAGGCTCGCCAGGGTTGTTCTAGTCGGCTGTCCTCAGTCGGGCTGAAGGCACAGGCTCGCCAGCGTTGTTGTAGTCGGCGGTCCTGGGTCGGGCTGAGGGCACAGGCTCGCCAGCGTTGTTGTAGTCGGCGGTCCTGTGTCGGGCTGAGGGCACAGGCTCGCCAGCGTTGTTGTAGTTGGTCGTCCTGGGTCGGGCTGAGGGCACAGGCTCGCCAGCGTTGTTGTAGTCGGTCGTTCTTGGTCGGGCTTAGGGCACAGGCTCACCAGCGTTGTTGTAGTCGGTCGTCCTGGGTCGGGCTGAGGGCACAGGCTCGCCTGCGTTGGGTTTGTCCGTCGTCCTGGGTCAGGCTCAGGGCACAGGCTCGCCAGCGTTGGGTGTGTCGGTCGTCCTGGGTCGGGCTGAGGGCACAGGCTCGCCAGCGTTGGGTTTGTCGGTCGTCCTGGGTCGGGCTGAGGGCACAGGCTCTCCAGCGTTGTTGTAGTCGGCGGTCCTGGGTCGGGCTGAGGGCACAGGCTCGCCAGCGTTGTTGTAGTCGTCGGTCCTGGGTCGGGCTGAGGGCACAGGCTCGCCAGCGTTGTTGTAGTCGGCGGTCCTGAGTCGGGCTGAGGGCACAGGCTCGCCAGCGTTGTTGTAGTCGGCAGTCCTGGTTCGGGCTGAGGGCACAGGCTCGCCAGCGTTGTTGTAGTCGTCGGTCCTGGGTCGGGCTGAGGGCACAGGCTCGCCAGCATTGTTGTAGTCGGCGGTCCTGAGTCGGGCTGAGGGCACAGGCTCGCCAGTGTTGTGTTAGTCGGCGGTCCTGGGTCAGGCTGAGGGCACAGGCTCGCCAGCGTTGTTGTAGTCGGCGGTCCTGGGTCGGGCTGAGGGCACAGGCTCGCCAGCGTTGTTGTAGTCGTCGGTCCTGTGTCGGGCTGAGGGCACAGGCTCGCCAGCGTTGTTGTAGTCGGCGGTACTGGGTCGGGCTGAGGGCGCAGGCTCGCCAGCGTTGTTGTAGTCGGCGGTCCTGGGTCGGGCTGAGGGCACAGGCTCGCCAGCGTTGTTGTAGTCGGCGGTCCTGTGTCGGGCTGAGGGCACAGGCTCGCCAGCGTTGTTGTAGTTGGTCGTCCTGGGTCGGGCTGAGGGCACAGGCTCGCCAGTTGTTGTAGTCGGTCGTTCTTGGTCGGGCTGAGGGCACAGGCTCGCCAGCGTTGTTGTAGTCGGTCGTCCTGGGTCGGGCTGAGGGCACAGGCTCGCCTGCGTTGGGTTTGTCCGTCGCCCTGGGTCAGGCTCAGGGCACAGGCTCGCCAGCGTTGGGTGTGTCGGTCGTCCTGGGTCGGGCTGAGGGCACAGGCTCGCCAGCGTTGGGTTTGTCGGTCGTCCTGGGTCGGGCTGAGGGCACAGGCTCTCCAGCGTTGTTGTAGTCGGCGATCCTGGGTCGGGCTGAGGGCACAGGCTCGCCAGCGTTGTTGTAGTTGGCGGTCCTGGGTCGGGCTGAGGGCACAGGCTCGCCAGCGTTGTTGTAGTCGGCGGTCCTGGGTCGGGCTGAGGGCACAGGCTCGCCAGTGTTGTGTTATTCGGCGGTCCTGGGTCAGGCTGAGGGCACAGGCTCGCCAGCGTTGTTGTAGTCGGCGGTCCTGGGTCGGGCTGAGGGCATAGGCTCGCCAGCGTTGTTGTAGTCGTCGGTCCTGGGTCGGGCTGAGGGCACAGGCTCGCCAGCGTTGTTGTAGTCGGCGGTCCTTAGTCAGGCTGAGGGCACAGGCTCGCCAGCGTTGTTGTAGTCGGCAGTCCTGGTTCGGGCTGATGGCACAGGCTCGCCAGGGTTGCTCTAGTCGGCTGTCCTCAGTCGGGCTGAAGGCACAGGCTCGCCAGCGTTGTTGTAGTCGGCGGTACTGGGTCGGGCTGAGGGCGCAGGCTCGCCAGCATTGTTGTAGTCGGCGGTCCTGGGTCGGGCTGAGGGCACAGGCTTGCCAGCGTTGTTGCAGTCGGCGGTCCTGGGTCGGGCTGAGGGCACAGGCTCGCCAGCGTTGTTGTAGTCGGCGGTCCTGAGTCGGGCTGAGGGCACAGGCTCGCCAGCGTTGTTGTAGTCGGCGGTCCTGGGTTCGGCTGAGGGCACAGGCTCGCCAGGGTTGTTCTAGTCGGCTGTCCTCAGTCGGGCAGAAGGCACAGGCTCGCCAGCGTTGTTGTAGTCGGCTGTACTGGGTCGGGCTGAGGGCACAGGGTCGCCAGCGTTGTTGTAGTCGGCGGTCCTGGGTCGGGCTGAGGGCACAGACTCGCCAGCGATTTTGTAGTCGGCGGTCCTGGGTCGGGCTGAGGGCACAGGCTCGCCAGCGTTGTTGTAGTCGGTCGTTCTTGGTCGGGCTGAGGGCACAGGCTCGCCAGCGTTGTTGTAGTCGGTCGTTCTGGGTCGGGCTGAGGGCACAGGCTCGCCTGCGTTGGGTTTGTCCGTCGCCCTGGGTCAGGCTCAGGGCACAGGCTCGCCAGCGTTGGGTGTGTCGGTCGTCCTGGGTCGGGCTGAGGGCACAGGCTCGCCAGCGTTGGGTTTGTCGGTCGTCCTGGGTCGGGCTGAGGGCACAGGCTCTCCAGCGTTGTTGTAGTCGGCGATCCTGGGTCGGGCTGAGGGCACAGGCTCGCCAGCGTTGTTGTAGTCGGCGGTCCTGGGTCGGGCTGAGGGCACAGGCTCGCCAGCGTTGTGTTAGTCGGCGGTCCTGGGTCGGGCTGAGGGCACAGGCTCGCCAGCGTTGTTGTAGTCGGTCGTTCTTGGTCGGGCTGAGGGCACAGGCTCGCCAGCGTTGTTGTAGTCGGTCGTCCTGGGTCGGGCTGAGGGCACAGGCTCGCCTGCGTTGGGTTTGTCCGTCGCCCTGGGTCAGGCTCAGGGCACAGGCTCGCCAGCATTGGGTGTGTCGGTCGTCCTGGGTTAGGCTGAGGGCACAGGCTCCCCAGCGCTGGGTTTGTCGGTCGTCCTGGGTCGGGCTAAGGGCACAGGCTCTCCAGCGTTGTTGTAGTCGGCGATCCTGGGTCGGGCTGAGGGAACAGGCTCGCCAGCGTTGTTTTAGTCGGCGATCCTGGGTCGGGCTGAGGTCACAGGCTCGCCAGCGTTGTTGTAGTTGGCGGTCCTGGTCGGGCTGAGGACACAGGCTCGCCAGCGTTTTTGTAGTCGGTGGTCCTGGGTCGGGCTGAGGGCACAGGCTCGCCAGTGTTGTGTTAGTCGGCGGCCCTGGGTCGGGCTGAGGGCACAGGCTCGCCAGCGTTGTTGTAGTCGGCGGTCCTGGGTCGGGCTGAGGGCACAGGCTCGCCAGCGTTTTTGTAGTCGGCGGTCCTGGGTCGGGCTGAGGGCACAGGCTCGCCAGCGTTGTTGTAGTAGGTCGTTCTTGGTCGGGCTGAGGGCACAGGCTCGCCAGCGTTGTTGTAGTCGGTCGTTCTGGGTCGGGCTGAGGGCACAGGCTCGCCTGCGTTGGGTTTGTCCGTCGCCCTGGGTCAGGCTCAGGGCACAGGCTCGCCAGCGTTGGGTGTGTCGGTCGTCCTGGGTCTTGCTGAGGGCACAGGCTCGCCAGCGTTGGGTTTGTCGGTCGTCCTGGGTCGGGCTGAGGGCACAGGCTCTCCAGCGTTGTTGTAGTCGGCGATCCTGGGTCGGGCTGAGGGCACAGGCTCGCCAGCGTTGTTGTAGTTGGCGGTCCTGGTCGTGCTGAGGGCACAGGCTCGCCAGCGTTGTTGTAGTCGGCGGTCCTGGGTCGGGCTGAGGGCACAGGCTCGCCAGCGTTGTGTTAGTCGGCGGTCCTGGGTCGGGCTGAGGGCACAGGCTCGCCAGCGTTGTTGTAGTCGGCGGTCCTGGGTCGGGCTGAGGGCACAGGCTCGCCAGCGTTGTTGTAGTCGGCGGTCCTGGGTCGGGCTGAGGGCACAGGCTCGCCAGCGTTGTTGTAGTCGGCGGTCTTGGGTCGGGCTGAGGGCACAGGCTCGCCAGCGTTGTTGTAGTCGGCGGTCCTGAGTCGGGCTGAGGGCACAGGCTCGCCAGCGTTGTTGTAGTCGGCGGTCCTGGTTCGGGCTGATGGCACAGGCTTTCCAGGGTTGTTCTAGTCGGCTGTCCTCAGTCGGGCTGAAGGCACAGGCTCGCCAGCGTTGTTGTAGTCGGCGGTCCTGGGTCGGGCTGAGGGCACAGGCTCGCCAGCGTTGTTGTAGTCGGCGGTCCTGTGTCGGGCTGAGGGCACAGGCTCGCCAGCGTTGTTGTAGTTGGCCGTCCTGGGTCGGGCTGAGGGCACAGGCTCGCCAGCGTTGTTGTAGTCGGTCGTTCTTGGTCGGGCTGAGGGCACAGGCTCACCAGCGTTGTTGTAGTCGTTCGTCCTGGGTCGGGCTGAGGGCACAGGCTCGCCTGCGTTGGGTTTGTCCGTCGTCCTGGGTCAGGCTCAGGGCACAGGCTCGCCAGCGTTGGGTTTGTCCGTCGTCCTGGGTCGGGCTGAGGGCACAGGCTCGCCAGCGTTGGGTTTGTCGGTCGTCCTGGGTCGGGCTGAGGGCACAGGCTCTCCAGCGTTGTTGTAGTCGGCGGTCCTGGGTCGGGCTGAGGGCACAGGCTCGCCAGCGTTGTTGTAGTCGTCGGTCCTGGGTCGGGCTGAGGGCACAGGCTCGCCAGCGTTGTTGTAGTCGGCGGTCCTGAGTCGGGCTGAGGGCACAGGCTCGCCAGCGTTGTTGTAGTCGGCAGTCCTGGTTCGGGCTGATGGCACAGGCTCGCCAGGGTTGCTCTAGTCGGCTGTCCTCAGTCGGGCTGAAGGCACAGGCTCGCCAGCGTTGTTGTAGTCGGCGATCCTGGGTCGGGCTGAGGGCACAGGCTCGCCAGCGTTGTTGTAGTTGGCGGTCCTGGTCGGGCTGAGGACACAGGCTCGCCAGCGTTTTTGTAGTCGGTGGTCCTGGGTCGGGCTGAGGGCACAGGCTCGCCAGTGTTGTGTTAGTCGGCGGCCCTGGGTCGGGCTGAGGGCACAGGCTCGCCAGCGTTGTTGTAGTCGGCGGTCCTGGGTCGGGCTGATGGCACAGGCTCGCCAGCGTTTTTGTAGTCGGCGGTCCTGGGTCGGGCTGAGGGCACAGGCTCGCCAGCGTTGTTGTAGTAGGTCGTTCTTGGTCGGGCTGAGGGCACAGGCTCGCCACCGTTGTTGTAGTCGGTCGTTCTGGGTCGGGCTGAGGGCACAGGCTCGCCTGCGTTGGGTTTGTCCGTCGCCCTGGGTCAGGCTCAGGGCACAGGCTCGCCAGCGTTGGGTGTGTCGGTCGTCCTGGGTCGGGCTGAGGGCACAGGCTCGCCAGCGTTGGGTTTGTCGGTCGTCCTGGGTCGGGCTGAGGGCACAGGCTCTCCAGCGTTGTTGTAGTCGGCGGTCCTGGGTCGGGCTGAGGGCACAGGCTCGCCAGCGTTGTTGTAGTCGTCGGTCCTGGGTCGGGCTGAGGGCACAGGCTCGCCAGCGTTGTTGTAGTCGGCGGTCCTGAGTCGGGCTGAGGGCACAGGCTCGCCAGCGTTGTTGTAGTCTGCAGTCCTGGTTCGGGCTGATGGCACAGGCTCGCCAGGGTTGCTCTAGTCGGCTGTCCTCAGTCGGGCTGAAGACACAGGCTTGCCAGCGTTGTTGTAGTCGGCGATCCTGGGTTGGGCTGAGGGCACAGGCTCGCCAGCGTTGTTGTAGTTGGCGGTCCTGGTCGGGCTGAGGACACAGGCTCGCCAGTGTTTTTGTAGTCGGTGGTCCTGGGTCGGGCTGAGGGCACAGGCTCGCCAGTGTTGTGTTAGTCGGCGGCCCTGGGTCGGGCTGAGGGCACAGGCTCGCCAGCGTTGTTGTAGTCGGCGGTCCTGGGTCGGGCTGAGGGCACAGGCTCGCCAGCGTTTTTGTAGTTGGCGGTCCTGGGTCGGGCTGAGGGCACAGGCTCGCCAGCGTTGTTGTAGTAGGTCGTTCTTGGTCGGGCTGAGGGCACAGGCTCGCCAGCGTTGTTGTAGTCGGTCGTTCTGGGTCGGGCTGAGGGCACAGGCTCGCCTGCGTTGGGTTTGTCCGTCGCCCTGGGTCAGGCTCAGGGCACAGGCTCGCCAGCGTTGGGTGTGTCGGTCGTCCTGGGTCTTGCTGAGGGCACAGGCTCGCCAGCGTTGGGTTTGTCGGTCGTCCTGGGTCGGGCTGAGGGCACAGGCTCTCCAGCGTTGTTGTAGTCGGCGATCCTGGGTCGGGCTGAGGGCACAGGCTCGCCAGCGTTGTTGTAGTTGGCGGTTCTGGTCGGGCTGAGGGCACAGGCTCGCCAGCGTTGTTGTAGTCGGCGGTCCTGGGTCGGGCTGAGGGCACAGGCTCGCCAGCGTTGTGTTAGTCGGCGGTCCTGGGTCGGGCTGAGGGCACAGGCTAGCCAGCCTTGTTGTAGTCGGCGGTCCTGGGTCGGGCTGAGGGCACAGGCTCGCCAGCGTTGTTGTAGTCGGCGGTCCTGGGTCGGGCTGAGGGCACAGGCTCGCCAGCGTTGTTGTAGTCGGCGGTCTTGGGTCGGGCTGAGGGCACAGGCTCGCCAGTGTTGTTGTAGTCGGCGGTCCTGAGTCGGGCTGAGGGCACAGGCTCGCCAGCGTTGTTGTAGTCGGCGGTCCTGGTTCGGGCTGATGGCACAGGCTCGCCAGGGTTGTTCTAGTCGGCTGTCCTCAGTCGGGCTGAAGGCACAGGCTCGCCAGCGTTGTTGTAGTCGGTCGTTCTTGGTCGGGCTGAGGGCACAGGCTCACCAGCGTTGTTGTAGTCGGTCGTCCTGGGTCGGGCTGAGGGCACAGGCTCGCCTGCGTTGGGTTTGTCCGTCGTCCTGGGTCAGGCTCAGGGCACAGGCTCGCCAGCGTTGGGTGTGTCGGTCGTCCTGGGTCGGGCTGAGGGCACAGGCTCGCCAGCGTTGGGTTTGTCGGTCGTCCTGGGTCGGGCTGAGGGCACAGGCTCTCCAGCGTTGTTGTAGTCGGCGGTCCTGGGTTGGGCTGAGGGCACAGGCTCGCCAGCGTTGTTGTAGTCGGCGGTCCTGGGTCGGGCTGAGGGCACAGGCTCGCCAGTGTTGTGTTAGTCGGCGGTCCTGGGTCGGGCTGAGGGCACAGGCTCGCCAGCGTTGTTGTAGTCGTCGGTCCTGGGTCGGGCTGAGGGCACAGGCTCGCCAGCGTTGTTGTAGTCGGCGGTCCTGAGTCGGGCTGAGGGCACAGGCTCGCCAGCGTTGTTGTAGTCGGCAGTCCTGGTTCGGGCTGATGGCACAGGCTCGCCAGGGTTGCTCTAGTCGGCTGTCCTCAGTCGGGCTGAAGGCACAGGCTCGCCAGCGTTGTTGTACTCGGCGGTACTGGGTCGGGCTGAGGGCGCAGGCTCGCCAGCGTTGTTGTAGTCGGTGGTCCTGGGTCGGGCTGAGGGCACAGGCTCGCCAGCGTTGTTGTAGTCGGCGGTACTTGGTCGGGCTGAGGGCACAGGCTCGCCAGCGTTGTTGTAGTCGGCGGTCCTGAGTCGGGCTGAGGGCACAGGCTCGCCAGCGTTGTTGTAGTCGGTCGTTCTTGGTCGGGCTGAGGGCACAGGCTCGCCAGCGTTGTTGTAGTCGGTCGTTCTGGGTCGGGCTGAGGGCACAGGCTCGCCTGCGTTGGGTTTGTCCGTCGCCCTGGGTCAGGCTCAGGGCACAGGCTCGCCAGCGTTGGGTGTGTCGGTCGTCCTGGGTCGGGCTGAGGGCACAGGCTCGCCAGCGTTGGGTTTGTCGGTCGTCCTGGGTCGGGCTGAGGGCACAGGCTCTCCAGCGTTGTTGTAGTCGGCGATCCTGGGTCGGGCTGAGGGCACAGGCTCGCCAGCGTTGTTGTAGTCGGCGGTCCTGGGTCGGGCTGAGGGCACAGGCTCGCCAGCGTTGTGTTAGTCGGCGGTCCTGGGTCGGGCTGGTGGCACAGGCTCGCCAGCGTTGTTGTAGTCGGTCGTTCTTGGTCGGGCTGAGGGCACAGGCTCGCCAGCGTTGTTGTAGTCGGTCGTCCTGGGTCGGGCTGAGGGCACAGGCTCGCCTGCGTTGGGTTTGTCCGTCGCCCTGGGTCAGGCTCAGGGCACAGGCTCGCCAGCATTGGGTGTGTCGGTCGTCCTGGGTTAGGCTGAGGGCACAGGCTCGCCAGCGTTGTGTTAGTCGGCGGTCCTGGGTCGGGCTGAGGGCACAGGCTCGCCAGCGTTGTTGTAGTCGGCGGTCCTGGGTCGGGCTGAGGGCACAGGCTCGCCAGCGTTGTTGTAGTCGGCGGTCCTGGGTCGGGCTGAGGGCACAGGCTCGCCAGCGTTGTTGTAGTCGGCGGTCTTGGGTCGGGCTGAGGGCACAGGCTCGCCAGCGTTGTTGTAGTCGGCGGTCCTGAGTCGGGCTGAGGGCACAGGCTCGCCAGCGTTGTTGTAGTCGGCGGTCCTGGTTCGGGCTGATGGCACAGGCTCGCCAGGGTTGTTCTAGTCGGCTGTCCTCAGTCGGGCTGAAGGCACAGGCTCGCCAGCGTTGTTGTAGTCGGCGGTCCTGGGTCGGGCTGAGGGCACAGGCTCGCCAGCGTTGTTGTAGTCGGCGGTCCTGTGTCGGGCTGAGGGCACAGGCTCGCCAGCGTTGTTGTAGTTGGCCGTCCTGGGTCGGGCTGAGGGCACAGGCTCGCCAGCGTTGTTGTAGTCGGTCGTTCTTGGTCGGGCTGAGGGCACAGGCTCACCAGCGTTGTTGTAGTCGTTCGTCCTGGGTCGGGCTGAGGGCACAGGCTCGCCTGCGTTGGGTTTGTCCGTCGTCCTGGGTCAGGCTCAGGGCACAGGCTCGCCAGCGTTGGGTGTGTCGGTTGTCCTGGGTCGGGCTGAGGGCACAGGCTCGCCAGCGTTGGGTTTGTCGGTCGTCTTGGGTCGGGCTGAGGGCACAGGCTCTCCAGCGTTGTTGTAGTCGGCGGTCCTGGGTCGGGCTGAGGGCACAGGCTCGCCAGCGTTGTTGTAGTCGTCGGTCCTGGGTCGGGCTGAGGGCACAGGCTCGCCAGCGTTGTTGTAGTCGGCGGTCCTGAGTCGGGCTGAGGGCACAGGCTCGCCAGCGTTGTTGTAGTCGGCAGTCCTGGTTCGGGCTGATGGCACAGGCTCGCCAGGGTTGCTCTAGTCGGCTGTCCTCAGTCGGGCTGAAGGCACAGGCTCGCCAGCGTTGTTGTAGTCGGCGATCCTGGGTCGGGCTGAGGGCACAGGCTCGCCAGCGTTGTTGTAGTTGGCGGTCCTGGTCGGGCTGAGGACACAGGCTCGCCAGCGTTTTTGTAGTCGGTGGTCCTGGGTCGGGCTGAGGGCACAGGCTCGCCAGTGTTGTGTTAGTCGGCGGCCCTGGGTCGGGCTGAGGGCACAGGCTCGCCAGCGTTGTTGTAGTCGGCGGTCCTGGGTCGGGCTGATGGCACAGGGTCGCCAGCGTTTTTGTAGTCGGCGGTCCTGGGTCGGGCTGAGGGCACAGGCTCGCCAACGTTGTTGTAGTCGGTCGTTCTTGGTCGGGCTGAGGGCACAGGCTCGCCAGCGTTGTTGTAGTCGGTCGTCCTGGGTCGGGCTGAGGGCACAGGCTCGCCTGCGTTGGGTTTGTCCGTCGCCCTGGGTCAGGCTCAGGGCACAGGCTCGCCAGCGTTGGGTGTGTCGGTCGTCCTGGGTCGGGCTGAGGGCACAGGCTCCCCAGCGCTGGGTTTGTCGGTCGTCCTGGGTCGGGCTGAGGGCACAGGCTCTCCAGCGTTGTTGTAGTCGGCGGTCCTGAGTCGGGCTGAGGGCACAGGCTCGCCAGCGTTGTTGTAGTCGGCGGTCCTGAGTCGGGCTGAGGGCACAGGCTCGCCAGCGTTGTTGTAGTCGGCGGTCCTGGGTCCGGCTGAGGGCACAGGCTCGCCAGGGTTGTACTAGTCTGCTGTCCTCAGTCGGGCTGAAGGCACAGGCTCGCCAGCGTTGTTGTAGTCGGCGATCCTGGGTCGGGCTGAGGGCACAGGCTCGCCAGCGTTGTTGTAGTTGGCGGTCCTGGTCGGGCTGAGGACACAGGCTCGCCAGCGTTTTTGTAGTCGGTGGTCCTGGGTCGGGCTGAGGGCACAGGCTCGCCAGTGTTGTGTTAGTCGGCGGCCCTGGGTCGGGCTGAGGGCACAGGCTCGCCAGCGTTGTTGTAGTCGGCGGTCCTGGGTCGGGCTGAGGGCACAGGCTCGCCAGCGTTTTTGTAGTCGGCGGTCCTGGGTCGGGCTGAGGGCACAGGCTCGCCAGCGTTGTTGTAGTAGGTCGTTCTTGGTCGGGCTGAGGGCACAGGCTCGCCAGCGTTGTTGTAGTCGGTCGTTCTGGGTCGGGCTGAGGGCACAGGCTCGCCTGCGTTGGGTTTGTCCGTCGCCCTGGGTCAGGCTCAGGGCACAGGCTCGCCAGCGTTGGGTTTGTCGGTCGTCCTGGGTCTTGCTGAGGGCACAGGCTCGCCAGCGTTGGGTTTGTCGGTCGTCCTGGGTCTGGCTGAGGGCACAGGCTCTACAGCGTTGTTGTAGTCGGCGATCCTGGGTCGGGCTGAGGGCACAGGCTCGCCAGCGTTGTTGTAGTTGGCGGTCCTGGTCGGGCTGAGGGCACAGGCTCGCCAGCGTTGTTGTAGTCGGCGGTCCTGGGTCGGGCTGAGGGCACAGGCTCGCCAGCGTTGTGTTAGTCGGCGGTCTTGGGTCGGGCTGAGGGCACAGGCTCGCCAGCGTTGTAGTCGTCGGTCCTGGGTCGGGCTGAGGGCACAGGCTCGCCAGCGTTGTTGTAGTCGGCAGTCCTGGTTCGGGCTGATGGCACAGGCTCGCCAGCGTTGTTGTAGTCGGCGGTACTGGGTCGGGCTGAGGGCGCAGGCTCGCCAGCGTTGTTGTAGTCGGCGGTCCTGGGTCGGGCTGAGGGCACAGGCTCGCCAGCGTTGATGTAGTCGGCGGTCCTGTGTCGGGCTGAGGGCACAGGCTCGCCAGCGTTGTTGTAGTTGGTCGTCCTGGGTCGGGCTGAGGGCACAGGCTCGCCAGCGTTGTTGTAGTCGGTCGTTCTTGGTCGGGCTGAGGGCACAGGCTCGCCAGCGTTGTTGTAGTCGGTCGTCCTGGGTCGGGCTGAGGGCACAGGCTCGCCTGCGTTGGGTTTGTCCGTCACCCTGGGTCAGGCTCAGGGCACAGGCTCGCCAGTGTTGGGTGTGTCGGTCGTCCTGGGTCGGGCTGAGGGCACAGGCTCGCCTGCGTTGGGTTTGTCCGTCGCCCTGGGTCAGGCTCAGGGCACAGGCTCGCCAGTGTTGGGTGTGTCGGTCGTCCTGGGTCGGGCTGAGGGCACAGGCTCGCCAGCGTTGGGTTTGTCGGTCGTCCTGGGTCGGGCTGAGGGCACAGGCTCTCCAGCGTTGTTGTAGTCTGCGATCCTGGGTTGGGCTGAGGGCACAGGCTCGCCAGCGTTGTTGTAGTTGGCGGTACTGGGTCGGGCTGAGGGCACAGGCTCGCCAGCGTTGTTGTAGTCGGCGGTCCTGGGTCGGGCTGAGGGCACAGGCTCGCCAGTGTTGTGTTAGTCGGCGGTCCTGGGTCAGGCTGAGGGCACAGGCTCGCCAGCGTTGTTGTAGTCGGCGGTCCTGGGTCGGGCTGAGGGCACAGGCTCGCCAGCGTTGTTGTAGTCGTCGGTCCTGGGTCGGGCTGAGGGCACAGGCTCGCCAGCGTTGTTGTAGTCGGCGGTCCTGAGTCAGGCTGAGGGCACAGGCTCGCCAGCGTTGTTGTAGTCGGCAGTCCTGGTTCGGGCTGATGGCACAGGCTCGCCAGGGTTGCTCTAGTCGGCTGTCCTCAGTTGGGCTGAAGGCACAGGCTCGCCAGCGTTGTTGTAGTCGGCGGTACTGGGTCGGGCTGAGGGCGCAGGCTCGCCAGCGTTGTTGTAGTCGGCGGTCCTGGGTCGGGCTGAGGGCACAGGCTCGCCAGCGTTGTTGCAGTCGGCGGTCCTGGGTCGGGCTGAGGGCACAGGCTCGCCAGCGTTGTTGTAGGCGGCGGTCCTGAGTCGGGCTGAGGGCACAGGCTCGCCAGCGTTGTTGTTGTCGGCAGTCCTGGTTCGAGCTGATGGCACAGGCTCGCCAGGGTTGTTCTAGTCGGCTGTCCTCAGTCGGGCTGAAGGCACAGGCTCGCCAGCGTTGTTGTAGTCGGCGGTCCTGGGTCGGGCTGAGGGCACAGACTCACCAGCGATTTTGTAGTCGGCGGTCCTGGGTCGGGCTGAGGGCACAGGCTCGCCAGCGTTGTTGTAGTCGGTCGTTCTTGGTCGGGCTGAGGGCACAGGCTCGCCAGCGTTGTTGTAGTCGGTCGTTCTGGGTCGGGCTGAAGGCACAGGCTCGCCTGCGTTGGGTTTGTCCGTCGCCCTGGGTCAGGCTCAGGGCACAGGCTCGCCAGCGTTGGGTGTGTCGGTCGTCCTGGGTCGGGCTGAGGGCACAGGCTCGCCAGCGTTGGGTTTGTCGGTCGTCCTGGGTCGGGCTGAGGGCACAGGCTCTCCAGCGTTTTTGTAGTCGGCGATCCTGGGTCGGGCTGAGGGCACAGGCTCGCCAGCGTTGTTGTAGTCGGCGGTCCTGGGTCGGGCTGAGGGCACAGGCTCGCAAGCGTTGTGTTAGTCGGCGGTCCTGGGTCGGGCTGAGGGCACAGGCTCGCCAACGTTGTTGTAGTCGGTCGTTCTTGGTCGGGCTGAGGGCACAGGCTCGCCAGCGTTGTTGTAGTCGGTCGTCCTGGGTCGGGCTGAGGGCACAGGCTCGCCTGCGTTGGGTTTGTCCGTCGCCCTGGGTCAGGTTCAGGGCACAGGCTCGCCAGCGTTGGGTGTGTCGGTCGTCCTGGGTCGGGCTGAGGGCTCAGGCTCCCCAGCGCTGGGTTTGTCGGTCGTCCTGGGTCGGGCTGAGGGCACAGGCTCTCCAGCGTTGTTGTAGTCGGCGATCCTGGGTCTGGCTGAGGGCACAGGCTCGCCAGCGTTGTTGTAGTTGGCGGTCCTGGTCGGGCTGAGGACACAGGCTCGCCAGCGTTTTTGTAGTCGGCGGTCCTGGGTCGGGCTGAGGGCACAGGCTCGCCAGTGTTGTGTTAGTCGGCGGTCCTGGGTCGGGCTGAGGGCACAGGCTCGCCAGCGTTGTTGTAGTCGGCGGTCCTGGGTCCGGCTGAGGGCACAGGCTCGCCAGGGTTGTACTAGTCTGCTGTCCTCAGTCGGGCTGAAGGCACAGGCTCGCCAGCGTTGTTGTAGTCGGCGATCCTGGGTCGGGCTGAGGGCACAGGCTCGCCAGCGTTGTTGTAGTTGGCGGTCCTGGTCGGGCTGAGGACACAGGCTCGCCAGCGTTTTTGTAGTCGGTGGTCCTGGGTCGGGCTGAGGGCACAGGCTCGCCAGTGTTGTGTTAGTCGGCGGCCCTGGGTCGGGCTGAGGGCACAGGCTCGCCAGCGTTGTTGTAGTCGGCGGTCCAGGGTCGGGCTGAGGGCACAGGCTCGCCAGCGTTTTTGTAGTCGGCGGTCCTGGGTCGGGCTGAGGGCACAGGCTCGCCAGCGTTGTTGTAGTAGGTCGTTCTTGGTCGGGCTGAGGGCACAGGCTCGCCAGCGTTGTTGTAGTCGGTCGTTCTGGGTCGGATTGAGGGCACAGGCTCGCCTGCGTTGGGTTTGTCCATCGCCCTGGGTCAGGCTCAGGGCACAGGCTCGCCAGCGTTGGGTTTGTCGGTCGTCCTGGGTCTTGCTGAGGGCACAGGCTCGCCAGCGTTGGGTTTGTCGGTCGTCCTAGGTCTGGCTGAGGGCACAGGCTCTCCAGCGTTGTTGTAGTCGGCGATCCAGGGTCGGGCTGAGGGCACAGGCTCGCCAGCGTTGTTGTAGTTGGCGGTCCTGGTCGGGCTGAGGGCACAGACTCGCCAGCGTTGTTGTAATCGGCGGTCCTGGGTCGGGCTGAGGGCACAGGCTCGCCAGCGTTGTGTTAGTCGGCGGTCTTGGGTCGGGCTGAGGGCACAGGCTCGCCAGCGTTGTTGTAGTCGTCGGTCCTGGGTCGGGCTGAGGGCACAGGCTCGCCAGCGTTGTTGTAGTCGGCAGTCCTGGTTCGGGCTGATGGCACAGGCTCGCCAGGGTTGCTCTAGTCGGCTGTCCTCAGTCGGGTTGAAGGCACAGGCTCGCCAGCGTTGTTGTAGTCGGCGGTACTTGGTCGGGCTGAGGGCGCAGGCTCGCCAGCGTTGTTGTAGTCGGCGGTCCTGGGTCGGGCTGAGGGCACAGGCTCGCCAGCGTTGATGTAGTCGGCGGTCCTGTGTCGGGCTGAGGGCACAGGCTCGCCAGCGTTGTTGTAGTTGGTCGTCCTGGGTCGGGCTGAGGGCACAGGCTCGCCAGCGTTGTTGTAGTCGGTCGTTCTTGGTCGGGCTGAGGGCACAGGTTCGCCAGCGTTGTTGTAGTCGGTCGTCCTGGGTCGGGCTGAGGGCACAGGCTCGCCTGCGTTGGGTTTGTCCGTCGCCCTGGGTCAGGCTCAGGGCACAGGCTCGCCAGTGTTGGGTGTGTCGGTCGTCCTGGGTCGGGCTGAGGGCACAGGCTCGCCTGCGTTGGGTTTGTCCGTCGCCCTGGGTCAGGCTCAGGGCACAGGCTCGCCAGTGTTGGTTGTGTCGGTCGTCCTGGGTCGGGCTGAGGGCACAGGCTCGCCAGCGTTGGGTTTGTCGGTCGTCCTGGGTCGGGCTGAGGGCACAGGCTCTCCAGCGTTGTTGTAGTCGGCGATCCTGGGTTGGGCTGAGGGCACAGGCTCGCCAGCGTTGTTGTAGTTGGCGGTACTGGGTCGGGCTGAGGGCACAGGCTCGCCAGCGTTGTTGTAGTCGGCGGTCCTGGGTCGGGCTGAGGGCACAGGCTCGCCAGTGTTGTGTTAGTCGGCGGTCCTGGGTCAGGCTGAGGGCACAGGCTCGCCAGCGTTGTTGTAGTCGGCGGTCCTGGGTCGGGCTGAGGGCATAGGCTCGCCAGCGTTGTTGTAGTCGTCGGTCCTGGGTCGGGCTGAGGGCACAGGCTCGCCAGCGTTGTTGTAGTCGGCGGTCCTGAGTCAGGCTGAGGGCACAGGCTCGCCAGCGTTGTTGTAGTCGGCAGTCCTGGTTCGGGCTGATGGCACAGGCTCGCCAGGTTTGCTCTAGTCGGCTGTCCTCAGTTGGGCTGAAGGCACAGGCTCGCCAGCGTTGTTGTAGTCGGCGGTACTGGGTCGGGCTGAGGGCGCAGGCTCGCCAGCGTTGTTGTAGTCGGCGGTCCTGGGTCGGGCTGAGGGCACAGGCTCGCCAGCGTTGTTGCAGTCGGCGGTCCTGGGTCGGGCTGAGGGCACAGGCTCGCCAGCGTTGTTGTAGGCGGCGGTCCTGAGTCGGGCTGAGGGCACAGGCTCGCCAGCGTTGTTGTTGTCGGCAGTCCTGGTTCGAGCTGATGGCACAGGCTCGCCAGGGTTGTTCTAGTCGGCTGTCCTCAGTCGGGCTGAAGGCAAAGGCTCGCCAGCGTTGTTGTAGTCGGCGGTACTGGGTCGGGCTGAGGGCACAGGCTCGCCAGCGTTGTTGTAGTCGGCGGTCCTGGGTCGGGCTGAGGGCACAGGCTCGCCAGCATTTTTGTAGTCGGCGGTCCTGGGTCGGGCTGAGGGCACAGGCTCGCCAGCGTTGTTGTAGTCGGTCGTTCTTGGTCGGGCTGAGGGCACAGGCTCGCCAGCGTTGTTGTAGTCGGTCGTCCTGGGTCGGGCTGAGGGCACAGGCTCGCCTGCGTTGGGTTTGTCCGTCGCCCTGGGTCAGGCTCAGGGCACAGGCTCGCCAGCGTTGGGTGTGTCGGTCGTCCTGGGTCGGGCTGAGGGCACAGGCTCCCCAGCGTTGGGTTTGTCGGTCGTCCTGGGTCGGGCTGAGGGCACAGGCTCTCCAGCGTTGTTGTAGTCGGCGATCCTGGGTCGGGCTGAGGGCACAGGCTCGCCAGCGTTGTTGTAGTTGGCGGTCCTGGTCGGGCTGAGGGCACAGGCTCGCCAGCGTTTTTGTAGTCGGCGGTCCTGGGTCGGGCTGAGGGCACAGGCTTGCCAGCGTTATGTTAGTCGGCGGTCCTGGGTCGGGCTGAGGGCACAGGCTCGCCAGCGTTGTTGTAGTCGGCGGTCCTGGGTTCGGCTGAGGGCACAGGCTCACCAGGGTTGTTCTAGTCGGCTGTCCTCAGTCGGGCAGAAGGCACAGGCTTGCCAGCGTTGTTGTAGTCGGCGGTACTGGGTCGGGCTGAGGGCACAGGCTCGCCAGCGTTGTTGTAGTCGGTCGTCCTGGGTCGGGCTGAGGGCACAGGCTCGCCTGCGTTGGGTTTGTCCGTCGCCCTGGGTCAGGCTCAGGGCACAGGCTCGCCAGCGTTGGGTGTGTCGGTCGTCCTGGGTCGGGCTGAGGGCACAGGTTCTCCAGCGTTGTTGTAGTCGGCGGTACTGGGTCGGGCTGAGGGCACAGGCTCGCCAGCGTTGTTGTAGTCGGCGGTACTGGGTCGGGCTGAGGGCGCAGGCTCGCCAGCGTTGTTGTAGTCGGCGGTCCTGGGTCGGGCTGAGGGCACAGGCTCGCCGGCGTTGTTGTAGTCGGTCGTTCTTGGTCGGGCTGAGGGCACAGGCTCGCCAGCGTTGTTGTAGTCGGTCGTCCTGGGTCGGGCTGAGGGCACAGGCTCGCCTGCGTTGGGTTTGTCCGTCGTCCTGGGTCAGGCTCAGGGCACAGGCTCGCCAGCGTTGGGTGTGTCGGTCGTCCTGGGTCGGGCTGAGGGCACAGGTTCTCCAGCGTTGTTGTAGTCGGCGATCCTGGGTCGGGCTGAGGGCACAGGCTCGCCAGCGTTGTTGTAGTTGGCGGTCCTGGTCGGGCTGAGGGCACAGGCTCGCCAGCGTTTTTGTAGTCGGCGGTCCTGGGTCGGGCTAAGGGCACAGGCTTGCCAGCGTTGTGTTAGTCGGCGGTCCTGGGTCGGGCTGAGGGCACAGGCTCGCCAGCGTTGTTGTAGTCGGCGGTCCTGGGTTCGGCTGAGGGCACAGGCTCGCCAGCGTTGTTCTAGTCGTCTGTCCTCAGTCGGGCAGAAGGCACAGGTTCGCCAGCGTTGTTGTAGTCTGCGGTACTGGGTCAGGCTGAGGGCACAGGGTCGCCAGCGTTGTTGTAGTCGGCGGTCCTGGGTCGGGCTGAGGGCACAGACTCGCCAGCGGTTTTGTAGTCGGCGGTCCTGGGTCGGGCTGAGGGCACAGGCTCGCCAGCGTTGTTGTAGTTGGTCGTTCTTGGTCGGGCTGAGGGCACAGGCTCGCCAGCGTTGTTGTAGTCGGTCGTTCTGGGTCGGGCTGAGGGCACAGGCTCGCCTGCGTTGGGTTTGTCCGTCGCACTGGGTCAGGCTCAGGGCACAGGCTCGCCAGCGTTGGGTGTGTCGGTCGTCCTGGGTCGGGCTGAGGGCACAGGCTCGCCAGCGTTGGGTTTGTCGGTCGTCCTGGGTCGGGCTGAGGGCACAGGCTCTCCAGCGTTTTTGTAGTCGGCGATCCTGGGTCGGGCTGAGGGCACAGGCTCGCCAGCGTTGTTGTAGTCGGCGGTCCTGGGTCGGGCTGAGGGCACAGGCTCGCCAGCGTTGTGTTAGTCGGCGGTCCTGGGTCGGGCTGAGGGCACAGGCTCCCCAGCGCTGGGTTTGTCGGTCGTCCTGGGTCGGGCTGAGGGCACAGGCTCTCCAGCGTTGTTGTAGTCAGCGATCCTGGGTCGGGCTGAGGGCACAGGCTCGCCAGCGTTGTTGTAGTTGGCGGTCCTGGTCGGGCTGAGGACACAGGCTCGCCAGTGTTTTTGTAGTCGGCGGTCCTGGGTCGGGCTGAGGGCACAGGCTCGCCAGTGTTGTGTTAGTCGGCGGTCCTGGGTCGGGCTGAGGGCACAGGCTCGCCAGCGTTGTTGTAGTCGGCGTTCCTGGGTCCGGCTGAGGGCACAGGCTCGCCAGCGTTGTTGTAGTTGGCGGTCCTGGTCGGGCTGAGGACACAGGCTCGCCAGCGTTTTTGTAGTCGGTGGTCCTGGGTCGGGCTGAGGGCACAGGCTCGCCAGTGTTGTGTTAGTCGGCGGACCTGGGTCGGGCTGAGGGCACAGGCTCACCAGCGTTGTTGAAGTCGGCGGTCCTGGGTCGGGCTGAGGGCACAGGCTCGCCAGCGTTTTTGTAGTCGGTCGTTCTGGGTCGGGCTAAGGGCACAGGCTCGCCAGCGTTGGGTGTGTCGGTCGTCCTGGGTCTTGCTGAGGGCACAGGCTCGCCAGCATTGGGTTTGTCGGTCGTCCTGGGTCGGGTTGAGGGCACAGGCTCTCCAGCGTTGTTGTAGTCGGCGATCCTGGGTCGGGCTGAGGGCACAGGCTCGCCAGCGTTGTTGTAGTTGGCGGTCCTGGTCGGGCTGAGGGCACAGGCTCGCCAGCGTTGTTGTAGTCGGCGGTCCTGGGTCGGGCTGAGGGCACAGGCTCGCCAGCGTTGTGTTAGTCGGCGGTCTTGGGTCGGGCTGAGGGCACAGGCTCGCCAGCGTTGTTGTAGTCGGCGGTCCTGGGTCGGGCTGAGGGCACAGGCTCGCCAGCGTTGTTGTAGTCGGCGGTCCTGGGTCGGGCTGAGGGCACAGGCTCGCCAGCGTTGTTGTAGTCGGCGGTCTTGGGTCGGGCTGAGGGCACAGGCTCGCCAGCGTTGTTGTAGTCGGCGGTCCTGAGTCGGGCTGAGGGCACAGGCTCGCCAGCGTTGTTGTAGTCGGCGGTCCTGGTTCGGGCTGATGGCACAGGCTCGCCAGGGTTGTTCTAGTCGGCTGTCCTCAGTCGGGCTGAAGGCAGAGGCTCGCCAGCGTTGTTGTAGTCGGCGGTCCTGGGTCGGGCTGAGGGCACAGGCTCGCCAGCGTTGTTGTAGTCGGCGGTCCTGTGTCGGGCTGAGGGCACAGGCTCGCCAGCGTTGTTGTAGTTGGTCGTCCTGGGTCGGGCTGAGGGCACAGGCTCGCCAGCGTTGTTGTCGTCGGTCGTTCTTGGTCGGGCTGAGGGCACAGGCTCACCAGCGTTGTTGTAGTCGGTCGTCCTGGGTCGGGCTGAGGGCACAGGCTCGCCTGCGTTGGGTTTGTCCGTCGTCCTGGGTCAGGCTCAGGGCACAGGCTCGCCAGTGTTGGGTGTGTCGGTCGTCCTGGGTCGGGCTGAGGGCACAGGCTCGCCAGCGTTGGGTTTGTCGGTCGTCCTGGGTCGGGCTGAGGGCACAGGCTCTCCAGCGTTGTTGTAGTCGGCGGTCCTGGGTCGGGCTGAGGGCACAGGCTCGCCAGCGTTGTTGTAGTCGTCGGTCCTGGGTCGGGCTGAGGGCACAGGCTCGCCAGCGTTGTTGTAGTCGGCGGTCCTGAGTCGGGCTGAGGGCACAGGCTCGCCAGCGTTGTTGTAGTCGGCAGTCCTGGTTCGGGCTGATGGCACAGGCTCGCCAGGGTTGCTCTAGTCGGCTGTCCTCAGTCGGGCTGAAGGCACAGGCTCGCCAGCGTTGTTGTAGACGGCAGTCCTGGTTCGGGCTGATGGCACAGGCTCGCCAGGGTTGCTCTAGTCGGCTGTCCTCAGTCGGGCTGAGGGCACAGGCTCGCCAGCGTTGTTGCAGTCGGCGGTACTGGGTCGGGCTGAGGGCGCAGGCTCGCCAGCGTTGTTGTAGTCGGCGGTCCTGGGTCGGGCTGAGGGCACAGGCTCGCCAGCGTTGTTGTAGTTGGTCGTCCTGGGTCGGGCTGAGGGCACAGGCTCGCCAGCGTTGTTGTAGTCGGTCGTTCTTGGTCGGGCTGAGGGCACAGGCTCGCCAGCGTTGTTGTAGTCGGTCGTCCTGGGTCGGGCTGAGGGCACAGGCTCGCCTGCGTTGGGTTTGTCCGTCGCCCTGGGTCAGGCTCAGGGCACAGGCTCGCCAGCGTTGGGTGTGTCGGTCGTCCTGGGTCGGGCTGAGGGCACAGGCTCGCCAGCGTTGTTGTAGTCGTCGGTCCTGGGTCGGGCTGAGGGCACAGGCTCGCCAGCATTTTTGTAGTCGGCGGTCCTGGGTCGGGCTGAGGGCACAGGCTCGCCAGCGTTGTTGTAGTCGGTCGTTCTTGGTCGGGCTGAGGGCACAGGCTCGCCAGCGTTGTTGTAGTCGGTCGTCCTGGGTCGGGCTGAGGGCACAGGCTCGCCTGCGTTGGGTTTGTCCGTCGCCCTGGGTCAGGCTCAGGGCACAGGCTCGCCAGCGTTTGGTGTGTCGGTCGTCCTGGGTCGGGCTGAGGGCACAGGCTCCCCAGCGTTGGGTTTGTCGGTCGTCCTGGGTCGGGCTGAGGGCACAGGCTCTCTAGTGTTGTTGTAGTCGGCGATCCTGGGTCGGGCTGAGGACACAGGCTCGCCAGCGTTGTTGTAGTTGGCGGTCCTGGTCGGGCTGAGGGCACAGGCTCGCCAGCGTTTTTGTAGTCGGCGGTCCTGGGTCGGGCTGAGGGCACAGGCTTGCCAGCGTTGTGTTAGTCGGCGGTCCTGGGTCGGGCTGAGGGCACAGGCTCGCCAGCGTTGTTGTAGTCGGCGGTCCTGAGTCGGGCTGAGGGCACAGGCTCGCCAGCGTTGTTGTTGTCGGCAGTCCTGGTTCGGGCTGATGGCACAGGCTCGCCAGGGTTGTTCTAGTCGGCTGTCCTCAGTCGGGCTGAAGGCACAGGCTCGCCAGCGTTGTTGTAGTCGGCGGTACTGGGTCGGGCTGAGGGCACAGGCTTGCCAGCGTTGTTGTAGTCGGCGGTCCAGGGTCGGGCTTAGGGCACAGGCTCGCCAGCATTTTTGTAGTCGGCGGTCCTGGGTCGGGCTGAGGGCACAGGCTCGCCAGCGTTGTTGTAGTCGGTCGTTCTTGGTCGGGCTGAGGGCACAGGCTCGCCAGCGTTGTTGTAGTCGGTCGTCCTGGGTCGGGCTGAGGGCACAGGCTCGCCTGCGTTGGGTTTGTCCGTCGCCCTGGGTCAGGCTCAGGGCACAGGCTCGCCAGCGTTGGGTGTGTCGGTCGTCCTGGGTCGGGCTGAGGGCACAGGCTCCCCAGCGTTGGGTTTGTCGGTCGTCCTGGGTCGGGCTGAGGGCACAGGCTCTGCAGCGTTGTTGTAGTCGGCGATCCTGGGTCGGGCTGAGGGCACAGGCTCGCCAGCGTTGTTGTAGTTGGCGGTCCTGGTCGGGCTGAGGGCACAGGCTCGCCAGCGTTTTTGTAGTCGGCGGTCCTGGGTTCGGCTGAGGGCACAGGCTCACCAGGGTTGTTCTAGTCGGCTGTCCTCAGTCGGGCAGAAGGCACAGGCTTGCCAGCGTTGTTGTAGTCGGCGGTACTGGGTCGGGCTGAGGGCACAGGCTCGCCAGCGTTGTTGTAGTCGGCGGTCCTGGGTCGGGCTGAGGGCACAGGCTCGCCAGCGTTTTTGTAGTCGGCGGTCCTGGGTGGGGCTGAGGGCACAGGCTCGCCGGCGTTGTTGTAGTCGGTCGTTCTTGGTCGGGCTGAGGGCACAGGCTCGCCAGCGTTGTTGTAGTCGGTCGTCCTGGGTCGGGCTGAGGGCACAGGCTCGCCTGCGTTGGGTTTGTCCGTCGCCCTGGGTCAGGCTCAGGGCACAGGCTCGCCAGCGTTGGGTGTGTCGGTCGTCCTGGGTCGGGCTGAGGACACAGGCTCGCCAGCGTTTTTGTAGTCGGCGGTCCTGGGTCGGGCTGAGGGCACAGGCTCGCCAGTGTTGTGTTAGTCGGCGGTCCTGGGTCGGGCTGAGGGCACAGGCTCGCCAGCGTTGTTGTAGTCGGCGGTCCTGGGTCCGGCTGAGGGCACAGGCTCGCCAGGGTTGTACTAGTCTGCTGTCCTCAGTCGGGCTGAAGGCACAGGCTCGCCAGCGTTGTTGTAGTCGGCGATCCTGGGTCGGGCTGAGTGCACAGGCTCGCCAGCGTTGTTGTAGTTGGCGGTCCTGGTCGGGCTGAGGACACAGGCTCGCCAGCGTTTTTGTAGTCGGTGGTCCTGGGTCGGGCTGAGGGCACAGGCTCGCCAGCGTTGTGTTAGTCGGCGGCCCTGGGTCGGGCTGAGGGCACAGGCTCACCAGCGTTGTTGTAGTCGGCGGTCCTGGGTCGGGCTGAGGGCACAGGCTCGCCAGCGTTGTTGTAGTTGGCGGTCCTGGTCGGGCTGAGGACACAGGCTCGCCAGCGTTTTTGTAGTCGGTGGTCCTGGGTCGGGCTGAGGGCACAGGCTCGCCAGCGTTGTGTTAGTCGGCGGCCCTGGGTCGGGCTGAGGGCACAGGCTCACCAGCGTTTTTGTAGTCGGCGGTCCTGGGTCGGGCTGAGGGCACAGGCTCGCCGGCGTTGTTGTAGTCGGTCGTTCTTGGTCGGGCTGAGGGCACAGGCTCGCCAGCGTTGTTGTAGTCGGTCGTCCTGGGTCGGGCTGAGGGCACAGGCTCGCCTGCGTTGGGTTTGTCCGTCGCCCTGGGTCAGGCTCAGGGCACAGGCTCGCCAACGTTGGGTGTGTTGGTCGTCCTGGGTCGGGCTGAGGGCACAGGCTCGCCAGCGTTGGGTTTGTCGGTCGTCCTGGGTCGGGCTGAGGGCACAGGCTGTCCAGCGTTGTTGTAGTCGGCGATCCTGGGTCGGGCTGAGGGCACAGGCTCGCCAGCGTTGTTGTAGTCGGTCGTTCTGGGTCGGGCTGAGGGCACAGGCTCGCCTGCGTTGGGTTTGTCCGTCACCCTGGGTCAGGCTCAGGGCACAGGCTCGCCAGCGTTGGGTGTGTCGGTCGTCCTTGGTCTTGCTGAGGGCACAGGCTCGCCAGCGTTGTTGTAGTCGGCGATCCTGGGTCGGGCTGAGGGCACAGGCTCGCCAGCGTTGTTGTAGTTGGCGGTCCTGGTCGGGCTGAGGGCACAGGCTCGCCAGCGTTGTTGTAGTCGGCGGTCCTGGGTCGGGCTGAGGGAACAGGCTCGCCAGCGTTGTGTTAGTCGGCGGTCCTGGGTCGGGCTGAGGGCACAGGCTCGCCAGCGTTGTTGTAGTCGGCGGTCCTGGGTCGGGCTGAGGGCACAGGCTCGCCAGCGTTGTTGTAGTCGGCGGTCCTGGGTCGGGCTGAGCGCACAGGCTCGCCAGCGTTGTTGTAGTCGGCGGTCTTGGGTCGGGCTGAGGGCACAGGCTCGCCAGCGTTGTTGTAGTCGGCGGTCCTGAGTCGGGCTGAGGGCACAGGCTCGCCAGCGTTGTTGTAGTCGGCGGTCCTGGTTCGGGCTGATGGCACAGGCTCGCCAGGGTTGTTCTAGTCGGCTGTCCTCAGTCGGGCTGAAGGCACAGGCTCGCCAGCGTTGTTGTAGTCGGCGGTCCTGGGTCGGGCTGAGGGCACAGGCTTGCCAGCGTTTTCGTAGTCGGCGGTCCTGGGTCGGGCTGAGGGCACAGGCTTGTCAGCGTTGTTGTAGTTAGTCGCTCTTGGTCGGGCTGAGGGCACAGGCTCGCCAGTGTTGTGTTAGTCGGCGGTCCTGGGTCGGGCTGAGGGCACAGGCTCGCCACTGTTGTGTTAGTCGGCGGTCCTGCGTCAGGCTGAGGGCACAGGCTCGCCAGCGTTGTTGTAGTTGGCGGTACTGGGTCGGGCTGAGGGCACAGGCTCGCCAGCGTTGTTGTAGTCGGCGGTCCTGGGTCGGGCTGAGGGCACAGGCTCGCCAGTGTTGTGTTAGTCGGCGGTCCTGGGTCAGGCTGAGGGCACAGGCTCGCCAGCGTTGTTGTAGTCGGCGATCCTGGGTCGGGCTGAGGGCATAGGCTCGCCAGCGTTGTTGTAGTCTTCGGTCCTGGGTCGGGCTGAGGGCACAGGCTCGCCAGCGTTGTTGTAGTCGGCGGTCCTGAGTCAGGCTGAGGGCACAGGCTCGCCAGCGTTGTTGTAGTCGGCAGTCCTGGTTCGGGCTGATGGCACAGGCTCGCCAGGGTTGCTCTAGTCGGCTTTCCTCAGTTGGGCTGAAGGCACAGGCTCGCCAATGTTGTTGTAGTCGGCGGTACTGGGTCGGGCTGAGGGCGCAGGCTCGCCAGCATTGTTGTAGTCGGCGGTCCTGGGTCGGGCTGAGGGCACAGGCTCGCCAGCGTTGTTGCAGTCGGCGGTCCTGGGTCGGGCTGAGGGCACAGGCTCGCCAGCGTTGTTGTAGTCGGCGGTCCTGAGTCGGGCTGAGGGAACAGGCTCGCCAGCGTTGTTGTTGTCGGCAGTCCTGGTTCGGGCTGATGGCACAGGCTCGCCAGGGTTGTTCTAGTCGGCTGTCCTCAGTCGGGCTGAAGGCACAGGCTCGCCAGCGTTGTTGTAGTCGGCGGTACTGGGTCGGGCTGAGGGCACAGGCTCGCCAGAGTTGTTGTAGTCGGCGGTCCTGGGTCGGGCTGAGGGCACAGGCTCGCCAGCATTTTTGTAGTCGGCGGTCCTGGGTCGGGCTGAGGGCACAGGCTCGCCAGCGTTGTTGTAGTCGGTCGTTCTTGGTCGGGCTGAGGGCACAGGCTCGCCAGCGTTGTTGTAGTCGGTCGTCCTGGGTCGGGCTGAGGGCACAGGCTCGCCTGCGTTGGGTTTGTCCGTCGCCCTGGGTCAGGCTCAGGGCACAGGCTCGCCAGCGTTGGGTGTGTCGGTCGTCCTGGGTCGGGCTGAGGGCACAGGCTCCCCAGCGTTGGGTTTGTCGGTCGTCCTGGGTCGTGCTGAGGGCACAGGCTCTCCAGCGTTGTTGTAGTCGGCGATCCTGGGTCGGGCTGAGGGCACAGGCTCGCCAGCGTTTTTGTAGTCGGCGGTCCTGGGTCGGGCTGAGGGCACAGGCTTGCCAGCGTTGTGTTAGTCGGCGGTCCTGGGTCGGGCTGAGGGCACAGGCTCGCCAGCGTTGTTGTAGTCGGCGGTCCTGGGTTCGGCTGAGGGCACAGGCTCACCAGGGTTGTTCTAGTCGGCTGTCCTCAGTCGGGCAGAAGGCACAGGCTTGCCAGCGTTGTTGTAGTCGGCGGTACTGGGTCGGGCTGAGGGCACAGGCTCGCCAGCGTTGTTGTAGTCGGCGGTCCTGGGTCGGGCTGAGGGCACAGGCTCGCCAGCATTTTTGTAGTCGGCGGTCCTGGGTCGGGCTGAGGGCACAGGCTCGCCAGCGTTGTTGTAGTAGGTCGTCCTTGGTCGGGCTGAGGGCACAGGCTCGCCAGCGTTGTTGTAGTCGGTCGTTCTGGGTCGGGCTGAGGGCACAGGCTCGCCTGCGTTGGGTTTGTCCGTCGCCCTGGGTCAGGCTCAGGGCACAGGCTCGCCAGTGTTGGGTGTGTCGGTCGTCCTGGGTCTTGCTGAGGGCACAGGCTCGCCAGCGTTGGGTTTGTCGGTCGTCCTGGGTCGGGCTGAGGGCACAGGCTCTCCAGCGTTGTTGTAGTCGGCGATCCTGGGTCGGGCTGAGGGCACAGGCTCGCCAGCGTTGTTGTAGTTGGCGGTCCTGGTCGGGCTGAGGGCACAGGCTCGCCAGCGTTGTTGTAGTCGGCGGTCCTGGGTCGGGCTGAGGGCACAGGCTCGCCAGCGTTGTGTTAGTCGGCGGTCCTGGGTCGAGCTGAGGGCACAGGCTCGCCAGCGTTGTTGTAGTCGGCGGTCCTGGGTCGGGCTGAGGGCACAGGCCCGCCAGCGTTGTTGTAGTCGGCGGTCCTGGGTCGGGCTGAGGGCACAGGCTCGCCAGCGTTGGGTTTGTCGGTCGTCCTGGGTCGGGCTGAGGGCACAGGCTCTCCAGCGTTGTTGTAGTCGGCGATCCTGGGTCGGGCTGAGGGCACAGGCTCGCCAGCGTTGTTGTAGTCGGTCGTTCTGGGTCGGGCTGAGGGCACAGGCTCGCCTGCGTTGGGTTTGTCCGTCGCCCTGGGTCAGGCTCAGGGCACAGGCTCGCCAGCGTTGGGTGTGTCGGTCGTCCTGGGTCTTGCTGAGGGCACAGGCTCGCCAGCGTTGTTGTAGTCGGCGATCCTGGGTCGGGCTGAGGGCACAGGCTCGCCAGCGTTGTTGTAGTTGGCAGTCATTGGTCGGGCTGAGGGCACAGGCTCGCCAGCGTTGTTGTAGTCGGCGTTCCTGGTCGGGCTGAGGGCACAGGCTCGCCTGCGTTGGGTTTGTCCGTCGCCCTGGGTCAGGCTCAGGGCAAAGGCTCGCCAGCGTTGGGTGTGTCGGTCGTCCTGGGTCAGGCTGAGGGCACAGGCTCGCCAGCGTTGGGTTTGTCGGTCGTCCTGGGTCGGGCTGAGGGCACAGGCTCGCCAGCGTTGTTGTTGTCGGCAGTCCTGGTTCGGGCTGATGGCACAGGCTCGCCAGGGTTGTTCTAGTCGGCTGTCCTCAGTCGGGCTGAAGGCACAGGCTCGCCAGCGTTGTTGTAGTCGGCGGTACTGGGTCGGGCTGAGGGCACAGGCTCGCCAGCGTTGTTGTAGTCGGCGGTCCTTGGTCGGGCTGAGGGCACAGGCTCGCCAGCATTTTTGTAGTCGGCGGTCCTGGGTCGGGCTGAGGGCACAGGCTCGCCGGCGTTGTTGTAGTCGGTCGTTCTTGGTCGGGCTGAGGGCACAGGCTCGCCAGCGTTGTTGTAGTCGGTCGTCCTGGGTCGGGCTGAGGGCACAGGCTCGCCTGCGTTGGGTTTGTCCGTCGCCCTGGGTCAGGCTCAGGGCACAGGCTCGCCAGCGTTGGGTGTGTCGGTCGTCCTGGGTCGGAATGAGGGCACAGGCTCCCCAGCGTTGGGTTTGTCGGTCGTCCTGGGTCGGGCTGAGGGCACAGGTTCTCCAGCGTTGTTGTAGTCGGCGATCCTGGGTCGGGCTGAGGGCACAGGCTCACCAGCGTTGTTGTAGTTGTCGGTCCTGGTCGGGCTGAGGGCACAGGCTCGCCAGCGTTTTTGTAGTCGGCGGTCCTGGGTCGGGCTGAGGGCACAGGCTTGCCAGCGTTGTGTTAGTCGGCGGTCCTGGGTCGGGCTGAGGGCACAGGCTCGCCAGCGTTGTTGTAGTCAGCGGTCCTGGGTTCGGCTGAGGGCACAGGCTCGCCAGGGTTGTTCTAGTCGGCTGTCCTCAGTCGGGCAGAAGGCACAGGCTCACCAGCGTTGTTGTAGTCTGCGGTACTGGGTCGGGCTGAGGGCACAGGGTCGCCAGCGTTGTTGTAGTCGGCGGTCCTGGGTCGGGCTGAGGGCACAGACTCGCCAGCGATTTTGTAGTCGGCGGTCCTGGGTCGGGCTGAGGGCACAGGCTCGCCAGCGTTGTTGTAGTCAGTCGTTCTTGGTCGGGCTGAGGGCACAGGCTCGCCAGCATTGTTGTAGTCGGTCGTTCTGGGTCGGGCTGAGGGCACAGGCTCGCCTGCGTTGGGTTTGTCCGTCGCCCTGGGTCAGGCTCAGGGCACAGGCTCGCCAGCGTTGGGTGTGTCGGTCGTCCTGGGTCGGGCTGAGGGCACAGGCTCGCCAGCGTTGGGTTTGTCGGTCGTCCTGGGTCGGGCTGAGGGCACAGGCTCTCCAGCGTTTTTGTAGTCGGCAATCCTGGGTCGGGCTGAGGGCACAGGCTCGCCAGCGTTGTTGTAGTCGGCGGTCCTGGGTCGGGCTGAGGGCACAGGCTCGCCAGCGTTGGGTTTGTCCGTCGCCCTGGGTCAGGCTCAGGGCACAGGCTCGCCAGCGTTGGGTGTGTCGGTCGTCCTGGGTCTGGCTGAGGGCACAGGCTCGCCAGCGTTGGGTTTGTCGGTCGTCCTGGGTCGGGCTGAGGGCACAGGCTCGCCAGCGTTGTTGTTGTCGGCAGTCCTGGTTCGGGCTGATGGCACAGGCTCGCCAGGGTTGTTCTAGTCGGCTGTCCTCAGTCGGGCTGAAGGCACAGGCTCGCCAGCGTTGTTGTAGTCTGCGGTACTGGGTCGGGCTGAGGGCACAGGCTCGCCAGCGTTGGGTTTGTCTGTCGCCCTGGGTCAGGCTCAGGGCACAGGCTCACCAGCGTTGGGTGTGTCGGTCGTCCTGGGTCGGGCTGCGGGCACAGGCTCGCCAGCGTTGGGTTTGTCGGTCGTCCTGGGTCGGGCTGAGGGCACAGGCTCTCCAGCGTTGTTGTAGTCGGCGATTCTGGGTCGGGCTGAGGGCACAGGCTCGCCAGCGTTGTTGTAGTTGGCGGTCCTGGTCGGGCTGAGGGCACAGGCTCGCCAGCGTTGTGTTAGTCGGCGGTCCTGGGTCGGGCTGAGGGCACAGGCTCGCCAGCGTTGTTGTAGTCGGCGGTCCTGGGTCGGGCTGAGGGCACAGGCTCGCCAGCGTTGTTGTAGTCGGCGGTCCAGGGTCGGGCTGAGGGCACAGGCTCGCCAGCGTTGTTGTAGTCGGTCGTCCTGGGTCGGGCTGAGGGCACAGGCTCGCCTGCGTTGGGTTTGTCCGTCGCCCTGGGTCAGGCTCAGGGCACAGGCTCGCCAGCGTTGGGTGTGTCGGTCGTCCTGGGTCGGGCTGAGGGCACAGGCTCCCCAGCGTTGGGTTTGTCGGTCGTCCTGGGTCGGGCTGAGGGCACAGGCTCTCCAGCGTTGTTGTAGTCGGCGGTCCTGGGTTCGGCTGAGGGCACAGGCTCGCCAGGGTTGTTCTAGTCGGCTGTCCTCAGTCGGGCAGAAGGCACAGGCTCACCAGCGTTGTTGTAGTCTGCGGTACTGGGTCGGGCTGAGGGCACAGGGTCGCCAGCGTTGTTGTAGTCGGCGGTCCTGGGTCGGGCTGAGGGCACAGACTCGCCAGCGATTTTGTAGTCGGCGGTCCTGGGTCGGGCTGAGGGCACAGGCTCGCCAGCGTTGTTGTAGTCAGTCGTTCTTGGTCGGGCTGAGGGCACAGGCTCGCCAGCATTGTTGTAGTCGGTCGTTCTGGGTCGGGCTGAGGGCACAGGCTCGCCTGCGTTGGGTTTTTCCGTCGCCCTGGGTCAGGCTCAGGGCACAGGCTCGCCAGCGTTGGGTGTGTCGGTCGTCCTGGGTCGGGCTGAGGGCACAGGCTCGCCAGCGTTGGGTTTGTCGGTCGTCCTGGGTCGGGCTGAGGGCACAGGCTCTCCAGCGTTTTTGTAGTCGGCAATCCTGGGTCGGGCTGAGGGCACAGGCTCGCCAGCGTTGTTGTAGTCGGCGGTCCTGGGTCGGGCTGAGGGCACAGGCTCGCCAGCGTTGGGTTTGTCCGTCGCCCTGGGTCAGGCTCAGGGCACAGGCTCGCCAGCGTTGGGTGTGTCGGTCGTCCTGGGTCAGGCTGAGGGCACAGGCTCGCCAGCGTTGGGTTTGTCGGTCGTCCTGGGTCGGGCTGAGGGCACAGGCTCGCCAGCGTTGTTGTTGTCGGCAGTCCTGGTTCGGGCTGATGGCACAGGCTCGCCAGGGTTGTTCTAGTCGGCTGTCCTCAGTCGGGCTGAAGGCACAGGCTCGCCAGCGTTGTTGTAGTCGGCGGTACTGGGTCGGGCTGAGGGCACAGGCTCGCCAGCGTTGTTGTAGTCGGCGGTCCTTGGTCGGGCTGAGGGCACAGGTTCGCCAGCATTTTTGTAGTCGGCGGTCCTGTGTTGGGCTGAGGGCACAGGCTCGCCAGCGTTGTTGTAGTCGGTCGTTCTTGGTCGGGCTGAGGGCACAGGCTCGCCAGCATTGTTGTAGTCGGTCGTCCTGGGCGGGCTGAGGGCACAGGCTCGCCTGCGTTGGGTTTGTCCGTCGCCCTGGGTCAGGCTCAGGGCAAAGGCTCACCAGCGTTGGGTGTGTCGGTCGTCCTGGGTCGGGCTGAGGGCACAGGCTCGCCAGCGTTGGGTTTGTCGGTCGTCCTGGGTCGGGCTGAGGGCACAGGCTCTCCAGCGTTGTTGTAGTCGGCGATCCTGGGTCGGGCTGAGGGCACAGGCTCGCCAGCGTTGTTGTAGTTGGCGGTCCTGGTCGGGCTGAGGGCACAGGCTCGCCAGCGTTGTGTTAGTCGGCGGTCCTGGGTCGGGCTGAGGGCACAGGCTCGCCAGCGTTGTTGTAGTCGGCGGTCCTAGGTCGGGCTGAGGGCACAGGCTCGCCAGCGTTGTTGTAGTCGGCGGTCCAGGGTCGGGCTGAGGGCACAGGCTCGCCAGCGTTGTTGTAGTCGGTCGTCCTGGGTCGGGCTGAGGGCACAGGCTCGCCTGCGTTGGGTTTGTCCGTCGCCCTGGTCAGGCTCAGGGCACAGGCTCGCCAGCGTTTGGTGTGTCGGTCGTCCTGGGTCGGGCTGAGGGCACAGGCTCCCCAGCGTTGGGTTTGTCGGTCGTCCTGGGTCGGGCTGAGGGCACAGGCTCTCCAGCGTTGTTGTAGTCGGCGATCCTGGGTCGGGCTGAGGGCACAGGCTCGCCAGCGTTGTTGTAGTTGGCGGTCCTGGTCGGGCTGAGGGCACAGGCTCGCCAGCGTTTTTGTAGTCGGCGGTACTGGGTCGGGCTGAGGGCACAGGCTTGCCAGCGTTGTGTTAGTCGGCGGTCCTGGGTCGGGCTGAGGGCACAGGCTCGCCAGCGTTGTTGTAGTCGGCGGTCCTGGGTTCGGCTGAGGGCACAGGCTCACCAGGGTTGTTCTAGTCGGCTGTCCTCAGTCGGGCAGAAGGCACAGGCTTGCCAGCGTTGTTGTAGTCGGCGGTACTGGGTTGGGCTGAGGGCACAGGCTCGCCAGCGTTGTTGTAGTCGGCGGTCCTGGGTCGGGCTGAGGGCACAGGCTCGCCAGCGTTTTTGTAGTCGGCGGTCCTGGGTTGGGCTGAGGGCACAGGCTCGCCGGCGTTGTTGTAGTCGGTCGTTCTTGGTCGGGCTGAGGGCACAGGCTCGCCAGCGTTGTTGTAGTCGGTCGTCCTGGGTCGGGCTGAGGGCACAGGCTCGCCTGCGTTGGGTTTGTCCGTCGCCCTGGGTCAGGCTCAGGGCTCAGGCTCGCCAGCGTTGGGTGTGTCGGTCGTCCTGGGTCGGGCTGAGGGCACAGGCTCCCCAGCGTTGGGTTTGTCGGTCGTCCTGGGTCGGGCTGAGGGCACAGGTTCTCCAGCGTTGTTGTAGTCGGCGATCCTGGGTCGGGCTGAGGGCACAGGCTCGCCAGCGTTGTTGTAGTTGGCGGTCCTGGTCGGGCTGAGGGCACAGGCTCGCCAGCGTTTTTGTAGTCGGCGGTCCTTGGTCGGGCTGAGGGCACAGGCTTGCCAGCGTTGTGTTAGTCGGCGGTCCTGGGTCGGGCTGAGGGCACAGGCTCGCCAGCGTTGTTGTAGTCGGCGGTCCTGGGTTCGGCTGAGGGCACAGGTTCGCCAGGGTTGTTCTAGTCGGCTGTCCTCAGTCGGGCAGAAGGCACAGGCTCACCCGCGTTGTTGTAGTCTGCGGTACTGGGTCGGGCTGAGGGCACAGGGTCGCCAGCGTTGTTGTAGTCGGCGGTCCTGGGTCGGGCTGAGGGCACAGACTCGCCAGCGATTTTGTAGTCGGCGGTCCTGGGTCGGGCTGAGGGCACAGGCTCGCCAGCGTTGTTGTAGTCGGTCGTTCTTGGTCGGGCTGAGGGCACAGGCTCGCCAGCGTTGTTGTAGTCGGTCGTTCTGGGTCGGGCTGAGGGCACAGGCTCGCCTGCGTTGGGTTTGTCCGTCGCCCTGGGTCAGGCTCAGGGCACAGGCTCGCCAGCGTTGGGTGTGTCGGTCGTCCTGGGTCGGGCTGAGGGCACAGGCTCGCCAGCGTTGGGTTTGTCGGTCGTCCTGGGTCGGGCTGAGGGCACAGGCTCTCCAGCGTTTTTGTAGTCGGCAATCCTGGGTCGGGCTGAGGGCACAGGCTCGCCAGCGTTGTTGTAGTCGGCGGTCCTGGGTCGGGCTGAGGGCACAGGCTCGCCAGCGTTGTGTTAGTCGGCGGTCCTCGGTCGGGCTGAGGGCACAGGCTCGCCAGCGTTGTTGTAGTCGGTCGTTCTTGGTCGGGCTGAGGGCACAGGCTCGCCAGCGTTGTTATAGTCGGTCGTCCTGGGTCGGGCTGAGGGCACAGGCTCGCCTGCGTTGGGTTTGTCCGTCGCCCTGGGTCAGGCTCAGGGCACAGGCTCGCCAGCGTTGGGTGTGTCGGTCGTCCTGGGTCGGGCTGAGGGCACAGGCTCCCCAGCGCTGGGTTTGTCGGTCGTCCTGGGTTGGGCTGAGGGCACAGGCTCGCCAGCGTTGTTGTAGTTGGCGGTCCTGGTCGGGCTGAGGACACAGGCTCGCCAGCGTTTTTGTAGTCGGCGGTCCTGGGTCGGGCTGAGGGCACAGGCTCGCCAGTGTTGTGTAAGTCGGCGGTCCTGGGTCGGGCTGAGGGCACAGGCTCGCCAGCGTTGTTGTAGTCGGCGGTCCTGGGTCCGGCTGAGGGCACAGGCTCGCCAGGGTTGTACTAGTCTGCTGTCCTCAGTCGGGCTGAAGGCACAGGCTCGCCAGCGTTGTTGTAGTCGGCGATCCTGGGTCGGGCTGTAGGCACAGGCTCGCCAGCGTTGTTGTAGTTGGCGGTCCTGGTCGGGCTGAGGACACAGGCTCGCCAGCGTTTTTGTAGTCGGTGGTCCTGGGTCGGGCTGAGGGCACAGGCTCGCCAGTGTTGTGTTAGTCGGCGGCCCTGGGTCGGGCTGAGGGCACAGGCTCGCCAGCGTTGTTGTAGTCGGCGGTCCTGGGTCGGGCTGAGGGCACAGGCTCGCCAGCGTTTTTGTAGTCGGCGGTCCTGGGTCGGGCTGAGGGCACAGGCTCGCCAGCGTTGTTGTAGTAGGTCGTTCTTGGTCGGGCTGAGGGCACAGGCTCGCCTGCGTTGGGTTTGTCCGTCGTCCTGGGTCAGGCTCAGGGCACAGGCTCGCCAGCGTTGGGTGTGTCGGTCGTCCTGGGTCGGGCTGAGGGCACAGGCTCGCCAGCGTTGGGTTTGTCGGTCGTCCTGGGTCGGGCTGAGGGCACAGGCTCTCCAGCGTTGTTGTAGTCGGCGGTCCTGAGTCGGGCTGAGGGCACAGTCTCGCCAGCGTTGTTGTAGTCGTCGGTCCTGGGTCGGGCTGAGGGCACAGGCTCGCCAGCGTTGTTGTAGTCGGCGGTCCTGAGTCGGGCTTAGGGCACAGGCTCGCCAGCGTTGTTGTAGTCGGCAGTCCTGGTTCGGGCTGATGGCACAGGCTCGCCAGGGTTGCTCTAGTCGGCTGTCCTCAGTCGGGCTGAAGGCACAGGCTCGCCAGCGTTGTTGTAGACGGTGATCCTGGGTCGGGCTGAGGGCACAGGCTCGCCAGCGTTGTTGTAGTCGGCGGTCCTGGGTCGGGCTGAGGGCACAGGCTCGCCAGCGTTGTTGTAGTCGGCGGTCCTGGGTCGGGCTGAGGGCACAGGCTCGCCAGCGTTGTTGTAGTCGGCGGTCCTGGGTCGGGCTGAGGGCACAGGCTCGCCAGCGTTGTTGTAGTCGGCGGTCTTGGGTCGGGCTGAGGGCACAGGCTCGCCAGCGTTGTTGTAGTCGGCGGTCCTGAGTCGGGCTGAGGGCACAGGCTCGCCAGCGTTGTTGTAGTCGGCGGTCCTGGTTCGGGCTGATGGCACAGGCTCGCCAGGGTTGTTCTAGTCGGCTGTCCTCAGTCGGGCTGAAGGCACAGGCTCGCCAGCGTTGTTGTAGTCGGCGGTCCTGTGTCGGGCTGAGGGCACAGGCTCGCCAGCGTTGTTGTAGTTGGTTGTCCTGGGTCGGGCTGAGGGCACAGGCTCGCCAGCGATGTTGTAGTCGGTTGTTCTTGGTCGGGCTGAGGGCACAGGCTCACCAGCGTTGTCGTAGTCGGTCGTCCTGGGTCGGGCTGAGGGCACAGGCTTTCCTGCGTTGGGTTTGTCCGTCGTCCTGGGTCAGGCTCAGGGCACAGGCTCGCCAGTGTTTGGTGTGTCGGTCGTCCTGGGTCGGGCTGAGGGCACAGGCTCGCCAGCGTTGGGTTTGTCGGTCGTCCTGGGTCGGGCTGAGGGCACAGGCTCTCCAGCGTTGTTGTAGTCGGCGGTCCTGGGTCGGGCTGAGGGCACAGGCTCGCCAGCGTTGTTGTAGTCGGCGGTCTTGGGTCGGGCTGAGGGCACAGGCTCGCCAGCGTTGTTGTAGTCGGCGATCTTGAGTCGGGCTGAGGGCACAGGCTCGCCAGCGTTGTTGTAGTCGGCAGTCCTGGTTCGGGCTGATGGCACAGGCTCGCCAGGGTTGTTCTAGTCGGATGTCCTCAGTCGGGCTGAAGGCACAGGCTCGCCAGCGTTGTTGTAGTCGGCGGTCCTGGGTCGGGCTGAGGGCACAGGCTCGCCAGCGTTGTTGTAGTCGGCGGTCCTGTGTCGGGCTGAGGGCACAGGCTCGCCAGCGTTGTTGTAGTTGGTTGTCCTGGGTCGGGCTGAGGGCACAGGCTCACCAGCGATGTTGTAGTCGGTCGTTCTTGGTCGGGCTGAGGGCACAGGCTCACCAGCGTTTTTGTAGTCGGTCGTCCTGGGTCGGGCTGAGGGCACAGGCTCGCCTGCGTTGGGTTTGTCCGTCGTCCTGGGTCAGGCTCAGGGCACAGGCTCGCCAGCGTTGGGTGTGTCGGTCGTCCTGGGTCGGGCTGAGGGCACAGGCTCGCCAGCGTTGGGTTTGTCGGTCGTCCTGGGTCGGGCTGAGGGCACAGGCTCTCCAGCGTTGTTGTAGTCGGCGGTCCTGGGTCGGGCTGAGGGCACAGGCTCGCCAGCGTTGTTGTAGTCGCCGGTCCTGGGTCGGGCTGAGGGCACAGGCTCGCCAGCGTTGTTGTAGTCGGCGGTCCTGAGTCGGGCTGAGGGCACAGGCTCGCCAGCGTTGTTGTAGTCGGCAGTCCTGGTTTGGGCTGATGGCACAGGCTCGCCAGGGTTGCTCTAGTCGGCTGTCCTCGGTCGGGCTGAGGGCACAGGCTCGCCAGCGTTGTGTTAGTTGGCGGTCCTGGGTCTGGCTGAGGGCACAGGTTCGCCAGCGTTGTTGCAGTCGGCGGTCCTGGGTCCGGCTGAGGGCACAGGCTCGCCAGGGTTGTTCTAGTCGGCTGTCCTCAGTCGGGCAGAAGGCACAGGCTCGCCAGCGTTGTTGTAGTCGGCGGTACTGGGTCGGGCTGAGGGCACAGGCTCGCCAGCGTTGTTGTACTCGGCGGTCCTGGGTCGGGCTGAGGGCACAGGCTCGCCGGCGTTTTTGTAGTCGGCGGTCCTGGGTCGGGCTGAGGGCACAGGCTCGCAAGCGTTGTTGTAGTCGGTCATTCTTGGTCGGGCTGAGGGCACAGGCTCGCCAGCGTTGTTGTAGTCGGTCGTTCTGGGTCGGGCTGAGGGCACAGGCTCGCCTGCGTTGGGTTTGTCCGTCGCCCTGGGTCAGGCTCAGGGCACAGGCTCGCCAGCGTTGGGTGTGTCGGTCGTCCTGGGTCGGGCTGAGGGCACAGGCTCGCCAGCGTTGGGTTTGTCGGTCGTCCTGGGTCGGGCTGAGGGCACAGGCTCTCCAGCGTTGTTGCAGTCGGCGATCCTGGGTCGGGCTGAGGGCACAGGCTCGCCAGCGTTGTTGTAGTTGGCGGTCCTGGTCGGGCTGAGGGCACAGGCTCGCCAGCGTTGTTCTAGTCGGCTGTCCTCAGTCAGGCTGAAGGCACAGGCTCGCCAGCGTTGTTGTAGTCGGTCGTTCTTGGTCGGGCTGAGGGCACAGGCTCGCCAGCGTTGTTGTAGTCGGTTGTCCTGGGTCGGGCTGAGGGCACAGGCTCGCCAGCGATGTTGTAGTCGGTCGTTCTTGGTCGGGCTGAGGGCACAGGCTCACCAGCGTTGTTGTAGTCGGTCGTCCTGGGTCGGGCTGAGGGAACAGGCTCGCCTGCGTTGGGTTTGTCCGTCGTCCTGGGTCAGGCTCAGGGCACAGGCTCGCCAGCGTTGGGTTTGTCGGTCGTCCTGGGTCGGGCTGAGGGCACAGGCTCTCCAGCGTTGTTGTAGTCGGCTGTCCTCAGTCGGGCTGAAGGCACAGGCTCGCCAGCGTTGTTGTAGTCGGCGGTCCTGGGTCGGGCTGAGGGCACAGGCTTGCCAGCGTTTTCGTAGTCGGCGGTCCTGGTTCGGGCTGAGGCCACAGGCTCGCCAGCGTTGTTGTAGTTAGTCGTTCTTGGTCGGGCTGAGGGCACAGGCTCGCCAGCGTTGTTGTAGTCGGTTCTCCTGGGTCGGGCTGAGGGCACAGGCTCGCCTGCGTTGGGTTTGTCCGTCGCCCTGGGTCAGGCTCAGGGCACAAGCTCGCCAGCGTTGGGTGTGTTGGTCGTCCTGGGTCTGGCTGAGGGCACAGGCTCGCCAGCGTTGGGTGTGTCGGTCGTCCTGGGTCGGGCTGAGGGCACAGGCTCGCCAGCGTTGGGTTTGTCGGTCGTCCTGGGTCGGGCTGAGGGCACAGGCTCTCCAGCGTTTTTGTAGTCGGTCGTTCTGGGTCGGGCTGAGGGCACAGGCTCGCCTGCGTTGGGTTTTTCCGTCGCCCTGGGTCAGGCTCAGGGCACAGGCTCGCCAGCGTTGGGTGTGTCGGTCGTCCTGGGTCGGGCTGAGGGCACAGGCTCGCCAGCGTTGGGTTTGTCGGTCGTCCTGGGTCGGGCTGAGGGCACAGGCTCTCCAGCGTTTTTGTAGTCGGCAATCCTGGGTCGGGCTGAGGGCACAGGCTCGCCAGCGTTGTTGTAGTCGGCGGTCCTGGGTCGGGCTGAGGGCACAGGCTCGCCAGCGTTGGGTTTGTCCGTCGCCCTGGGTCAGGCTCAGGGCACAGGCTCGCCAGCGTTGGGTGTGTCGGTCGTCCTGGGTCAGGCTGAGGGCACAGGCTCGCCAGCGTTGGGTTTGTCGGTCGTCCTGGGTCGGGCTGAGGGCACAGGCTCGCCAGCGTTGTTGTTGTCGGCAGTCCTGGTTCGGGCTGATGGCACAGGCTCGCCAGGGTTGTTCTAGTCGGCTGTCCTCAGTCGGGCTGAAGGCACAGGCTCGCCAGCGTTGTTGTAGTCGGCGGTACTGGGTCGGGCTGAGGGCACAGGCTCGCCAGCGTTGTTGTAGTCGGCGGTCCTTGGTCGGGCTGAGGGCACAGGTTCGCCAGCATTTTTGTAGTCGGCGGTCCTGTGTTGGGCTGAGGGCACAGGCTCGCCAGCGTTGTTGTAGTCGGTCGTTCTTGGTCGGGCTGAGGGCACAGGCTCGCCAGCATTGTTGTAGTCGGTCGTCCTGGGCGGGCTGAGGGCACAGGCTCGCCTGCGTTGGGTTTGTCCGTCGCCCTGGGTCAGGCTCAGGGCAAAGGCTCACCAGCGTTGGGTGTGTCGGTCGTCCTGGGTCGGGCTGAGGGCACAGGCTCGCCAGCGTTGGGTTTGTCGGTCGTCCTGGGTCGGGCTGAGGGCACAGGCTCTCCAGCGTTGTTGTAGTCGGCGATCCTGGGTCGGGCTGAGGGCACAGGCTCGCCAGCGTTGTTGTAGTTGGCGGTCCTGGTCGGGCTGAGGGCACAGGCTCGCCAGCGTTGTGTTAGTCGGCGGTCCTGGGTCGGGCTGAGGGCACAGGCTCGCCAGCGTTGTTGTAGTCGGCGGTCCTAGGTCGGGCTGAGGGCACAGGCTCGCCAGCGTTGTTGTAGTCGGCGGTCCAGGGTCGGGCTGAGGGCACAGGCTCGCCAGCGTTGTTGTAGTCGGTCGTCCTGGGTCGGGCTGAGGGCACAGGCTCGCCTGCGTTGGGTTTGTCCGTCGCCCTGGTCAGGCTCAGGGCACAGGCTCGCCAGCGTTTGGTGTGTCGGTCGTCCTGGGTCGGGCTGAGGGCACAGGCTCCCCAGCGTTGGGTTTGTCGGTCGTCCTGGGTCGGGCTGAGGGCACAGGCTCTCCAGCGTTGTTGTAGTCGGCGATCCTGGGTCGGGCTGAGGGCACAGGCTCGCCAGCGTTGTTGTAGTTGGCGGTCCTGGTCGGGCTGAGGGCACAGGCTCGCCAGCGTTTTTGTAGTCGGCGGTACTGGGTCGGGCTGAGGGCACAGGCTCGCCAGCGTTGTGTTAGTCGGCGGTCCTGGGTCGGGCTGAGGGCACAGGCTCGCCAGCGTTGTTGTAGTCGGCGGTCCTGGGTTCGGCTGAGGGCACAGGCTCACCAGGGTTGTTCTAGTCGGCTGTCCTCAGTCGGGCAGAAGGCACAGGCTTGCCAGCGTTGTTGTAGTCGGCGGTACTGGGTTGGGCTGAGGGCACAGGCTCGCCAGCGTTGTTGTAGTCGGCGGTCCTGGGTCGGGCTGAGGGCACAGGCTCGCCAGCGTTTTTGTAGTCGGCGGTCCTGGGTTGGGCTGAGGGCACAGGCTCGCCGGCGTTGTTGTAGTCGGTCGTTCTTGGTCGGGCTGAGGGCACAGGCTCGCCAGCGTTGTTGTAGTCGGTCGTCCTGGGTCGGGCTGAGGGCACAGGCTCGCCTGCGTTGGGTTTGTCCGTCGCCCTGGGTCAGGCTCAGGGCTCAGGCTCGCCAG
Organism: Pterois miles; assembly: GCA_947000775.1. Taxonomy (NCBI): domain Eukaryota; kingdom Metazoa; phylum Chordata; class Actinopteri; order Perciformes; family Scorpaenidae; genus Pterois; species Pterois miles. The sequence continues at coordinate 298,296 of CAMQGK010000326.1, forward strand.
CGTTGGGTGTGTCGGTCGTCCTGGGTCGGGCTGAGGGCACAGGCTCCCCAGCGTTGGGTTTGTCGGTCGTCCTGGGTCGGGCTGAGGGCACAGGTTCTCCAGCGTTGTTGTAGTCGGCGATCCTGGGTCGGGCTGAGGGCACAGGCTCGCCAGCGTTGTTGTAGTTGGCGGTCCTGGTCGGGCTGAGGGCACAGGCTCGCCAGCGTTTTTGTAGTCGGCGGTCCTGGGTCGGGCTGAGGGCACAGGCTTGCCAGCGTTGTGTTAGTCGGCGGTCCTGGGTCGGGCTGAGGGCACAGGCTCGCCAGCGTTGTTGTAGTCGGCGGTCCTGGGTTCGGCTGAGGGCACAGGTTCGCCAGGGTTGTTCTAGTCGGCTGTCCTCAGTCGGGCAGAAGGCACAGGCTCACCCGCGTTGTTGTAGTCTGCGGTACTGGGTCGGGCTGAGGGCACAGGGTCGCCAGCGTTGTTGTAGTCGGCGGTCCTGGGTCGGGCTGAGGGCACAGACTCGCCAGCGATTTTGTAGTCGGCGGTCCTGGGTCGGGCTGAGGGCACAGGCTCGCCAGCGTTGTTGTAGTCGGTCGTTCTTGGTCGGGCTGAGGGCACAGGCTCGCCAGCGTTGTTGTAGTCGGTCGTTCTGGGTCGGGCTGAGGGCACAGGCTCGCCTGCGTTGGGTTTGTCCGTCGCCCTGGGTCAGGCTTAGGGCACAGGCTCGCCAGCGTTGGGTGTGTCGGTCGTCCTGGGTCGGGCTGAGGGCACAGGCTCGCCAGCGTTGGGTTTGTCGGTCGTCCTGGGTCGGGCTGAGGGCACAGGCTCTCCAGCGTTTTTGTAGTCGGCAATCCTGGGTCGGGCTGAGGGCACAGGCTCGCCAGCGTTGTTGTAGTCGGCGGTCCTGGGTCGGGCTGAGGGCACAGGCTCGCCAGCGTTGTGTTAGTCGGCGGTCCTCGGTCGGGCTGAGGGCACAGGCTCGCCAGCGTTGTTGTAGTCGGTCGTTCTTGGTCGGGCTGAGGGCACAGGCTCGCCAGCGTTGTTATAGTCGGTCGTCCTGGGTCGGGCTGAGGGCACAGGCTCGCCTGCGTTGGGTTTGTCCGTCGCCCTGGGTCAGGCTCAGGGCACAGGCTCGCCAGCGTTGGGTGTGTCGGTCGTCCTGGGTCGGGCTGAGGGCACAGGCTCCCCAGCGCTGGGTTTGTCGGTCGTCCTGGGTCGGGCTGAGGGCACAGGCTCGCCAGCGTTGTTGTAGTTGGCGGTCCTGGTCGGGCTGAGGACACAGGCTCGCCAGCGTTTTTGTAGTCGGCGGTCCTGGGTCGGGCTGAGGGCACAGGCTCGCCAGTGTTGTGTAAGTCGGCGGTCCTGGGTCGGGCTGAGGGCACAGGCTCGCCAGCGTTGTTGTAGTCGGCGGTCCTGGGTCCGGCTGAGGGCACAGGCTCGCCAGGGTTGTACTAGTCTGCTGTCCTCAGTCGGGCTGAAGGCACAGGCTCGCCAGCGTTGTTGTAGTCGGCGATCCTGGGTCGGGCTGTAGGCACAGGCTCGCCAGCGTTGTTGTAGTTGGCGGTCCTGGTCGGGCTGAGGACACAGGCTCGCCAGCGTTTTTGTAGTCGGTGGTCCTGGGTCGGGCTGAGGGCACAGGCTCGCCAGTGTTGTGTTAGTCGGCGGCCCTGGGTCGGGCTGAGGGCACAGGCTCGCCAGCGTTGTTGTAGTCGGCGGTCCTGGGTCGGGCTGAGGGCACAGGCTCGCCAGCGTTTTTGTAGTCGGCGGTCCTGGGTCGGGCTGAGGGCACAGGCTCGCCAGCGTTGTTGTAGTAGGTCGTTCTTGGTCGGGCTGAGGGCACAGGCTCGCCTGCGTTGGGTTTGTCCGTCGTCCTGGGTCAGGCTCAGGGCACAGGCTCGCCAGCGTTGGGTGTGTCGGTCGTCCTGGGTCGGGCTGAGGGCACAGGCTCGCCAGCGTTGGGTTTGTCGGTCGTCCTGGGTCGGGCTGAGGGCACAGGCTCTCCAGCGTTGTTGTAGTCGGCGGTCCTGAGTCGGGCTGAGGGCACAGTCTCGCCAGCGTTGTTGTAGTCGTCGGTCCTGGGTCGGGCTGAGGGCACAGGCTCGCCAGCGTTGTTGTAGTCGGCGGTCCTGAGTCGGGCTTAGGGCACAGGCTCGCCAGCGTTGTTGTAGTCGGCAGTCCTGGTTCGGGCTGATGGCACAGGCTCGCCAGGGTTGCTCTAGTCGGCTGTCCTCAGTCGGGCTGAAGGCACAGGCTCGCCAGCGTTGTTGTAGACGGTGATCCTGGGTCGGGCTGAGGGCACAGGCTCGCCAGCGTTGTTGTAGTTGGCGGTCCTGGTCGGGCTGAGGACACAGGCTCGCCAGCGTTTTTGTAGTCGGTGGTCCTGGGTCGGGCTGAGGGCACAGGCTCGCCAGCGTTGTTGTAGTCGGCAGTCCTGGTTCGGGCTGATGGCACAGGCTCGCCAGGGTTGTTCTAGTCGGATGTCCTCAGTCGGGCTGAAGGCACAGGCTCGCCAGCGTTGTTGTAGTCGGCGGTCCTGGGTCGGGCTGAGGGCACAGGCTCGCCAGCGTTGTTGTAGTCGGCGGTCCTGTGTCGGGCTGAGGGCACAGGCTCGCCAGCGTTGTTGTAGTTGGTTGTCCTGGGTCGGGCTGAGGGCACAGGCTCACCAGCGATGTTGTAGTCGGTCGTTCTTGGTCGGGCTGAGGGCACAGGCTCACCAGCGTTGTTGTAGTCGGTCGTCCTGGGTCGGGCTGAGGGCACAGGCTCGCCTGCGTTGGGTTTGTCCGTCGTCCTGGGTCAGGCTCAGGGCACAGGCTCGCCAGCGTTGGGTGTGTCGGTCGTCCTGGGTCGGGCTGAGGGCACAGGCTCGCCAGCGTTGGGTTTGTCGGTCGTCCTGGGTCGGGCTGAGGGCACAGGCTCTCCAGCGTTGTTGTAGTCGGCGGTCCTGGGTCGGGCTGAGGGCACAGGCTCGCCAGCGTTGTTGTAGTCGCCGGTCCTGGGTCGGGCTGAGGGCACAGGCTCGCCAGCGTTGTTGTAGTCGGCGGTCCTGAGTCGGGCTGAGGGCACAGGCTCGCCAGCGTTGTTGTAGTCGGCAGTCCTGGTTTGGGCTGATGGCACAGGCTCGCCAGGGTTGCTCTAGTCGGCTGTCCTCGGTCGGGCTGAGGGCACAGGCTCGCCAGCGTTGTTGTAGTCGGTCGTTCTGGGTCGGGCTGAGGGCACAGGCTCGCCTGCGTTGGGTTTGTCCGTCGCCCTGGGTCAGGCTCAGGGCACAGGCTCGCCAGTGTTGGGTGTGTCGGTCGTCCTGGGTCTTGCTGAGGGCACAGGCTCGCCAGCGTTGGGTTTGTCGGTCGTCCTGGGTCGGGCTGAGGGCACAGGCTCTCCAGCGTTGTTGTAGTCGGCGATCCTGGGTCGGGCTGAGGGCACAGGCTCGCCAGCGTTGTTGTAGTTGGCGGTCCTGGTCGGGCTGAGGGCACAGGCTCGCCAGCGTTGTTGTAGTCGGCGGTCCTGGGTCGGGCTGAGGGCACAGGCTCGCCAGCGTTGTGTTAGTCGGCGGTCCTGGGTCGAGCTGAGGGCACAGGCTCGCCAGCGTTGTTGTAGTCGGCGGTCCTGGGTCGGGCTGAGGGCACAGGCCCGCCAGCGTTGTTGTAGTCGGCGGTCCTGGGTCGGGCTGAGGGCACAGGCTCGCCAGCGTTGGGTTTGTCGGTCGTCCTGGGTCGGGCTGAGGGCACAGGCTCTCCAGCGTTGTTGTAGTCGGCGATCCTGGGTCGGGCTGAGGGCACAGGCTCGCCAGCGTTGTTGTAGTCGGTCGTTCTGGGTCGGGCTGAGGGCACAGGCTCGCCTGCGTTGGGTTTGTCCGTCGCCCTGGGTCAGGCTCAGGGCACAGGCTCGCCAGCGTTGGGTGTGTCGGTCGTCCTGGGTCTTGCTGAGGGCACAGGCTCGCCAGCGTTGTTGTAGTCGGCGATCCTGGGTCGGGCTGAGGGCACAGGCTCGCCAGCGTTGTTGTAGTTGGCAGTCATGGGTCGGGCTGAGGGCACAGGCTCGCCAGCGTTGTTGTAGTCGGCGTTCCTGGTCGGGCTGAGGGCACAGGCTCGCCTGCGTTGGGTTTGTCCGTCGCCCTGGGTCAGGCTCAGGGCAAAGGCTCGCCAGCGTTGGGTGTGTCGGTCGTCCTGGGTCAGGCTGAGGGCACAGGCTCGCCAGCGTTGGGTTTGTCGGTCGTCCTGGGTCGGGCTGAGGGCACAGGCTCGCCAGCGTTGTTGTTGTCGGCAGTCCTGGTTCGGGCTGATGGCACAGGCTCGCCAGGGTTGTTCTAGTCGGCTGTCCTCAGTCGGGCTGAAGGCACAGGCTCGCCAGCGTTGTTGTAGTCGGCGGTACTGGGTCGGGCTGAGGGCACAGGCTCGCCAGCGTTGTTGTAGTCGGCGGTCCTTGGTCGGGCTGAGGGCACAGGCTCGCCAGCATTTTTGTAGTCGGCGGTCCTGGGTCGGGCTGAGGGCACAGGCTCGCCGGCGTTGTTGTAGTCGGTCGTTCTTGGTCGGGCTGAGGGCACAGGCTCGCCAGCGTTGTTGTAGTCGGTCGTCCTGGGTCGGGCTGAGGGCACAGGCTCGCCTGCGTTGGGTTTGTCCGTCGCCCTGGGTCAGGCTCAGGGCACAGGCTCGCCAGCGTTGGGTGTGTCGGTCGTCCTGGGTCGGAATGAGGGCACAGGCTCCCCAGCGTTGGGTTTGTCGGTCGTCCTGGGTCGGGCTGAGGGCACAGGTTCTCCAGCGTTGTTGTAGTCGGCGATCCTGGGTCGGGCTGAGGGCACAGGCTCACCAGCGTTGTTGTAGTTGTCGGTCCTGGTCGGGCTGAGGGCACAGGCTCGCCAGCGTTTTTGTAGTCGGCGGTCCTGGGTCGGGCTGAGGGCACAGGCTTGCCAGCGTTGTGTTAGTCGGCGGTCCTGGGTCGGGCTGAGGGCACAGGCTCGCCAGCGTTGTTGTAGTCAGCGGTCCTGGGTTCGGCTGAGGGCACAGGCTCGCCAGGGTTGTTCTAGTCGGCTGTCCTCAGTCGGGCAGAAGGCACAGGCTCACCAGCGTTGTTGTAGTCTGCGGTACTGGGTCGGGCTGAGGGCACAGGGTCGCCAGCGTTGTTGTAGTCGGCGGTCCTGGGTCGGGCTGAGGGCACAGACTCGCCAGCGATTTTGTAGTCGGCGGTCCTGGGTCGGGCTGAGGGCACAGGCTCGCCAGCGTTGTTGTAGTCAGTCGTTCTTGGTCGGGCTGAGGGCACAGGCTCGCCAGCATTGTTGTAGTCGGTCGTTCTGGGTCGGGCTGAGGGCACAGGCTCGCCTGCGTTGGGTTTGTCCGTCGCCCTGGGTCAGGCTCAGGGCACAGGCTCGCCAGCGTTGGGTGTGTCGGTCGTCCTGGGTCGGGCTGAGGGCACAGGCTCGCCAGCGTTGGGTTTGTCGGTCGTCCTGGGTCGGGCTGAGGGCACAGGCTCTCCAGCGTTTTTGTAGTCGGCAATCCTGGGTCGGGCTGAGGGCACAGGCTCGCCAGCGTTGTTGTAGTCGGCGGTCCTGGGTCGGGCTGAGGGCACAGGCTCGCCAGCGTTGGGTTTGTCCGTCGCCCTGGGTCAGGCTCAGGGCACAGGCTCGCCAGCGTTGGGTGTGTCGGTCGTCCTGGGTCTGGCTGAGGGCACAGGCTCGCCAGCGTTGGGTTTGTCGGTCGTCCTGGGTCGGGCTGAGGGCACAGGCTCGCCAGCGTTGTTGTTGTCGGCAGTCCTGGTTCGGGCTGATGGCACAGGCTCGCCAGGGTTGTTCTAGTCGGCTGTCCTCAGTCGGGCTGAAGGCACAGGCTCGCCAGCGTTGTTGTAGTCTGCGGTACTGGGTCGGGCTGAGGGCACAGGCTCGCCAGCGTTGGGTTTGTCTGTCGCCCTGGGTCAGGCTCAGGGCACAGGCTCACCAGCGTTGGGTGTGTCGGTCGTCCTGGGTCGGGCTGCGGGCACAGGCTCGCCAGCGTTGGGTTTGTCGGTCGTCCTGGGTCGGGCTGAGGGCACAGGCTCTCCAGCGTTGTTGTAGTCGGCGATTCTGGGTCGGGCTGAGGGCACAGGCTCGCCAGCGTTGTTGTAGTTGGCGGTCCTGGTCGGGCTGAGGGCACAGGCTCGCCAGCGTTGTGTTAGTCGGCGGTCCTGGGTCGGGCTGAGGGCACAGGCTCGCCAGCGTTGTTGTAGTCGGCGGTCCTGGGTCGGGCTGAGGGCACAGGCTCGCCAGCGTTGTTGTAGTCGGCGGTCCAGGGTCGGGCTGAGGGCACAGGCTCGCCAGCGTTGTTGTAGTCGGTCGTCCTGGGTCGGGCTGAGGGCACAGGCTCGCCTGCGTTGGGTTTGTCCGTCGCCCTGGGTCAGGCTCAGGGCACAGGCTCGCCAGCGTTGGGTGTGTCGGTCGTCCTGGGTCGGGCTGAGGGCACAGGCTCCCCAGCGTTGGGTTTGTCGGTCGTCCTGGGTCGGGCTGAGGGCACAGGCTCTCCAGCGTTGTTGTAGTCGGCGGTCCTGGGTTCGGCTGAGGGCACAGGCTCGCCAGGGTTGTTCTAGTCGGCTGTCCTCAGTCGGGCAGAAGGCACAGGCTCACCAGCGTTGTTGTAGTCTGCGGTACTGGGTCGGGCTGAGGGCACAGGGTCGCCAGCGTTGTTGTAGTCGGCGGTCCTGGGTCGGGCTGAGGGCACAGACTCGCCAGCGATTTTGTAGTCGGCGGTCCTGGGTCGGGCTGAGGGCACAGGCTCGCCAGCGTTGTTGTAGTCAGTCGTTCTTGGTCGGGCTGAGGGCACAGGCTCGCCAGCATTGTTGTAGTCGGTCGTTCTGGGTCGGGCTGAGGGCACAGGCTCGCCTGCGTTGGGTTTTTCCGTCGCCCTGGGTCAGGCTCAGGGCACAGGCTCGCCAGCGTTGGGTGTGTCGGTCGTCCTGGGTCGGGCTGAGGGCACAGGCTCGCCAGCGTTGGGTTTGTCGGTCGTCCTGGGTCGGGCTGAGGGCACAGGCTCTCCAGCGTTTTTGTAGTCGGCAATCCTGGGTCGGGCTGAGGGCACAGGCTCGCCAGCGTTGTTGTAGTCGGCGGTCCTGGGTCGGGCTGAGGGCACAGGCTCGCCAGCGTTGGGTTTGTCCGTCGCCCTGGGTCAGGCTCAGGGCACAGGCTCGCCAGCGTTGGGTGTGTCGGTCGTCCTGGGTCAGGCTGAGGGCACAGGCTCGCCAGCGTTGGGTTTGTCGGTCGTCCTGGGTCGGGCTGAGGGCACAGGCTCGCCAGCGTTGTTGTTGTCGGCAGTCCTGGTTCGGGCTGATGGCACAGGCTCGCCAGGGTTGTTCTAGTCGGCTGTCCTCAGTCGGGCTGAAGGCACAGGCTCGCCAGCGTTGTTGTAGTCGGCGGTACTGGGTCGGGCTGAGGGCACAGGCTCGCCAGCGTTGTTGTAGTCGGCGGTCCTTGGTCGGGCTGAGGGCACAGGTTCGCCAGCATTTTTGTAGTCGGCGGTCCTGTGTTGGGCTGAGGGCACAGGCTCGCCAGCGTTGTTGTAGTCGGTCGTTCTTGGTCGGGCTGAGGGCACAGGCTCGCCAGCATTGTTGTAGTCGGTCGTCCTGGGCGGGCTGAGGGCACAGGCTCGCCTGCGTTGGGTTTGTCCGTCGCCCTGGGTCAGGCTCAGGGCAAAGGCTCACCAGCGTTGGGTGTGTCGGTCGTCCTGGGTCGGGCTGAGGGCACAGGCTCGCCAGCGTTGGGTTTGTCGGTCGTCCTGGGTCGGGCTGAGGGCACAGGCTCTCCAGCGTTGTTGTAGTCGGCGATCCTGGGTCGGGCTGAGGGCACAGGCTCGCCAGCGTTGTTGTAGTTGGCGGTCCTGGTCGGGCTGAGGGCACAGGCTCGCCAGCGTTGTGTTAGTCGGCGGTCCTGGGTCGGGCTGAGGGCACAGGCTCGCCAGCGTTGTTGTAGTCGGCGGTCCTAGGTCGGGCTGAGGGCACAGGCTCGCCAGCGTTGTTGTAGTCGGCGGTCCAGGGTCGGGCTGAGGGCACAGGCTCGCCAGCGTTGTTGTAGTCGGTCGTCCTGGGTCGGGCTGAGGGCACAGGCTCGCCTGCGTTGGGTTTGTCCGTCGCCCTGGTCAGGCTCAGGGCACAGGCTCGCCAGCGTTTGGTGTGTCGGTCGTCCTGGGTCGGGCTGAGGGCACAGGCTCCCCAGCGTTGGGTTTGTCGGTCGTCCTGGGTCGGGCTGAGGGCACAGGCTCTCCAGCGTTGTTGTAGTCGGCGATCCTGGGTCGGGCTGAGGGCACAGGCTCGCCAGCGTTGTTGTAGTTGGCGGTCCTGGTCGGGCTGAGGGCACAGGCTCGCCAGCGTTTTTGTAGTCGGCGGTACTGGGTCGGGCTGAGGGCACAGGCTTGCCAGCGTTGTGTTAGTCGGCGGTCCTGGGTCGGGCTGAGGGCACAGGCTCGCCAGCGTTGTTGTAGTCGGCGGTCCTGGGTTCGGCTGAGGGCACAGGCTCACCAGGGTTGTTCTAGTCGGCTGTCCTCAGTCGGGCAGAAGGCACAGGCTTGCCAGCGTTGTTGTAGTCGGCGGTACTGGGTTGGGCTGAGGGCACAGGCTCGCCAGCGTTGTTGTAGTCGGCGGTCCTGGGTCGGGCTGAGGGCACAGGCTCGCCAGCGTTTTTGTAGTCGGCGGTCCTGGGTTGGGCTGAGGGCACAGGCTCGCCGGCGTTGTTGTAGTCGGTCGTTCTTGGTCGGGCTGAGGGCACAGGCTCGCCAGCGTTGTTGTAGTCGGTCGTCCTGGGTCGGGCTGAGGGCACAGGCTCGCCTGCGTTGGGTTTGTCCGTCGCCCTGGGTCAGGCTCAGGGCTCAGGCTCGCCAGCGTTGGGTGTGTCGGTCGTCCTGGGTCGGGCTGAGGGCACAGGCTCCCCAGCGTTGGGTTTGTCGGTCGTCCTGGGTCGGGCTGAGGGCACAGGTTCTCCAGCGTTGTTGTAGTCGGCGATCCTGGGTCGGGCTGAGGGCACAGGCTCGCCAGCGTTGTTGTAGTTGGCGGTCCTGGTCGGGCTGAGGGCACAGGCTCGCCAGCATTTTTGTAGTCGGCGGTCCTGGGTCGGGCTGAGGGCACAGGCTTGCCAGCGTTGTGTTAGTCGGCGGTCCTGGGTCGGGCTGAGGGCACAGGCTCGCCAGCGTTGTTGTAGTCGGCGGTCCTGGGTTCGGCTGAGGGCACAGGTTCGCCAGGGTTGTTCTAGTCGGCTGTCCTCAGTCGGGCAGAAGGCACAGGCTCACCCGCGTTGTTGTAGTCTGCGGTACTGGGTCGGGCTGAGGGCACAGGGTCGCCAGCGTTGTTGTAGTCGGCGGTCCTGGGTCGGGCTGAGGGCACAGACTCGCCAGCGATTTTGTAGTCGGCGGTCCTGGGTCGGGCTGAGGGCACAGGCTCGCCAGCGTTGTTGTAGTCGGTCGTTCTTGGTCGGGCTGAGGGCACAGGCTCGCCAGCGTTGTTGTAGTCGGTCGTTCTGGGTCGGGCTGAGGGCACAGGCTCGCCTGCGTTGGGTTTGTCCGTCGCCCTGGGTCAGGCTCAGGGCACAGGCTCGCCAGCGTTGGGTGTGTCGGTCGTCCTGGGTCGGGCTGAGGGCACAGGCTCGCCAGCGTTGGGTTTGTCGGTCGTCCTGGGTCGGGCTGAGGGCACAGGCTCTCCAGCGTTTTTGTAGTCGGCAATCCTGGGTCGGGCTGAGGGCACAGGCTCGCCAGCGTTGTTGTAGTCGGCGGTCCTGGGTCGGGCTGAGGGCACAGGCTCGCCAGCGTTGTGTTAGTCGGCGGTCCTCGGTCGGGCTGAGGGCACAGGCTCGCCAGCGTTGTTGTAGTCGGTCGTTCTTGGTCGGGCTGAGGGCACAGGCTCGCCAGCGTTGTTATAGTCGGTCGTCCTGGGTCGGGCTGAGGGCACAGGCTCGCCTGCGTTGGGTTTGTCCGTCGCCCTGGGTCAGGCTCAGGGCACAGGCTCGCCAGCGTTGGGTGTGTCGGTCGTCCTGGGTCGGGCTGAGGGCACAGGCTCCCCAGCGCTGGGTTTGTCGGTCGTCCTGGGTCGGGCTGAGGGCACAGGCTCGCCAGCGTTGTTGTAGTTGGCGGTCCTGGTCGGGCTGAGGACACAGGCTCGCCAGCGTTTTTGTAGTCGGCGGTCCTGGGTCGGGCTGAGGGCACAGGCTCGCCAGTGTTGTGTAAGTCGGCGGTCCTGGGTCGGGCTGAGGGCACAGGCTCGCCAGCGTTGTTGTAGTCGGCGGTCCTGGGTCCGGCTGAGGGCACAGGCTCGCCAGGGTTGTACTAGTCTGCTGTCCTCAGTCGGGCTGAAGGCACAGGCTCGCCAGCGTTGTTGTAGTCGGCGATCCTGGGTCGGGCTGTAGGCACAGGCTCGCCAGCGTTGTTGTAGTTGGCGGTCCTGGTCGGGCTGAGGACACAGGCTCGCCAGCGTTTTTGTAGTCGGTGGTCCTGGGTCGGGCTGAGGGCACAGGCTCGCCAGTGTTGTGTTAGTCGGCGGCCCTGGGTCGGGCTGAGGGCACAGGCTCGCCAGCGTTGTTGTAGTCGGCGGTCCTGGGTCGGGCTGAGGGCACAGGCTCGCCAGCGTTTTTGTAGTCGGCGGTCCTGGGTCGGGCTGAGGGCACAGGCTCGCCAGCGTTGTTGTAGTAGGTCGTTCTTGGTCGGGCTGAGGGCACAGGCTCGCCTGCGTTGGGTTTGTCCGTCGTCCTGGGTCAGGCTCAGGGCACAGGCTCGCCAGCGTTGGGTGTGTCGGTCGTCCTGGGTCGGGCTGAGGGCACAGGCTCGCCAGCGTTGGGTTTGTCGGTCGTCCTGGGTCGGGCTGAGGGCACAGGCTCTCCAGCGTTGTTGTAGTCGGCGGTCCTGAGTCGGGCTGAGGGCACAGTCTCGCCAGCGTTGTTGTAGTCGTCGGTCCTGGGTCGGGCTGAGGGCACAGGCTCGCCAGCGTTGTTGTAGTCGGCGGTCCTGAGTCGGGCTTAGGGCACAGGCTCGCCAGCGTTGTTGTAGTCGGCAGTCCTGGTTCGGGCTGATGGCACAGGCTCGCCAGGGTTGCTCTAGTCGGCTGTCCTCAGTCGGGCTGAAGGCACAGGCTCGCCAGCGTTGTTGTAGTCGGCGGTCCTGTGTCGGGCTGAGGGCACAGGCTCGCCAGCGTTGTTGTAGTTGGTTGTCCTGGGTCGGGCTGAGGGCACAGGCTCGCCAGCGATGTTGTAGTCGGTTGTTCTTGGTCGGGCTGAGGGCACAGGCTCACCAGCGTTGTCGTAGTCGGTCGTCCTGGGTCGGGCTGAGGGCACAGGCTTTCCTGCGTTGGGTTTGTCCGTCGTCCTGGGTCAGGCTCAGGGCACAGGCTCGCCAGTGTTTGGTGTGTCGGTCGTCCTGGGTCGGGCTGAGGGCACAGGCTCGCCAGCGTTGGGTTTGTCGGTCGTCCTGGGTCGGGCTGAGGGCACAGGCTCTCCAGCGTTGTTGTAGTCGGCGGTCCTGGGTCGGGCTGAGGGCACAGGCTCGCCAGCGTTGTTGTAGTCGGCGGTCTTGGGTCGGGCTGAGGGCACAGGCTCGCCAGCGTTGTTGTAGTCGGCGATCTTGAGTCGGGCTGAGGGCACAGGCTCGCCAGCGTTGTTGTAGTCGGCAGTCCTGGTTCGGGCTGATGGCACAGGCTCGCCAGGGTTGTTCTAGTCGGATGTCCTCAGTCGGGCTGAAGGCACAGGCTCGCCAGCGTTGTTGTAGTCGGCGGTCCTGGGTCGGGCTGAGGGCACAGGCTCGCCAGCGTTGTTGTAGTCGGCGGTCCTGTGTCGGGCTGAGGGCACAGGCTCGCCAGCGTTGTTGTAGTTGGTTGTCCTGGGTCGGGCTGAGGGCACAGGCTCACCAGCGATGTTGTAGTCGGTCGTTCTTGGTCGGGCTGAGGGCACAGGCTCACCAGCGTTTTTGTAGTCGGTCGTCCTGGGTCGGGCTGAGGGCACAGGCTCGCCAGCGTTGGGTTTGTCGGTCGTCCTGGGTCGGGCTGAGGGCACAGGCTCTCCAGCGTTGTTGTAGTCGGCGGTCCTGGGTCGGGCTGAGGGCACAGGCTCGCCAGCGTTGTTGTAGTCGCCGGTCCTGGGTCGGGCTGAGGGCACAGGCTCGCCAGCGTTGTTGTAGTCGGCGGTCCTGAGTCGGGCTGAGGGCACAGGCTCGCCAGCGTTGTTGTAGTCGGCAGTCCTGGTTTGGGCTGATGGCACAGGCTCGCCAGGGTTGCTCTAGTCGGCTGTCCTCGGTCGGGCTGAGGGCACAGGCTCGCCAGCGTTGTGTTAGTTGGCGGTCCTGGGTCTGGCTGAGGGCACAGGTTCGCCAGCGTTGTTGCAGTCGGCGGTCCTGGGTCCGGCTGAGGGCACAGGCTCGCCAGGGTTGTTCTAGTCGGCTGTCCTCAGTCGGGCAGAAGGCACAGGCTCGCCAGCGTTGTTGTAGTCGGCGGTACTGGGTCGGGCTGAGGGCACAGGCTCGCCAGCGTTGTTGTACTCGGCGGTCCTGGGTCGGGCTGAGGGCACAGGCTCGCCGGCGTTTTTGTAGTCGGCGGTCCTGGGTCGGGCTGAGGGCACAGGCTCGCAAGCGTTGTTGTAGTCGGTCATTCTTGGTCGGGCTGAGGGCACAGGCTCGCCAGCGTTGTTGTAGTCGGTCGTTCTGGGTCGGGCTGAGGGCACAGGCTCGCCTGCGTTGGGTTTGTCCGTCGCCCTGGGTCAGGCTCAGGGCACAGGCTCGCCAGCGTTGGGTGTGTCGGTCGTCCTGGGTCGGGCTGAGGGCACAGGCTCGCCAGCGTTGGGTTTGTCGGTCGTCCTGGGTCGGGCTGAGGGCACAGGCTCTCCAGCGTTGTTGCAGTCGGCGATCCTGGGTCGGGCTGAGGGCACAGGCTCGCCAGCGTTGTTGTAGTTGGCGGTCCTGGTCGGGCTGAGGGCACAGGCTCGCCAGCGTTGTTCTAGTCGGCTGTCCTCAGTCAGGCTGAAGGCACAGGCTCGCCAGCGTTGTTGTAGTCGGTCGTTCTTGGTCGGGCTGAGGGCACAGGCTCGCCAGCGTTGTTGTAGTCGGTTGTCCTGGGTCGGGCTGAGGGCACAGGCTCGCCAGCGATGTTGTAGTCGGTCGTTCTTGGTCGGGCTGAGGGCACAGGCTCACCAGCGTTGTTGTAGTCGGTCGTCCTGGGTCGGGCTGAGGGAACAGGCTCGCCTGCGTTGGGTTTGTCCGTCGTCCTGGGTCAGGCTCAGGGCACAGGCTCGCCAGCGTTGGGTTTGTCGGTCGTCCTGGGTCGGGCTGAGGGCACAGGCTCTCCAGCGTTGTTGTAGTCGGCTGTCCTCAGTCGGGCTGAAGGCACAGGCTCGCCAGCGTTGTTGTAGTCGGCGGTCCTGGGTCGGGCTGAGGGCACAGGCTTGCCAGCGTTTTCGTAGTCGGCGGTCCTGGTTCGGGCTGAGGCCACAGGCTCGCCAGCGTTGTTGTAGTTAGTCGTTCTTGGTCGGGCTGAGGGCACAGGCTCGCCAGCGTTGTTGTAGTCGGTTCTCCTGGGTCGGGCTGAGGGCACAGGCTCGCCTGCGTTGGGTTTGTCCGTCGCCCTGGGTCAGGCTCAGGGCACAAGCTCGCCAGCGTTGGGTGTGTTGGTCGTCCTGGGTCTGGCTGAGGGCACAGGCTCGCCAGCGTTGGGTTTGTCGGTCGTCCTGGGTCGGGCTGAGGGCACAGGCTCTCCAGCGTTGTTGTAGTCGGCGATCCTGGGTCGGGCTGAGGGCACAGGCTCGCCAGCGTTGTTGTAGTCGGTCGTTCTGGGTCGGGCTGAGGGCACAGGCTCGCCTGCGTTGGGTTTGTCCGTCGCCCTGGGTCAGGCTCAGGGCACAGGCTCGCCAGCGTTGGGTGTGTCGGTCGTCCTGGGTCTTGCTGAGGGCACAGGCTCGCCAGCGTTGTTGTAGTCGGCGATCCTGGGTCGGGCTGAGGGCACAGGCTCGCCAGCGTTGTTGTAGTTGGCAGTCATGGGTCGGGCTGAGGGCACAGGCTCGCCAGCGTTGTTGTAGTCGGCGTTCCTGGTCGGGCTGAGGGCACAGGCTCGCCTGCGTTGGGTTTGTCCGTCGCCCTGGGTCAGGCTCAGGGCAAAGGCTCGCCAGCGTTGGGTGTGTCGGTCGTCCTGGGTCAGGCTGAGGGCACAGGCTCGCCAGCGTTGGGTTTGTCGGTCGTCCTGGGTCGGGCTGAGGGCACAGGCTCGCCAGCGTTGTTGTTGTCGGCAGTCCTGGTTCGGGCTGATGGCACAGGCTCGCCAGGGTTGTTCTAGTCGGCTGTCCTCAGTCGGGCTGAAGGCACAGGCTCGCCAGCGTTGTTGTAGTCGGCGGTACTGGGTCGGGCTGAGGGCACAGGCTCGCCAGCGTTGTTGTAGTCGGCGGTCCTTGGTCGGGCTGAGGGCACAGGCTCGCCAGCATTTTTGTAGTCGGCGGTCCTGTGTTGGGCTGAGGGCACAGGCTCGCCAGCGTTGTTGTAGTCGGTCGTTCTTGGTCGGGCTGAGGGCACAGGCTCGCCAGCATTGTTGTAGTCGGTCGTCCTGGGCGGGCTGAGGGCACAGGCTCGCCTGCGTTGGGTTTGTCTGTCGCCCTGGGTCAGGCTCAGGGCACAGGCTCACCAGCGTTGGGTGTGTCGGTCGTCCTGGGTCGGGCTGAGGGCACAGGCTCGCCAGCGTTGGGTTTGTCGGTCGTCCTGGGTCGGGCTGAGGGCACAGGCTCTCCAGCGTTGTTGTAGTCGGCGATTCTGGGTCGGGCTGAGGGCACAGGCTCGCCAGCGTTGTTGTAGTTGGCGGTCCTGGTCGGGCTGAGGGCACAGGCTCGCCAGCGTTGTGTTAGTCGGCGGTCCTGGGTCGGGCTGAGGGCACAGGCTCGCCAGCGTTGTTGTAGTCGGCGGTCCTGGGTCGGGCTGAGGGCACAGGCTCGCCAGCGTTGTTGTAGTCGGCGGTCCAGGGTCGGGCTGAGGGCACAGGCTCGCCAGCGTTGTTGTAGTCGGTCGTCCTGGGTCGGGCTGAGGGCACAGGCTCGCCTGCGTTGGGTTTGTCCGTCGCCCTGGGTCAGGCTCAGGGCACAGGCTCGCCAGCGTTGGGTGTGTCGGTCGTCCTGGGTCGGGCTGAGGGCACAGGCTCCCCAGCGTTGGGTTTGTCGGTCGTCCTGGGTCGGGCTGAGGGCACAGGCTCTCCAGCGTTGTTGTAGTCGGCGATCCTGGGTCGGGCTGAGGGCACAGGCTCGCCAGCGTTGTTGTAGTTGGCGGTCCTGGTCGGGCTGAGGGCACAGGCTCGCCAGCGTTTTTGTAGTCGGCGGTCCTGGGTCGGGCTGAGGGCACAGGCTTGCCAGCGTTGTGTTAGTCGGCGGTCCTGGGTCGGGCTGAGGGCACAGGCTCGCCAGCGTTGTTGTAGTCGGCGGTCCTGGGTTCGGCTGAGGGCACAGGCTCACCAGGGTTGTTCTAGTCGGCTGTCCTCAGTTGGGCAGAAGGCACAGGCTTGCCAGCGTTGTTGTAGTCGGCGGTACTGGGTCGGGCTGAGGGCACAGGCTCGCCAGCGTTGTTGTAGTCGGCGGTCCTGGGTCGGGCTGAGGGCACAGGCTCGCCAGCGTTTTTGTAGTCGGCGGTCCTGGGTCGGGCTGAGGGCACAGGCTCGCCGGCGTTGTTGTAGTCGGTCGTTCTTGGTCGGGCTGAGGGCACAGGCTCGCCAGCGTTGTTGTAGTCGGTCGTCCTGGGTCGGGCTGAGGGCACAGGCTCGCCTGCGTTGGGTTTGTCCGTCGCCCTGGGTCAGGCTCAGGGCACAGGCTCGCCAGCGTTGGGTGTGTCGGTCGTCCTGGGTCGGAATGAGGGCACAGGCTCCCCAGCGTTGGGTTTGTCGGTCGTCCTGGGTCGGGCTGAGGGCACAGGTTCTCCAGCGTTGTTGTAGTCGGCGATCCTGGGTCGGGCTGAGGGCACAGGCTCACCAGCGTTGTTGTAGTTGTCGGTCCTGGTCGGGCTGAGGGCACAGGCTCGCCAGCGTTTTTGTAGTCGGCGGTCCTGGGTCGGGCTGAGGGCACAGGCTTGCCAGCGTTGTGTTAGTCGGCGGTCCTGGGTCGGGCTGAGGGCACAGGCTCGCCAGCGTTGTTGTAGTCAGCGGTCCTGGGTTCGGCTGAGGGCACAGGCTCGCCAGGGTTGTTCTAGTCGGCTGTCCTCAGTCGGGCAGAAGGCACAGGCTCACCAGCGTTGTTGTAGTCTGCGGTACTGGGTCGGGCTGAGGGCACAGGGTCGCCAGCGTTGTTGTAGTCGGCGGTCCTGGGTCGGGCTGAGGGCACAGACTCGCCAGCGATTTTGTAGTCGGCGGTCCTGGGTCGGGCTGAGGGCACAGGCTCGCCAGCGTTGTTGTAGTCAGTCGTTCTTGGTCGGGCTGAGGGCACAGGCTCGCCAGCATTGTTGTAGTCGGTCGTTCTGGGTCGGGCTGAGGGCACAGGCTCGCCTGCGTTGGGTTTGTCTGTCGCCCTGGGTCAGGCTCAGGGCACAGGCTCGCCAGCGTTGGGTGTGTCGGTCGTCCTGGGTCGGGCTGAGGGCACAGGCTCGCCAGCGTTGGGTTTGTCGGTCGTCCTGGGTCGGGCTGAGGGCACAGGCTCTCCAGCGTTTTTGTAGTCGGTCGTTCTGGGTCGGGCTGAGGGCACAGGCTCGCCTGCGTTGGGTTTTTCCGTCGCCCTGGGTCAGGCTCAGGGCACAGGCTCGCCAGCGTTGGGTGTGTCGGTCGTCCTGGGTCGGGCTGAGGGCACAGGCTCGCCAGCGTTGGGTTTGTCGGTCGTCCTGGGTCGGGCTGAGGGCACAGGCTCTCCAGCGTTTTTGTAGTCGGCAATCCTGGGTCGGGCTGAGGGCACAGGCTCGCCAGCGTTGTTGTAGTCGGCGGTCCTGGGTCGGGCTGAGGGCACAGGCTCGCCAGCGTTGGGTTTGTCCGTCGCCCTGGGTCAGGCTCAGGGCACAGGCTCGCCAGCGTTGGGTGTGTCGGTCGTCCTGGGTCAGGCTGAGGGCACAGGCTCGCCAGCGTTGGGTTTGTCGGTCGTCCTGGGTCGGGCTGAGGGCACAGGCTCGCCAGCGTTGTTGTTGTCGGCAGTCCTGGTTCGGGCTGATGGCACAGGCTCGCCAGGGTTGTTCTAGTCGGCTGTCCTCAGTCGGGCTGAAGGCACAGGCTCGCCAGCGTTGTTGTAGTCGGCGGTACTGGGTCGGGCTGAGGGCACAGGCTCGCCAGCGTTGTTGTAGTCGGCGGTCCTTGGTCGGGCTGAGGGCACAGGTTCGCCAGCATTTTTGTAGTCGGCGGTCCTGTGTTGGGCTGAGGGCACAGGCTCGCCAGCGTTGTTGTAGTCGGTCGTTCTTGGTCGGGCTGAGGGCACAGGCTCGCCAGCATTGTTGTAGTCGGTCGTCCTGGGCGGGCTGAGGGCACAGGCTCGCCTGCGTTGGGTTTGTCCGTCGCCCTGGGTCAGGCTCAGGGCAAAGGCTCACCAGCGTTGGGTGTGTCGGTCGTCCTGGGTCGGGCTGAGGGCACAGGCTCGCCAGCGTTGGGTTTGTCGGTCGTCCTGGGTCGGGCTGAGGGCACAGGCTCTCCAGCGTTGTTGTAGTCGGCGATCCTGGGTCGGGCTGAGGGCACAGGCTCGCCAGCGTTGTTGTAGTTGGCGGTCCTGGTCGGGCTGAGGGCACAGGCTCGCCAGCGTTGTGTTAGTCGGCGGTCCTGGGTCGGGCTGAGGGCACAGGCTCGCCAGCGTTGTTGTAGTCGGCGGTCCTAGGTCGGGCTGAGGGCACAGGCTCGCCAGCGTTGTTGTAGTCGGCGGTCCAGGGTCGGGCTGAGGGCACAGGCTCGCCAGCGTTGTTGTAGTCGGTCGTCCTGGGTCGGGCTGAGGGCACAGGCTCGCCTGCGTTGGGTTTGTCCGTCGCCCTGGTCAGGCTCAGGGCACAGGCTCGCCAGCGTTTGGTGTGTCGGTCGTCCTGGGTCGGGCTGAGGGCACAGGCTCCCCAGCGTTGGGTTTGTCGGTCGTCCTGGGTCGGGCTGAGGGCACAGGCTCTCCAGCGTTGTTGTAGTCGGCGATCCTGGGTCGGGCTGAGGGCACAGGCTCGCCAGCGTTGTTGTAGTTGGCGGTCCTGGTCGGGCTGAGGGCACAGGCTCGCCAGCGTTTTTGTAGTCGGCGGTACTGGGTCGGGCTGAGGGCACAGGCTCGCCAGCGTTGTGTTAGTCGGCGGTCCTGGGTCGGGCTGAGGGCACAGGCTCGCCAGCGTTGTTGTAGTCGGCGGTCCTGGGTTCGGCTGAGGGCACAGGCTCACCAGGGTTGTTCTAGTCGGCTGTCCTCAGTCGGGCAGAAGGCACAGGCTTGCCAGCGTTGTTGTAGTCGGCGGTACTGGGTTGGGCTGAGGGCACAGGCTCGCCAGCGTTGTTGTAGTCGGCGGTCCTGGGTCGGGCTGAGGGCACAGGCTCGCCAGCGTTTTTGTAGTCGGCGGTCCTGGGTTGGGCTGAGGGCACAGGCTCGCCGGCGTTGTTGTAGTCGGTCGTTCTTGGTCGGGCTGAGGGCACAGGCTCGCCAGCGTTGTTGTAGTCGGTCGTCCTGGGTCGGGCTGAGGGCACAGGCTCGCCTGCGTTGGGTTTGTCCGTCGCCCTGGGTCAGGCTCAGGGCTCAGGCTCGCCAGCGTTGGGTGTGTCGGTCGTCCTGGGTCGGGCTGAGGGCACAGGCTCCCCAGCGTTGGGTTTGTCGGTCGTCCTGGGTCGGGCTGAGGGCACAGGTTCTCCAGCGTTGTTGTAGTCGGCGATCCTGGGTCGGGCTGAGGGCACAGGCTCGCCAGCGTTGTTGTAGTTGGCGGTCCTGGTCGGGCTGAGGGCACAGGCTCGCCAGCGTTTTTGTAGTCGGCGGTCCTGGGTCGGGCTGAGGGCACAGGCTTGCCAGCGTTGTGTTAGTCGGCGGTCCTGGGTCGGGCTGAGGGCACAGGCTCGCCAGCGTTGTTGTAGTCGGCGGTCCTGGGTTCGGCTGAGGGCACAGGTTCGCCAGGGTTGTTCTAGTCGGCTGTCCTCAGTCGGGCAGAAGGCACAGGCTCACCCGCGTTGTTGTAGTCTGCGGTACTGGGTCGGGCTGAGGGCACAGGGTCGCCAGCGTTGTTGTAGTCGGCGGTCCTGGGTCGGGCTGAGGGCACAGACTCGCCAGCGATTTTGTAGTCGGCGGTCCTGGGTCGGGCTGAGGGCACAGGCTCGCCAGCGTTGTTGTAGTCGGTCGTTCTTGGTCGGGCTGAGGGCACAGGCTCGCCAGCGTTGTTGTAGTCGGTCGTTCTGGGTCGGGCTGAGGGCACAGGCTCGCCTGCGTTGGGTTTGTCCGTCGCCCTGGGTCAGGCTTAGGGCACAGGCTCGCCAGCGTTGGGTGTGTCGGTCGTCCTGGGTCGGGCTGAGGGCACAGGCTCGCCAGCGTTGGGTTTGTCGGTCGTCCTGGGTCGGGCTGAGGGCACAGGCTCTCCAGCGTTTTTGTAGTCGGCAATCCTGGGTCGGGCTGAGGGCACAGGCTCGCCAGCGTTGTTGTAGTCGGCGGTCCTGGGTCGGGCTGAGGGCACAGGCTCGCCAGCGTTGTGTTAGTCGGCGGTCCTCGGTCGGGCTGAGGGCACAGGCTCGCCAGCGTTGTTGTAGTCGGTCGTTCTTGGTCGGGCTGAGGGCACAGGCTCGCCAGCGTTGTTATAGTCGGTCGTCCTGGGTCGGGCTGAGGGCACAGGCTCGCCTGCGTTGGGTTTGTCCGTCGCCCTGGGTCAGGCTCAGGGCACAGGCTCGCCAGCGTTGGGTGTGTCGGTCGTCCTGGGTCGGGCTGAGGGCACAGGCTCCCCAGCGCTGGGTTTGTCGGTCGTCCTGGGTCGGGCTGAGGGCACAGGCTCGCCAGCGTTGTTGTAGTTGGCGGTCCTGGTCGGGCTGAGGACACAGGCTCGCCAGCGTTTTTGTAGTCGGCGGTCCTGGGTCGGGCTGAGGGCACAGGCTCGCCAGTGTTGTGTAAGTCGGCGGTCCTGGGTCGGGCTGAGGGCACAGGCTCGCCAGCGTTGTTGTAGTCGGCGGTCCTGGGTCCGGCTGAGGGCACAGGCTCGCCAGGGTTGTACTAGTCTGCTGTCCTCAGTCGGGCTGAAGGCACAGGCTCGCCAGCGTTGTTGTAGTCGGCGATCCTGGGTCGGGCTGTAGGCACAGGCTCGCCAGCGTTGTTGTAGTTGGCGGTCCTGGTCGGGCTGAGGACACAGGCTCGCCAGCGTTTTTGTAGTCGGTGGTCCTGGGTCGGGCTGAGGGCACAGGCTCGCCAGTGTTGTGTTAGTCGGCGGCCCTGGGTCGGGCTGAGGGCACAGGCTCGCCAGCGTTGTTGTAGTCGGCGGTCCTGGGTCGGGCTGAGGGCACAGGCTCGCCAGCGTTTTTGTAGTCGGCGGTCCTGGGTCGGGCTGAGGGCACAGGCTCGCCAGCGTTGTTGTAGTAGGTCGTTCTTGGTCGGGCTGAGGGCACAGGCTCGCCTGCGTTGGGTTTGTCCGTCGTCCTGGGTCAGGCTCAGGGCACAGGCTCGCCAGCGTTGGGTGTGTCGGTCGTCCTGGGTCGGGCTGAGGGCACAGGCTCGCCAGCGTTGGGTTTGTCGGTCGTCCTGGGTCGGGCTGAGGGCACAGGCTCTCCAGCGTTGTTGTAGTCGGCGGTCCTGAGTCGGGCTGAGGGCACAGTCTCGCCAGCGTTGTTGTAGTCGTCGGTCCTGGGTCGGGCTGAGGGCACAGGCTCGCCAGCGTTGTTGTAGTCGGCGGTCCTGAGTCGGGCTTAGGGCACAGGCTCGCCAGCGTTGTTGTAGTCGGCAGTCCTGGTTCGGGCTGATGGCACAGGCTCGCCAGGGTTGCTCTAGTCGGCTGTCCTCAGTCGGGCTGAAGGCACAGGCTCGCCAGCGTTGTTGTAGACGGTGATCCTGGGTCGGGCTGAGGGCACAGGCTCGCCAGCGTTGTTGTAGTTGGCGGTCCTGGTCGGGCTGAGGACACAGGCTCGCCAGCGTTTTTGTAGTCGGTGGTCCTGGGTCGGGCTGAGGGCACAGGCTCGCCAGCGTTGTTGTAGTCGGCAGTCCTGGTTCGGGCTGATGGCACAGGCTCGCCAGGGTTGTTCTAGTCGGATGTCCTCAGTCGGGCTGAAGGCACAGGCTCGCCAGCGTTGTTGTAGTCGGCGGTCCTGGGTCGGGCTGAGGGCACAGGCTCGCCAGCGTTGTTGTAGTCGGCGGTCCTGTGTCGGGCTGAGGGCACAGGCTCGCCAGCGTTGTTGTAGTTGGTTGTCCTGGGTCGGGCTGAGGGCACAGGCTCACCAGCGATGTTGTAGTCGGTCGTTCTTGGTCGGGCTGAGGGCACAGGCTCACCAGCGTTGTTGTAGTCGGTCGTCCTGGGTCGGGCTGAGGGCACAGGCTCGCCTGCGTTGGGTTTGTCCGTCGTCCTGGGTCAGGCTCAGGGCACAGGCTCGCCAGCGTTGGGTGTGTCGGTCGTCCTGGGTCGGGCTGAGGGCACAGGCTCGCCAGCGTTGGGTTTGTCGGTCGTCCTGGGTCGGGCTGAGGGCACAGGCTCTCCAGCGTTGTTGTAGTCGGCGGTCCTGGGTCGGGCTGAGGGCACAGGCTCGCCAGCGTTGTTGTAGTCGCCGGTCCTGGGTCGGGCTGAGGGCACAGGCTCGCCAGCGTTGTTGTAGTCGGCGGTCCTGAGTCGGGCTGAGGGCACAGGCTCGCCAGCGTTGTTGTAGTCGGCAGTCCTGGTTTGGGCTGATGGCACAGGCTCGCCAGGGTTGCTCTAGTCGGCTGTCCTCGGTCGGGCTGAGGGCACAGGCTCGCCAGCGTTGTGTTAGTCGGCGGTCCTGGGTCTGGCTGAGGGCACAGGTTCGCCAGCGTTGTTGCAGTCGGCGGTCCTGGGTCCGGCTGAGGGCACAGGCTCGCCAGGGTTGTTCTAGTCGGCTGTCCTCAGTCGGGCAGAAGGCACAGGCTCGCCAGCGTTGTTGTAGTCGGCGGTACTGGGTCGGGCTGAGGGCACAGGCTCGCCAGCGTTGTTGTAGTCGGCGGTCCTGGGTCGGGCTGAGGGCACAGGCTCGCCGGCGTTTTTGTAGTCGGCGGTCCTGGGTCGGGCTGAGGGCACAGGCTCGCAAGCGTTGTTGTAGTCGGCGGTCCTCAGTCGGGCTGAAGGCAGAGGCTCGCCAGCGTTGTTGTAGTCAGGCGGTCCTGGGTCGGGCTGAGGGCACAGGCTCGCCAGCGTTGTTGTAGTTGGTCGTCCTGGGTCGGGCTGAGGGCACAGGCTCGCCAGCGTTGTTGTCGTCAGTCGTTCTTGGTCGGGCTGAGGGCACAGGCTCACCAGCGTTGTTGTAGTCGGTCGTCCTGGGTCGGGCTGAGGGCACAGGCTCGCCTGCGTTGGGTTTGTCCGTCGTCCTGGGTCAGGCTCAGGGCACAGGCTCGCCAGCGTTGGGTGTGTCGGTCGTCCTGGGTCGGGCTGAGGGCACAGGCTCGCCAGCGTTGGGTTTGTCGGTCGTCCTGGGTCGGGCTGAGGGCACAGGCTCTCCAGCGTTGTTGTAGTCGGCGGTCCTGGGTCGGGCTGAGGGCACAGGCTCGCCAGCGTTGTTGTAGTCGTCGGTCCTGGGTCGGGCTGAGGGCACAGGCTCGCCAGCATTGTTGTAGTCGGCGATCCTGAGTCGGGCTTAGAGCACAGGCTCGCCAGCGTTGTTGTAGTCGGCAGTCCTGGTTCGGGCTGATGGCACAGGCTCGCCAGGGTTGCTCTAGTCGGCTGTCCTCAGTCGGGCTGAAGGCACAGGCTCGCCAGCGTTGTTGTAGACGGTGATCCTGGGTCGGGCTGAGGGCACAGGCTCGCCAGCGTTGTTGTAGTTGGCGGTCCTGGTCGGGCTGAGGACACAGGCTCGCCAGCGTTTTTGTAGTCGGTGGTCCTGGGTCGGGCTGAGGGCACAGGCTCGCCAGTGTTGTGGTAGTCGGCGGCCCTGGGTCGGGCTGAGGGCACAGGCTCGCCAGCGTTGTTGTAGTCGGCGGTCCTGGGTCGGGCTGAGGGCACAGGCTCGCCAGCGTTTTTGTAGTCGGCGGTCCTGGGTCGGGCTGAGGGCACAGGCTCGCCAGTGTTGTTGTAGTAGGTCGTTCTTGGTCGGGCTGAGGGCACAGGCTCGCCAGCGTTGTTGTAGTCGGTCGTTCTGGGTCGGGCTCAGGGCACAGGCTCGCCTGCGTTGGGTTTGTCCGTCGCCCTGGGTCAGGCTCAGGGCACAGGCTCGCCAGCGTTGGGTGTGTCGGTCGTCCTGGGTCTTGCTGAGGGCACAGGCTCGCCAGCGTTGGGTTTGTCGGTCGTCCTGGGTCGGGCTGAGGGCACAGGCTCTCCAGCGTTGTTGTAGTCGGCGATCCTGGGTCGGGCTGAGGGCACAGGCTCGCCAGCGTTGTTGTAGTTGGCGGTCCTGGTCGGGCTGAGGGCACAGGCTCACCAGCGTTGTTGTAGTCGGCGGTCCTGGGTCGGGCTGAGGGCACAGGCTCGCCAGCGTTGTTGTAGTCGGCGGTCCTGGGTCGGGCTGAGGGCACAGGCTCGCCAGCGTTGTTGTAGTCGGCGGTCCTGGGTCGGGCTGAGGGCACAGGCTCGCCAGCGTTGTTGTAGTCGGCGGTCTTGGGTCGGGCTGAGGGCACAGGCTCGCCAGCGTTGTTGTAGTCGGCGGTCCTGAGTCGGGCTGAGGGCACAGGCTCGCCAGCGTTGTTGTAGTCGGCGGTCCTGGTTCGGGCTGATGGCACAGGCTCGCCAGGGTTGTTCTAGTCGGCTGTCCTCAGTCGGGCTGAAGGCACAGGCTCGCCAGCGTTGTTGTAGTCGGCGGTCCTGTGTCGGGCTGAGGGCACAGGCTCGCCAGCGTTGTTGTAGTTGGTTGTCCTGGGTCGGGCTGAGGGCACAGGCTCGCCAGCGATGTTGTAGTCGGTTGTTCTTGGTCGGGCTGAGGGCACAGGCTCACCAGCGTTGTCGTAGTCGGTCGTCCTGGGTCGGGCTGAGGGCACAGGCTTTCCTGCGTTGGGTTTGTCCGTCGTCCTGGGTCAGGCTCAGGGCACAGGCTCGCCAGCGTTGGGTGTGTCGGTCGTCCTGGGTCGGGCTGAGGGCACAGGCTCGCCAGCGTTGGGTTTGTCGGTCGTCCTGGGTCGGGCTGAGGGCACAGGCTCTCCAGCGTTGTTGTAGTCGGCGGTCCTGGGTCGGGCTGAGGGCACAGGCTCGCCAGCGTTGTTGTAGTCGGCGGTCTTGGGTCGGGCTGAGGGCACAGGCTCGCCAGCGTTGTTGTAGTCGGCGATCTTGAGTCGGGCTGAGGGCACAGGCTCGCCAGCGTTGTTGTAGTCGGCAGTCCTGGTTCGGGCTGATGGCACAGGCTCGCCAGGGTTGTTCTAGTCGGATGTCCTCAGTCGGGCTGAAGGCACAGGCTCGCCAGCGTTGTTGTAGTCGGCGGTCCTGGGTCGGGCTGAGGGCACAGGCTCGCCAGCGTTGTTGTAGTCGGCGGTCCTGTGTCGGGCTGAGGGCACAGGCTCGCCAGCGTTGTTGTAGTTGGTTGTCCTGGGTCGGGCTGAGGGCACAGGCTCACCAGCGATGTTGTAGTCGGTCGTTCTTGGTCGGGCTGAGGGCACAGGCTCACCAGCGTTTTTGTAGTCGGTCGTCCTGGGTCGGGCTGAGGGCACATGCTCGCCTGCGTTGGGTTTGTCCGTCGTCCTGGGTCAGGCTCAGGGCACAGGCTCGCCAGCGTTGGGTGTGTCGGTCGTCCTGGGTCGGGCTGAGGGCACAGGCTCGCCAGCGTTGGGTTTGTCGGTCGTCCTGGGTCGGGCTGAGGGCACAGGCTCTCCAGCGTTGTTGTAGTCGGCGGTCCTGGGTCGGGCTGAGGGCACAGGCTCGCCAGCGTTGTTGTAGTCGCCGGTCCTGGGTCGGGCTGAGGGCACAGGCTCGCCAGCGTTGTTGTAGTCGGCGGTCCTGAGTCGGGCTGAGGGCACAGGCTCGCCAGCGTTGTTGTAGTCGGCAGTCCTGGTTTGGGCTGATGGCACAGGCTCGCCAGGGTTGCTCTAGTCGGCTGTCCTCGGTCGGGCTGAGGGCACAGGCTCGCCAGCGTTGTGTTAGTTGGCGGTCCTGGGTCTGGCTGAGGGCACAGGTTCGCCAGCGTTGTTGCAGTCGGCGGTCCTGGGTCCGGCTGAGGGCACAGGCTCGCCAGGGTTGTTCTAGTCGGCTGTCCTCAGTCGGGCAGAAGGCACAGGCTCGCCAGCGTTGTTGTAGTCGGCGGTACTGGGTCGGGCTGAGGGCACAGGCTCGCCAGCGTTGTTGTACTCGGCGGTCCTGGGTCGGGCTGAGGGCACAGGCTCGCCGGCGTTTTTGTAGTCGGCGGTCCTGGGTCGGGCTGAGGGCACAGGCTCGCAAGCGTTGTTGTAGTCGGTCATTCTTGGTCGGGCTGAGGGCACAGGCTCGCCAGCGTTGTTGTAGTCGGTCGTTCTGGGTCGGGCTGAGGGCACAGGCTCGCCTGCGTTGGGTTTGTCCGTCGCCCTGGGTCAGGCTCAGGGCACAGGCTCGCCAGCGTTGGGTGTGTCGGTCGTCCTGGGTCGGGCTGAGGGCACAGGCTCGCCAGCGTTGGGTTTGTCGGTCGTCCTGGGTCGGGCTGAGGGCACAGGCTCTCCAGCGTTGTTGCAGTCGGCGATCCTGGGTCGGGCTGAGGGCACAGGCTCGCCAGCGTTGTTGTAGTTGGCGGTCCTGGTCGGGCTGAGGGCACAGGCTCGCCAGCGTTGTTCTAGTCGGCTGTCCTCAGTCAGGCTGAAGGCACAGGCTCGCCAGCGTTGTTGTAGTCGGTCGTTCTTGGTCGGGCTGAGGGCACAGGCTCGCCAGCGTTGTTGTAGTCGGTTGTCCTGGGTCGGGCTGAGGGCACAGGCTCGCCAGCGATGTTGTAGTCGGTCGTTCTTGGTCGGGCTGAGGGCACAGGCTCACCAGCGTTGTTGTAGTCGGTCGTCCTGGGTCGGGCTGAGGGAACAGGCTCGCCTGCGTTGGGTTTGTCCGTCGTCCTGGGTCAGGCTCAGGGCACAGGCTCGCCAGCGTTGGGTTTGTCGGTCGTCCTGGGTCGGGCTGAGGGCACAGGCTCTCCAGCGTTGTTGTAGTCGGCGGTCCTGGGTCGGGCTGAGGGCACAGGCTCGCCAGCGTTGTTGTAGTCGTCGGTCCTGGGTCGGGCTGAGGGCACAGGCTCGCCAGCGTTGTTGTAGTCGGCGGTCCTGAGTCGGGCTGAGGGCACAGGCTCGCCAGCGTTGTTGTAGTCGGCAGTCCTGGTTTGGACTGATGGCACAGGCTCGCCAGGGTTGCTCTAGTCGGCTGTCCTCAGTCGGGCTGA
This sequence comes from Pterois miles, assembly GCA_947000775.1. Classification (NCBI taxonomy): domain Eukaryota; kingdom Metazoa; phylum Chordata; class Actinopteri; order Perciformes; family Scorpaenidae; genus Pterois; species Pterois miles. Next base: position 324,564 of record CAMQGK010000326.1, read on the forward strand.
GGGCACAGGCTCGCCAGCGTTGTTGTAGTCGGCGGTCCTGGGTCGGGCTGAGGGCACAGGCTCGCCAGCGTTGTGTTAGTCGGCGGTCCTGGGTCGGGCTGAGGGCACAGGCTCGCCAGGGTTGTTCTACTCGGCTGTCCTCAGTCGGTCAGAAGGCACAGGCTCGCCAGCGTTGTTGTAGTCGGCGGTACTGGGTCGGGCTGAGGGCACAGGCTCGCCAGCGTTGTTGTAGTCGGCGGTCCTGGGTCGGGCTGAGGGCACAGGCTCGCCGGCGTTTTTGTAGTCGGCGGTCCTGGGTCGGGCTGAGGGCACAGGCTCGCAAGCGTTGTTGTAGTCGGTCGTTCTTGGTCGGGCTGAGGGCACAGGCTCGCCAGCGTTGTTGTAGTCGGTCGTTCTGGGTCGGGCTGAGGGCACAGGCTCGCCTGCGTTGGGTTTGTCCGTCGCCCTGGGTCAGGCTCAGGGCACAGGCTCGCCAGCGTTGGGTGTGTCGGTCGTCCTGGGTCGGGCTGAGGGCACAGGCTCGCCAGCGTTGGGTTTGTCGGTCGTCCTGGGTCGGGCTGAGGGCACAGGCTCTCCAGCGTTGTTGTAGTCGGCGGTCATGGGTCGGGCTGAGGGCACAGGCTCGCCAGCGTGTTGTAGTCGGCATTCCTGGTCGGGCTGAGGGCACAGGCTCGCCAGCGTTGGGTGTGTCGGCGGTCCTGGGTCAGGCTGAGGGCACAGGCTCGCCAGCGTTGTTGTAGTCGGCGGTCCTGGGTCGGGCTGAGGGCACAGGCTCGCCAGCGTTGTTATAGTCGGCGGTCCTGGGTCGTGCTGAGGGCACAGGCTTGCCAGCGTTGTTGTAGTCGGCGGTCCTGAGTCGGGCTGAGGGCACAGGCTCGCCAGCGTTGTTGTAGTCGGCAGTCCTGGTTCGGGCTGATGGCACAGGCTCGCCAGGGTTGCTCTAGTCGGCTGTCCTCAGTCGGGCTGAAGGCACAGGCTCGCCAGCGTTGTTGTAGTCGGCGGTATAGGGTCGGGCTGAGGGCACAGGCTCGCCAGCGTTGTCGTAGTCGGCGGTCCTGGGTCGGGCTGAGGGCACAGGCTCGCCAGCGTTGTTGTAGTTGGCGGTCCTGGGTCCGGCTGAGGGCACAGGCTCGCCAGCGTTGTTGTAGTCGGCGGTCCTGAGTCGGGCTGAGGGCACAGGCTCGCCAGCGTTGTTGTAGTCGGCGGTCATGGGTCGGGCTGAGGGCACAGGCTCGCCAGCGTTGTTGTAGTCGGCGTTCCTGGTCGGGCTGAGGGCACAGGCTCGCCTGCGTTGGGTTTGTCCGTCGCCCTGGGTCAGGCTCAGGGCACAGGCTCGCCAGCGTTGGGTGTGTCGGTCGTCCTGGGTCGGGCTGAGGGCACAGGCTCGCCAGCGTTGTTGTAGTCGGCGGTCCTGGGTCGGGCTGAGGGCACAGGCTCGCCGGCGTTTTTGTAGTCGGCGGTCCTGGGTCGGGCTGAGGGCACAGGCTCGCAAGCGTTGTTGTAGTCGGTCATTCTTGGTCGGGCTGAGGGCACAGGCTCGCCAGCGTTGTTGTAGTCGGTCGTTCTGGGTCGGGCTGAGGGCACAGGCTCGCCTGCGTTGGGTTTGTCCGTCGCCCTGGGTCAGGCTCAGGGCACAGGCTCGCCAGCGTTGGGTGTGTCGGTCGTCCTGGGTCGGGCTGAGGGCACAGGCTCACCAGCGTTGGGTTTGTCGGTCGTCCTGGGTCGGGCTGAGGGCACAGGCTCTCCAGCGTTGTTGCAGTCGGCGATCCTGGGTCGGGCTGAGGGCACAGGCTCGCCAGCGTTGTTGTAGTTGGCGGTCCTGGTCGGGCTGAGGGCACAGGCTCGCCAGCGTTGTTCTAGTCGGCTGTCCTCAGTCAGGCTGAAGGCACAGGCTCGCCAGCGTTGTTGTAGTCGGCGCTTCTGGGTCGGGCTGAGGGCACAGGCTCGCCAGCGTTGTTGTAGTCGGTCGTTCTTGGTCGGGCTGAGGGCACAGGCTCGCCAGCGTTGTTGTAGTCGGTTGTCCTGGGTCGGGCTGAGGGCACAGGCTCGCCAGCGATGTTGTAGTCGGTCGTTCTTGGTCGGGCTGAGGGCACAGGCTCACCAGCGTTGTTGTAGTCGGTCGTCCTGGGTCGGGCTGAGGGCACAGGCTCGCCTGCGTTGGGTTTGTCCGTCGTCCTGGGTCAGGCTCAGGGCACAGGCTCGCCAGCGTTGGGTGTGTCGGTCGTCCTGGGTCGGGCTGAGGGCACAGGCTCGCCAGCGTTGGGTTTGTCGGTCGTCCTGGGTCGGGCTGAGGGCACAGGCTCGCCAGCGTTGTTGTAGTCGGCGGTCCTGAGTCGGGCTGAGGGCACAGGCTCGCCAGCGTTGTTGTAGTCGGCAGTCCTGGTTTGGGCTGATGGCACAGGCTCGCCAGGGTTGCTCTAGTCGGCTGTCCTCGGTCGGGCTGAGGGCACAGGCTCGCCAGCGTTGTGTTAGTTGGCGGTCCTGGGTCTGGCTGAGGGCACAGGTTCGCCAGCGTTGTTGCAGTCGGCGGTCCTGGGTCCGGCTGAGGGCACAGGCTCGCCAGGGTTGTTCTAGTCGGCTGTCCTCAGTCGGGCAGAAGGCACAGGCTCGCCAGCGTTGTTGTAGTCGGCGGTACTGGGTCGGGCTGAGGGCACAGGCTCGCCAGCGTTGTTGTACTCGGCGGTCCTGGGTCGGGCTGAGGGCACAGGCTCGCCGGCGTTTTTGTAGTCGGCGGTCCTGGGTCGGGCTGAGGGCACAGTCTCGCAAGCGTTGTTGTAGTCGGTCATTCTTGGTCGGGCTGAGGGCACAGGCTCGCCAGCGTTGTTGTAGTCGGTCGTTCTGGGTCGGGCTGAGGGCACAGGCTCGCCTGCGTTGGGTTTGTCCGTCGCCCTGGGTCAGGCTCAGGGCACAGGCTCGCCAGCGTTGGGTGTGTCGGTCGTCCTGGGTCGGGCTGAGGGCACAGGCTCGCCAGCGTTGGGTTTGTCGGTCGTCCTGGGTCGGGCTGAGGGCACAGGCTCTCCAGCGTTGTTGCAGTCGGGGATCCTGGGTCGGGCTGAGGGCACAGGCTCGCCAGCGTTGTTGTAGTTGGCGGTCCTGGTCGGGCTGAGGGCACAGGCTCGCCAGCGTTGTTCTAGTCGGCTGTCCTCAGTCAGGCTGAAGGCACAGGCTCGCCAGCGTTGTTGTAGTCGGTCGTTCTTGGTCGGGCTGAGGGCACAGGCTCGCCAGCGTTGTTGTAGTCGGTTGTCCTGGGTCGGGCTGAGGGCACAGGCTCGCCAGCGATGTTGTAGTCGGTCGTTCTTGGTCGGGCTGAGGGCACAGGCTCACCAGCGTTGTTGTAGTCGGTCGTCCTGGGTCGGGCTGAGGGAACAGGCTCGCCTGCGTTGGGTTTGTCCGTCGTCCTGGGTCAGGCTCAGGGCACAGGCTCGCCAGCGTTGGGTTTGTCGGTCGTCCTGGGTCGGGCTGAGGGCACAGGCTCTCCAGCGTTGTTGTAGTCGGCGGTCCTGGGTCGGGCTGAGGGCACAGGCTCGCCAGCGTTGTTGTAGTCGTCGGTCCTGGGTCGGGCTGAGGGCACAGGCTCGCCAGCGTTGTTGTAGTCGGCGGTCCTGAGTCGGGCTGAGGGCACAGGCTCGCCAGCGTTGTTGTAGTCGGCAGTCCTGGTTTGGACTGATGGCACAGGCTCGCCAGGGTTGCTCTAGTCGGCTGTCCTCAGTCGGGCTGAGGGCACAGGCTCGCCAGCGTTGTTGTAGTCGGCGGTCCTGGGTCGGGCTGAGGGCACAGGCTCGCCAGCGTTGTGTTAGTCGGCGGTCCTGGGTCGGGCTGAGGGCACAGGCTCGCCAGGGTTGTTCTACTCGGCTGTCCTCAGTCGGTCAGAAGGCACAGGCTCGCCAGCGTTGTTGTAGTCGGCGGTACTGGGTCGGGCTGAGGGCACAGGCTCGCCAGCGTTGTTGTAGTCGGCGGTCCTGGGTCGGGCTGAGGGCACAGGCTCGCCGGCGTTTTTGTAGTCGGCGGTCCTGGGTCGGGCTGAGGGCACAGGCTCGCAAGCGTTGTTGTAGTCGGTCGTTCTTGGTCGGGCTGAGGGCACAGGCTCGCCAGCGTTGTTGTAGTCGGTCGTTCTGGGTCGGGCTGAGGGCACAGGCTCGCCTGCGTTGGGTTTGTCCGTCGCCCTGGGTCAGGCTCAGGGCACAGGCTCGCCAGCGTTGGGTGTGTCGGTCGTCCTGGGTCGGGCTGAGGGCACAGGCTCGCCAGCGTTGGGTTTGTCGGTCGTCCTGGGTCGGGCTGAGGGCACAGGCTCTCCAGCGTTGTTGTAGTCGGCGGTCATGGGTCGGGCTGAGGGCACAGGCTCGCCAGCGTGTTGTAGTCGGCATTCCTGGTCGGGCTGAGGGCACAGGCTCGCCAGCGTTGGGTGTGTCGGCGGTCCTGGGTCAGGCTGAGGGCACAGGCTCGCCAGCGTTGTTGTAGTCGGCGGTCCTGGGTCGGGCTGAGGGCACAGGCTCGCCAGCGTTGTTATAGTCGGCGGTCCTGGGTCGTGCTGAGGGCACAGGCTTGCCAGCGTTGTTGTAGTCGGCGGTCCTGAGTCGGGCTGAGGGCACAGGCTCGCCAGCGTTGTTGTAGTCGGCAGTCCTGGTTCGGGCTGATGGCACAGGCTCGCCAGGGTTGCTCTAGTCGGCTGTCCTCAGTCGGGCTGAAGGCACAGGCTCGCCAGCGTTGTTGTAGTCGGCGGTATAGGGTCGGGCTGAGGGCACAGGCTCGCCAGCGTTGTCGTAGTCGGCGGTCCTGGGTCGGGCTGAGGGCACAGGCTCGCCAGCGTTGTTGTAGTTGGCGGTCCTGGGTCCGGCTGAGGGCACAGGCTCGCCAGCGTTGTTGTAGTCGGCGGTCCTGAGTCGGGCTGAGGGCACAGGCTCGCCAGCGTTGTTGTAGTCGGCGGTCATGGGTCGGGCTGAGGGCACAGGCTCGCCAGCGTTGTTGTAGTCGGCGTTCCTGGTCGGGCTGAGGGCACAGGCTCGCCTGCGTTGGGTTTGTCCGTCGCCCTGGGTCAGGCTCAGGGCACAGGCTCGCCAGCGTTGGGTGTGTCGGTCGTCCTGGGTCGGGCTGAGGGCACAGGCTCGCCAGCGTTGTTGTAGTCGGCGGTCCTGGGTCGGGCTGAGGGCACAGGCTCGCCGGCGTTTTTGTAGTCGGCGGTCCTGGGTCGGGCTGAGGGCACAGGCTCGCAAGCGTTGTTGTAGTCGGTCATTCTTGGTCGGGCTGAGGGCACAGGCTCGCCAGCGTTGTTGTAGTCGGTCGTTCTGGGTCGGGCTGAGGGCACAGGCTCGCCTGCGTTGGGTTTGTCCGTCGCCCTGGGTCAGGCTCAGGGCACAGGCTCGCCAGCGTTGGGTGTGTCGGTCGTCCTGGGTCGGGCTGAGGGCACAGGCTCACCAGCGTTGGGTTTGTCGGTCGTCCTGGGTCGGGCTGAGGGCACAGGCTCTCCAGCGTTGTTGCAGTCGGCGATCCTGGGTCGGGCTGAGGGCACAGGCTCGCCAGCGTTGTTGTAGTTGGCGGTCCTGGTCGGGCTGAGGGCACAGGCTCGCCAGCGTTGTTCTAGTCGGCTGTCCTCAGTCAGGCTGAAGGCACAGGCTCGCCAGCGTTGTTGTAGTCGGCGCTTCTGGGTCGGGCTGAGGGCACAGGCTCGCCAGCGTTGTTGTAGTCGGTCGTTCTTGGTCGGGCTGAGGGCACAGGCTCGCCAGCGTTGTTGTAGTCGGTTGTCCTGGGTCGGGCTGAGGGCACAGGCTCGCCAGCGATGTTGTAGTCGGTCGTTCTTGGTCGGGCTGAGGGCACAGGCTCACCAGCGTTGTTGTAGTCGGTCGTCCTGGGTCGGGCTGAGGGCACAGGCTCGCCTGCGTTGGGTTTGTCCGTCGTCCTGGGTCAGGCTCAGGGCACAGGCTCGCCAGCGTTGGGTGTGTCGGTCGTCCTGGGTCGGGCTGAGGGCACAGGCTCGCCAGCGTTGGGTTTGTCGGTCGTCCTGGGTCGGGCTGAGGGCACAGGCTCGCCAGCGTTGTTGTAGTCGGCGGTCCTGAGTCGGGCTGAGGGCACAGGCTCGCCAGCGTTGTTGTAGTCGGCAGTCCTGGTTTGGGCTGATGGCACAGGCTCGCCAGGGTTGCTCTAGTCGGCTGTCCTCGGTCGGGCTGAGGGCACAGGCTCGCCAGCGTTGTGTTAGTTGGCGGTCCTGGGTCTGGCTGAGGGCACAGGTTCGCCAGCGTTGTTGCAGTCGGCGGTCCTGGGTCCGGCTGAGGGCACAGGCTCGCCAGGGTTGTTCTAGTCGGCTGTCCTCAGTCGGGCAGAAGGCACAGGCTCGCCAGCGTTGTTGTAGTCGGCGGTACTGGGTCGGGCTGAGGGCACAGGCTCGCCAGCGTTGTTGTACTCGGCGGTCCTGGGTCGGGCTGAGGGCACAGGCTCGCCGGCGTTTTTGTAGTCGGCGGTCCTGGGTCGGGCTGAGGGCACAGTCTCGCAAGCGTTGTTGTAGTCGGTCATTCTTGGTCGGGCTGAGGGCACAGGCTCGCCAGCGTTGTTGTAGTCGGTCGTTCTGGGTCGGGCTGAGGGCACAGGCTCGCCTGCGTTGGGTTTGTCCGTCGCCCTGGGTCAGGCTCAGGGCACAGGCTCGCCAGCGTTGGGTGTGTCGGTCGTCCTGGGTCGGGCTGAGGGCACAGGCTCGCCAGCGTTGGGTTTGTCGGTCGTCCTGGGTCGGGCTGAGGGCACAGGCTCTCCAGCGTTGTTGCAGTCGGGGATCCTGGGTCGGGCTGAGGGCACAGGCTCGCCAGCGTTGTTGTAGTTGGCGGTCCTGGTCGGGCTGAGGGCACAGGCTCGCCAGCGTTGTTCTAGTCGGCTGTCCTCAGTCAGGCTGAAGGCACAGGCTCGCCAGCGTTGTTGTAGTCGGTCGTTCTTGGTCGGGCTGAGGGCACAGGCTCGCCAGCGTTGTTGTAGTCGGTTGTCCTGGGTCGGGCTGAGGGCACAGGCTCGCCAGCGATGTTGTAGTCGGTCGTTCTTGGTCGGGCTGAGGGCACAGGCTCACCAGCGTTGTTGTAGTCGGTCGTCCTGGGTCGGGCTGAGGGAACAGGCTCGCCTGCGTTGGGTTTGTCCGTCGTCCTGGGTCAGGCTCAGGGCACAGGCTCGCCAGCGTTGGGTTTGTCGGTCGTCCTGGGTCGGGCTGAGGGCACAGGCTCTCCAGCGTTGTTGTAGTCGGCGGTCCTGGGTCGGGCTGAGGGCACAGGCTCGCCAGCGTTGTTGTAGTCGTCGGTCCTGGGTCGGGCTGAGGGCACAGGCTCGCCAGCGTTGTTGTAGTCGGCGGTCCTGAGTCGGGCTGAGGGCACAGGCTCGCCAGCGTTGTTGTAGTCGGCAGTCCTGGTTTGGACTGATGGCACAGGCTTGCCAGGGTTGCTCTAGTCGGCTGTCCTCAGTCGGGCTGAGGGCACAGGCTCGCCAGCGTTGTTGTAGTCGGCGGTCCTGGGTCGGGCTGAGGGCACAGGCTCGCCAGCGTTGTGTTAGTCGGCGGTCCTGGGTCGGGCTGAGGGCACAGGCTCGCCAGGGTTGTTCTACTCGGCTGTCCTCAGTCGGGCAGAAGGCACAGGCTCGCCAGCGTTGTTGTAGTCGGCGGTACTGGGTCGGGCTGAGGGCACAGGCTCGCCAGCGTTGTTGTAGTCGGCGGTCCTGGGTCGGGCTGAGGGCACAGGCTCGCCGGCGTTTTTGTAGTCGGCGGTCCTGGGTCGGGCTGAGGGCACAGGCTCGCAAGCGTTGTTGTAGTCGGTCGTTCTTGGTCGGGCTGAGGGCACAGGCTCGCCAGCGTTGTTGTAGTCGGTCGTTCTGGGTCGGGCTGAGGGCACAGGCTCGCCTGCGTTGGGTTTGTCCGTCGCCCTGGGTCAGGCTCAGGGCACAGGCTCGCCAGCGTTGGGTGTGTCGGTCGTCCTGGGTCGGGCTGAGGGCACAGGCTCGCCAGCGTTGGGTTTGTCGGTCGTCCTGGGTCGGGCTGAGGGCACAGGCTCTCCAGCGTTGTTGTAGTCGGCGGTCATGGGTCGGGCTGAGGGCACAGGCTCGCCAGCGTGTTGTAGTCGGCATTCCTGGTCGGGCTGAGGGCACAGGCTCGCCAGCGTTGGGTGTGTCGGCGGTCCTGGGTCAGGCTGAGGGCACAGGCTCGCCAGCGTTGTTGTAGTCGGCGGTCCTGGGTCGGGCTGAGGGCACAGGCTCGCCAGCGTTGTTATAGTCGGCGGTCCTGGGTCGTGCTGAGGGCACAGGCTTGCCAGCGTTGTTGTAGTCGGCGGTCCTGAGTCGGGCTGAGGGCACAGGCTCGCCAGCGTTGTTGTAGTCGGCAGTCCTGGTTCGGGCTGATGGCACAGGCTCGCCAGGGTTGCTCTAGTCGGCTGTCCTCAGTCGGGCTGAAGGCACAGGCTCGCCAGCGTTGTTGTAGTCGGCGGTATAGGGTCGGGCTGAGGGCACAGGCTCGCCAGCGTTGTCGTAGTCGGCGGTCCTGGGTCGGGCTGAGGGCACAGGCTCGCCAGCGTTGTTGTAGTTGGCGGTCCTGGGTCCGGCTGAGGGCACAGGCTCGCCAGCGTTGTTGTAGTCGGCGGTCCTGAGTCGGGCTGAGGGCACAGGCTCGCCAGCGTTGTTGTAGTCGGCGGTCATGGGTCGGGCTGAGGGCACAGGCTCGCCAGCGTTGTTGTAGTCGGCGTTCCTGGTCGGGCTGAGGGCACAGGCTCGCCTGCGTTGGGTTTGTCCGTCGCCCTGGGTCAGGCTCAGGGCACAGGCTCGCCAGCGTTGGGTGTGTCGGTCGTCCTGGGTCGGGCTGAGGGCACAGGCTCGCCAGCGTTGTTGTAGTCGGCGGTCCTGGGTCGGGCTGAGGGCACAGGCTCGCCGGCGTTTTTGTAGTCGGCGGTCCTGGGTCGGGCTGAGGGCACAGGCTCGCAAGCGTTGTTGTAGTCGGTCATTCTTGGTCGGGCTGAGGGCACAGGCTCGCCAGCGTTGTTGTAGTCGGTCGTTCTGGGTCGGGCTGAGGGCACAGGCTCGCCTGCGTTGGGTTTGTCCGTCGCCCTGGGTCAGGCTCAGGGCACAGGCTCGCCAGCGTTGGGTGTGTCGGTCGTCCTGGGTCGGGCTGAGGGCACAGGCTCACCAGCGTTGGGTTTGTCGGTCGTCCTGGGTCAGGCTGAGGGCACAGGCTCTCCAGCGTTGTTGCAGTCGGCGATCCTGGGTCGGGCTGAGGGCACAGGCTCGCCAGCGTTGTTGTAGTTGGCGGTCCTGGTCGGGCTGAGGGCACAGGCTCGCCAGCGTTGTTCTAGTCGGCTGTCCTCAGTCAGGCTGAAGGCACAGGCTCGCCAGCGTTGTTGTAGTCGGCGCTTCTGGGTCGGGCTGAGGGCACAGGCTCGCCAGCGTTGTTGTAGTCGGTCGTTCTTGGTCGGGCTGAGGGCACAGGCTCGCCAGCGTTGTTGTAGTCGGTTGTCCTGGGTCGGGCTGAGGGCACAGGCTCGCCAGCGTTGTTGTAGTCGGTCGTTCTTGGTCGGGCTGAGGGCACAGGCTCACCAGCGTTGTTGTAGTCGGTCGTCCTGGGTCGGGCTGAGGGCACAGGCTCGCCTGCGTTGGGTTTGTCCGTCGTCCTTGGTCAGGCTCAGGGCACAGGCTCGCCAGCGTTGGGTGTGTCGGTCGTCCTGGGTCGGGCTGAGGGCACAGGCTCGCCAGCGTTGGGTTTGTCGGTCGTCCTGGGTCGGGCTGAGGGCACAGGCTCTCCAGCGTTGTTGTAGTCGGCGGTCCTGGGTCGGGCTGAGGGCACAGGCTCGCCAGCGTTGTTGTAGTCGTCGGTCCTGGGTCGGGCTGAGGGCACAGGCTCGCCAGCGTTGTTGTAGTCGGCGGTCCTGAGTCGGGCTGAGGGCACAGGCTCGCCAGCGTTGTTGTAGTCGGCAGTCCTGGTTTGGGCTGATGGCACAGGCTCGCCAGGGTTGCTCTAGTCGGCTGTCCTCAGTCGGGCTGAAGGCACAGGCTCGCCAGCGTTGTTGTAGTCGGCGGTATAGGGTCGGGCTGAGGGCACAGGCTCGCCAGCGTTGTTGTAGTCGGCGGTCCTGTGTCGGGCTGAGGGCACAGGCTCGCCAGCGTTGTTGTAGTTGGTCGTCCTGGGTCGGGCTGAGGGCACAGGCTCGCCAGCGTTGTTGTCGTCGGTCGTTCTTGGTCGGGCTGAGGGCACAGGCTCACCAGCGTTGTTGCAGTCGGTCGTCCTGGGTCGGGCTGAGGGCACAGGCTCGCCTGCGTTGGGTTTGTCCGTCGTCCTGGGTCAGGCTCAGGGTACAGGCTCGCCAGCGTTGGGTGTGTCGGTCGTCCTGGGTCGGGCTGAGGGCACAGGCTCGCCAGCATTGGGTTTGTCGGTTGTCCTGGGTAGGGCTGAGGGCACAGGCTCTCCAGCGTTGTTGTAGTCGGCGGTCCTGGGTCGGGCTGAGGGCACAGGCTCGCCAGCGTTGTTGTAGTCGTCAGTCCTGGGTCGGGCTGAGGGCACAGGCTCGCCAGCGTTGTTGTAGTCGGTCGTTCTGGGTCGGGCTGAGGGCACAGGCTCGCCTGCGTTGGGTTTGTCCGTCGCCCTGGGTCAGGCTCAGGGCACAGGCTCGCCAGCGTTGGGTGTGTCGGTCGTCCTGGGTCGGGCTGAGGGCACAGGCTCGCCAGCGTTGGGTTTGTCGGTCGTCCTGGGTCGGGCTGAGGGCACAGGCTCTCCAGCGTTGTTGCAGTCGGCGATCCTGGGTCGGGCTGAGGGCACAGGCTCGCCAGCGTTGTTGTAGTTGGCGGTCCTGGTCGGGCTGAGGGCACAGGCTCGCCAGCGTTGTTCTAGTCGGCTGTCCTCAGTCAGGCTGAAGGCACAGGCTCGCCAGCGTTGTTGTAGTCGGTCGTTCTTGGTCGGGCTGAGGGCACAGGCTCGCCAGCGTTGTTGTAGTCGGTTGTCCTGGGTCGGGCTGAGGGCACAGGCTCGCCAGCGATGTTGTAGTCGGTCGTTCTTGGTCGGGCTGAGGGCACAGGCTCACCAGCGTTGTTGTAGTCGGTCGTCCTGGGTCGGGCTGAGGGAACAGGCTCGCCTGCGTTGGGTTTGTCCGTCGTCCTGGGTCAGGCTCAGGGCACAGGCTGGCCAGCGTTGGGTGTGTCGGTCGTCCTGGGTCGGGCTGAGGGCACAGGCTCGCCAGCGTTGGGTTTGTCGGTCGTCCTGGGTCGGGCTGAGGGCACAGGCTCTCCAGCGTTGTTGTAGTCGGCGGTCCTGGGTCGGGCTGAGGGCACAGGCTCGCCAGCGTTGTTGTAGTCGTCGGTCCTGGGTCGGGCTGAGGGCACAGGCTCGCCAGCGTTGTTGTAGTCGGCGGTCCTGAGTCGGGCTGAGGGCACAGGCTCGCCAGCGTTGTTGTAGTCGGCAGTCCTGGTTTGGACTGATGGCACAGGCTCACCAGGGTTGCTCTAGTCGGCTGTCCTCAGTCGGGCTGAGGGCACAGGCTCGCCAGCGTTGTTGTAGTCGGCGGTCCTGGGTCGGGCTGAGGGCACAGGCTCGCCAGCGTTGTGTTAGTCGGCGGTCCTGGCTCGGGCTGAGGGCACAGGCTCGCCAGGGTTGTTCTACTCGGCTGTCCTCAGTCGGGCAGAAGGCACAGGCTCGCCAGCGTTGTTGTAGTCGGCGGTACTGGGTCGGGCTGAGGGCACAGGCTCGCCAGCGTTGTTGTAGTCGGCGGTCCTGGGTCGGGCTGAGGGCACAGGCTCGCCGGCGTTTTTGTAGTCGGCGGTCCTGGGTCGGGCTGAGGGCACAGGCTCGCAAGCGTTGTTGTAGTCGGTCGTTCTTGGTCGGGCTGAGGGCACAGGCTCGCCAGCGTTGTTGTAGTCGGTCGTTCTGGGTCGGGCTGAGGGCACAGGCTCGCCTGCGTTGGGTTTGTCCGTCGCCCTGGGTCAGGCTCAGGGCACAGGCTCGCCAGCGTTGGGTGTGTCGGTCGTCCTGGGTCGGGCTGAGGGCACAGGCTCGCCAGCGTTGGGTTTGTCGGTCGTCCTGGGTCGGGCTGAGGGCACAGGCTCTCCAGCGTTGTTGTAGTCGGCGGTCATGGGTCGGGCTGAGGGCACAGGCTCGCCAGCGTGTTGTAGTCGGCATTCCTGGTCGGGCTGAGGGCACAGGCTCGCCAGCGTTGGGTGTGTCGGCGGTCCTGGGTCAGGCTGAGGGCACAGGCTCGCCAGCGTTGTTGTAGTCGGCGGTCCTGGGTCGGGCTGAGGGCACAGGCTCGCCAGCGTTGTTATAGTCGGCGGTCCTGGGTCGTGCTGAGGGCACAGGCTTGCCAGCGTTGTTGTAGTCGGCGGTCCTGAGTCGGGCTGAGGGCACAGGCTCGCCAGCGTTGTTGTAGTCGGCAGTCCTGGTTCGGGCTGATGGCACAGGCTCGCCAGGGTTGCTCTAGTCGGCTGTCCTCAGTCGGGCTGAAGGCACAGGCTCGCCAGCGTTGTTGTAGTCGGCGGTATAGGGTCGGGCTGAGGGCACAGGCTCGCCAGCGTTGTCGTAGTCGGCGGTCCTGGGTCGGGCTGAGGGCACAGGCTCGCCAGCGTTGTTGTAGTTGGCGGTCCTGGGTCCGGCTGAGGGCACAGGCTCGCCAGCGTTGTTGTAGTCGGCGGTCCTGAGTCGGGCTGAGGGCACAGGCTCGCCAGCGTTGTTGTAGTCGGCGGTCATGGGTCGGGCTGAGGGCACAGGCTCGCCAGCGTTGTTGTAGTCGGCGTTCCTGGTCGGGCTGAGGGCACAGGCTCGCCTGCGTTGGGTTTGTCCGTCGCCCTGGGTCAGGCTCAGGGCACAGGCTCGCCAGCGTTGGGTGTGTCGGTCGTCCTGGGTCGGGCTGAGGGCACAGGCTCGCCAGCGTTGTTGTAGTCGGCGGTCCTGGGTCGGGCTGAGGGCACAGGCTCGCCGGCGTTTTTGTAGTCGGCGGTCCTGGGTCGGGCTGAGGGCACAGGCTCGCAAGCGTTGTTGTAGTCGGTCATTCTTGGTCGGGCTGAGGGCACAGGCTCGCCAGCGTTGTTGTAGTCGGTCGTTCTGGGTCGGGCTGAGGGCACAGGCTCGCCTGCGTTGGGTTTGTCCGTCGCCCTGGGTCAGGCTCAGGGCACAGGCTCGCCAGCGTTGGGTGTGTCGGTCGTCCTGGGTCGGGCTGAGGGCACAGGCTCACCAGCGTTGGGTTTGTCGGTCGTCCTGGGTCAGGCTGAGGGCACAGGCTCTCCAGCGTTGTTGCAGTCGGCGATCCTGGGTCGGGCTGAGGGCACAGGCTCGCCAGCGTTGTTGTAGTTGGCGGTCCTGGTCGGGCTGAGGGCACAGGCTCGCCAGCGTTGTTCTAGTCGGCTGTCCTCAGTCAGGCTGAAGGCACAGGCTCGCCAGCGTTGTTGTAGTCGGCGCTTCTGGGTCGGGCTGAGGGCACAGGCTCGCCAGCGTTGTTGTAGTCGGTCGTTCTTGGTCGGGCTGAGGGCACAGGCTCGCCAGCGTTGTTGTAGTCGGTTGTCCTGGGTCGGGCTGAGGGCACAGGCTCGCCAGCGATGTTGTAGTCGGTCGTTCTTGGTCGGGCTGAGGGCACAGGCTCACCAGCGTTGTTGTAGTCGGTCGTCCTGGGTCGGGCTGAGGGCACAGGCTCGCCTGCGTTGGGTTTGTCCGTCGTCCTTGGTCAGGCTCAGGGCACAGGCTCGCCAGCGTTGGGTGTGTCGGTCGTCCTGGGTCGGGCTGAGGGCACAGGCTCGCCAGCGTTGGGTTTGTCGGTCGTCCTGGGTCGGGCTGAGGGCACAGGCTCTCCAGCGTTGTTGTAGTCGGCGGTCCTGGGTCGGGCTGAGGGCACAGGCTCGCCAGCGTTGTTGTAGTCGTCGGTCCTGGGTCGGGCTGAGGGCACAGGCTCGCCAGCGTTGTTGTAGTCGGCGGTCCTGAGTCGGGCTGAGGGCACAGGCTCGCCAGCGTTGTTGTAGTCGGCAGTCCTGGTTTGGGCTGATGGCACAGGCTCGCCAGGGTTGCTCTAGTCGGCTGTCCTCAGTCGGGCTGAAGGCACAGGCTCGCCAGCGTTGTTGTAGTCGGCGGTATAGGGTCGGGCTGAGGGCACAGGCTCGCCAGCGTTGTTGTAGTCGGCGGTCCTGTGTCGGGCTGAGGGCACAGGCTCGCCAGCGTTGTTGTAGTTGGTCGTCCTGGGTCGGGCTGAGGGCACAGGCTCGCCAGCGTTGTTGTCGTCGGTCGTTCTTGGTCGGGCTGAGGGCACAGGCTCACCAGCGTTGTTGCAGTCGGTCGTCCTGGGTCGGGCTGAGGGCACAGGCTCGCCTGCGTTGGGTTTGTCCGTCGTCCTGGGTCAGGCTCAGGGTACAGGCTCGCCAGCGTTGGGTGTGTCGGTCGTCCTGGGTCGGGCTGAGGGCACAGGCTCGCCAGCATTGGGTTTGTCGGTTGTCCTGGGTAGGGCTGAGGGCACAGGCTCTCCAGCGTTGTTGTAGTCGGCGGTCCTGGGTCGGGCTGAGGGCACAGGCTCGCCAGCGTTGTTGTAGTCGTCAGTCCTGGGTCGGGCTGAGGGCACAGGCTCGCCAGCGTTGTTGTAGTCGGTCGTTCTGGGTCGGGCTGACGGCACAGGCTCGCCTGCGTTGGGTTTGTCCGTCGCCCTGGGTCAGGCTCAGGGCACAGGCTCGCCAGCGTTGGGTGTGTCGGTCGTCCTGGGTCGGGCTGAGGGCACAGGCTCGCCAGCGTTGGGTTTGTCGGTCGTCCTGGGTCGGGCTGAGGGCACAGGCTCTCCAGCGTTGTTGCAGTCGGCGATCCTGGGTCGGGCTGAGGGCACAGGCTCGCCAGCGTTGTTGTAGTTGGCGGTCCTGGTCGGGCTGAGGGCACAGGCTCGCCAGCGTTGTTCTAGTCGGCTGTCCTCAGTCAGGCTGAAGGCACAGGCTCGCCAGCGTTGTTGTAGTCGGTCGTTCTTGGTCGGGCTGAGGGCACAGGCTCGCCAGCGTTGTTGTAGTCGGTTGTCCTGGTTCGGGCTGAGGGCACAGGCTCGCCAGCGATGTTGTAGTCGGTCGTTCTTGGTCGGGCTGAGGGCACAGGCTCACCAGCGTTGTTGTAGTCGGTCGTCCTGGGTCGGGCTGAGGGAACAGGCTCGCCTGCGTTGGGTTTGTCCGTCGTCCTGGGTCAGGCTCAGGGCACAGGCTCGCCAGCGTTGGGTGTGTCGGTCGTCCTGGGTCGGGCTGAGGGCACAGGCTCGCCAGCGTTGGGTTTGTCGGTCGTCCTGGGTCGGGCTGAGGGCACAGGCTCTCCAGCGTTGTTGTAGTCGGCGGTCCTGGGTCGGGCTGAGGGCACAGGCTCGCCAGCGTTGTTGTAGTCGTCGGTCCTGGGTCGGGCTGAGGGCACAGGCTCGCCAGCGTTGTTGTAGTCGGCGGTCCTGAGTCGGGCTGAGGGCACAGGCTCGCCAGCGTTGTTGTAGTCGGCAGTCCTGGTTTGGACTGATGGCACAGGCTCACCAGGGTTGCTCTAGTCGGCTGTCCTCAGTCGGGCTGAGGGCACAGGCTCGCCAGCGTTGTTGTAGTCGGCGGTCCTGGGTCGGGCTGAGGGCACAGGCTCGCCAGCGTTGTGTTAGTCGGCGGTCCTGGCTCGGGCTGAGGGCACAGGCTCGCCAGGGTTGTTCTACTCGGCTGTCCTCAGTCGGGCAGAAGGCACAGGCTCGCCAGCGTTGTTGTAGTCGGCGGTACTGGGTCGGGCTGAGGGCACAGGCTCGCCAGCGTTGTTGTAGTCGGCGGTCCTGGGTCGGGCTGAGGGCACAGGCTCGCCGGCGTTTTTGTAGTCGGCGGTCCTGGGTCGGGCTGAGGGCACAGGCTCGCAAGCGTTGTTGTAGTCGGTCGTTCTTGGTCGGGCTGAGGGCACAGGCTCGCCAGCGTTGTTGTAGTCGGTCGTTCTGGGTCGGGCTGAGGGCACAGGCTCGCCTGCGTTGGGTTTGTCCGTCGCCCTGGGTCAGGCTCAGGGCACAGGCTCGCCAGCGTTGGGTGTGTCGGTCGTCCTGGGTCGGGCTGAGGGCACAGGCTCGCCAGCGTTGGGTTTGTCGGTCGTCCTGGGTCGGGCTGAGGGCACAGGCTCTCCAGCGTTGTTGTAGTCGGCGGTCATGGGTCGGGCTGAGGGCACAGGCTCGCCAGCGTGTTGTAGTCGGCATTCCTGGTCGGGCTGAGGGCACAGGCTCGCCAGCGTTGGGTGTGTCGGCGGTCCTGGGTCAGGCTGAGGGCACAGGCTCGCCAGCGTTGTTGTAGTCGGCGGTCCTGGGTCGGGCTGAGGGCACAGGCTCGCCAGCGTTGTTATAGTCGGCGGTCCTGGGTCGTGCTGAGGGCACAGGCTTGCCAGCGTTGTTGTAGTCGGCGGTCCTGAGTCGGGCTGAGGGCACAGGCTCGCCAGCGTTGTTGTAGTCGGCAGTCCTGGTTCGGGCTGATGGCACAGGCTCGCCAGGGTTGCTCTAGTCGGCTGTCCTCAGTCGGGCTGAAGGCACAGGCTCGCCAGCGTTGTTGTAGTCGGCGGTATAGGGTCGGGCTGAGGGCACAGGCTCGCCAGCGTTGTCGTAGTCGGCGGTCCTGGGTCGGGCTGAGGGCACAGGCTCGCCAGCGTTGTTGTAGTTGGCGGTCCTGGGTCCGGCTGAGGGCACAGGCTCGCCAGCGTTGTTGTAGTCGGCGGTCCTGAGTCGGGCTGAGGGCACAGGCTCGCCAGCGTTGTTGTAGTCGGCGGTCATGGGTCGGGCTGAGGGCACAGGCTCGCCAGCGTTGTTGTAGTCGGCGTTCCTGGTCGGGCTGAGGGCACAGGCTCGCCTGCGTTGGGTTTGTCCGTCGCCCTGGGTCAGGCTCAGGGCACAGGCTCGCCAGCGTTGGGTGTGTCGGTCGTCCTGGGTCGGGCTGAGGGCACAGGCTCGCCAGCGTTGTTGTAGTCGGCGGTCCTGGGTCGGGCTGAGGGCACAGGCTCGCCGGCGTTTTTGTAGTCGGCGGTCCTGGGTCGGGCTGAGGGCACAGGCTCGCAAGCGTTGTTGTAGTCGGTCATTCTTGGTCGGGCTGAGGGCACAGGCTCGCCAGCGTTGTTGTAGTCGGTCGTTCTGGGTCGGGCTGAGGGCACAGGCTCGCCTGCGTTGGGTTTGTCCGTCGCCCTGGGTCAGGCTCAGGGCACAGGCTCGCCAGCGTTGGGTGTGTCGGTCGTCCTGGGTCGGGCTGAGGGCACAGGCTCACCAGCGTTGGGTTTGTCGGTCGTCCTGGGTCGGGCTGAGGGAACAGGCTCTCCAGCGTTGTTGCAGTCGGCGATCCTGGGTCGGGCTGAGGGCACAGGCTCGCCAGCGTTGTTGTAGTTGGCGGTCCTGGTCGGGCTGAGGGCACAGGCTCGCCAGCGTTGTTCTAGTCGGCTGTCCTCAGTCAGGCTGAAGGCACAGGCTCGCCAGCGTTGTTGTAGTCGGCGCTTCTGGGTCGGGCTGAGGGCACAGGCTCGCCAGCGTTGTTGTAGTCGGTCGTTCTTGGTCGGGCTGAGGGCACAGGCTCGCCAGCGTTGTTGTAGTCGGTTGTCCTGGGTTGGGCTGAGGGCACAGGCTCGCCAGCGATGTTGTAGTCGGTCGTTCTTGGTCGGGCTGAGGGCACAGGCTCACCAGCGTTGTTGTAGTCGGTCGTCCTGGGTCGGGCTGAGGGCACAGGCTCGCCTGCGTTGGGTTTGTCCGTCGTCCTGGGTCAGGCTCAGGGCACAGGCTCGCCAGCGTTGGGTGTGTCGGTCGTCCTGGGTCGGGCTGAGGGCACAGGCTCGCCAGCGTTGGGTTTGTCGGTCGTCCTGGGTCGGGCTGAGGGCACAGGCTCTCCAGCGTTGTTGTAGTCGGCGGTCCTGGGTCGGGCTGAGGGCACAGGCTCGCCAGCGTTGTTGTAGTCGTCGGTCCTGGGTCGGGCTGAGGGCACAGGCTCGCCAGCGTTGTTGTAGTCGGCGGTCCTGAGTCGGGCTGAGGGCACAGGCTCGCCAGCGTTGTTGTAGTCGGCAGTCCTGGTTTGGGCTGATGGCACAGGCTCGCCAGGGTTGCTCTAGTCGGCTGTCCTCAGTCGGGCTGAAGGCACAGGCTCGCCATCGTTGTTGTAGTCGGCAGTATAGGGTCGGGCTGAGGGCACAGGCTCGCCAGCGTTGTTGTAGTCGGCGGTCCTGGGTCGGGCTGAGGGCACAGGCTCGCCAGCGTTGTTGTAGTTGGTCGTCCTGGGTCGGGCTGAGGGCACAGGCTCGCCAGCGTTGTTGTCGTCGGTCGTTCTTGGTCGGGCTGAGGGCACAGGCTCACCAGCGTTGTTGCAGTCGGTCGTCCTGGGTCGGGCTGAGGGCACAGGCTCGCCTGCGTTGGGTTTGTCCGTCGTCCTGGGTCAGGCTCAGGGCACAGGCTCGCCAGCGTTGGGTGTGTCGGTCGTCCTGGGTCGGGCTGAGGGCACAGGCTCGCCAGCATTGGGTTTGTCGGTCGTCCTGGGTAGGGCTGAGGGCACAGGCTCTCCAGCGTTGTTGTAGTCGGCAGTCCTGGGTCGGGCTGAGGGCACAGGCTCGCCAGCGTTGTTGTAGTCGTCAGTCCTGGGTCGGGCTGAGGGCACAGGCTCGCCAGCGTTGTTGTAGTCGGCGGTCCTGAGTCGGGCTGAGGGCACAGGCTCGCCAGCGTTGTTGTAGTCGGCAGTCCTGGTTCGGGCTGATGGCACAGGCTTGCCAGGGTTGCTCTAGTCGGCTGTCCTCAGTCGGGCTGAAGGCACAGGCTCGCCAGCGTTGTTGTAGACGGTGATCCTGGGTCGGGCTGAGGGCACAGGTACGCCAGCGTTGTTGTAGTTGGCGGTCCTGGTTGGGCTGAGGACACAGGCTCGCCAGCGTTTTTGTAGTCGGTGGTCCTGGGTCGGGCTGAGGGCACAGGCTCGCCAGTGTTGTGTTAGTCGGCGGCCCTGGGTCGGGCTGAGGGCACAGGCTCGCCAGCGTTGTTGTAGTCGGCGGTCCTGGGTCGGGCTGAGGGCACAGGCTCGCCAGCGTTTTTGTAGTCGGCGGTCCTGGGTCGGGCTGAGGGCACAGGCTCGCCAGCGTTGTTGTAGTAGGTCGTTCTTGGTCGGGCTGAGGGCACAGGCTCGCCAGCGTTGTTGTAGTCGGTCGTTCTGGGTCGGGCTGAGGGCACAGGCTCGCCTGCGTTGGGTTTGTCCGTCGCCCTGGGTCAGGCTCAGGGCACAGGCTCGCCAGCGTTGGGTGTGTCGGTCGTCCTGGGTCTTGCTGAGGGCACAGGCTCGCCAGCGTTGGGTTTGTCGGTCGTCCTGGGTCGGGCTGAGGGCACAGGCTCTCCAGCGTTGTTGTAGTCGGCGATCCTGGGTCGGGCTGAGGGCACAGGCTCGCCAGCGTTGTTGTAGTTGGCGGTCCTGGTCGGGCTGAGGGCACAGGCTCGCCAGCGTTGTTGTAGTCGGCGGTCCTGGGTCGGGCTGAGGGCACAGGCTCGCCAGCGTTGTGTTAGTCGGCGGTCCTGGGTCGGGCTGAGGGCACAGGCTCGCCAGCGTTGTTGTAGTCGGCGGTCCTGGGTCGGGCTGAGGGCACAGGCTCGCCAGCGTTGTTGTAGTCGGCGGTCCTGGGTCGGGCTGAGGGCACAGGCTCGCCAGCGTTGTTGTAGTCGGCGGTCTTGGGTCGGGCTGAGGGCACAGGCTCGCCAGCGTTGTTGTAGTCGGCGATCTTGAGTCGGGCTGAGGGCACAGGCTCGCCAGCGTTGTTGTAGTCGGCAGTCCTGGTTCGGGCTGATGGCACAGGCTCGCCAGGGTTGTTCTAGTCGGATGTCCTCAGTCGGGCTGAAGGCACAGGCTCGCCAGCGTTGTTGTAGTCGGCGGTCCTGGGTCGGGCTGAGGGCACAGGCTCGCCAGCGTTGTTGTAGTCGGCGGTCCTGTGTCGGGCTGAGGGCACAGGCTCGCCAGCGTTGTTGTAGTTGGTTGTCCTGGGTCGGGCTGAGGGCACAGGCTCACCAGCGATGTTGTAGTCGGTCGTTCTTGGTCGGGCTGAGGGCACAGGCTCACCAGCGTTGTTGTAGTCGGTCGTCCTGGGTCGGGCTGAGGGCACAGGCTCGCCTGCGTTGGGTTTGTCCGTCGTCCTGGGTCAGGCTCAGGGCACAGGCTCGCCAGCGTTGGGTGTGTCGGTCGTCCTGGGTCGGGCTGAGGGCACAGGCTCGCCAGCGTTGGGTTTGTCGGTCGTCCTGGGTTGGGCTGAGGGCATAGGCTCTCCAGCGTTGTTGTAGTCGGCGGTCCTGGGTCGGGCTGAGGGCACAGGCTCGCCAGCGTTGTTGTAGTCGCCGGTCCTGGGTCGGGCTGAGGGCACAGGCTCGCCAGCGTTGTTGTAGTCGGCGGTCCTGAGTCGGGCTGAGGGCACAGGCTCGCCAGCGTTGTTGTAGTCGGCAGTCCTGGTTTGGGCTGATGGCACAGGCTCGCCAGGGTTGCTCTAGTCGGCTGTCCTCGGTCGGGCTGAGGGCAGAGGCTCGCCAGCGTTGTGTTAGTCGGCGGTCCTGGGTCTGGCTGAGGGCACAGGCTCGCCGGCGTTTTTGTAGTCGGCGGTCCTGGGTCGGGCTGAGGGCACAGGCTCGCAAGCGTTGTTGTAGTCGGTCATTCTTGGTCGGGCTGAGGGCACAGGCTCGCCAGCGTTGTTGTAGTCGGTCGTTCTGGGTCGGGCTGAGGGCACAGGCTCGCCTGCGTTGGGTTTGTCCGTCGCCCTGGGTCAGGCTCAGGGCACAGGCTCGCCAGCGTTGGGTGTGTCGGTCGTCCTGGGTCGGGCTGAGGGCACAGGCTCGCCAGCGTTGGGTTTGTCGGTCGTCCTGGGTCGGGCTGAGGGCACAGGCTCTCCAGCGTTGTTGCAGTCGGCGATCCTGGGTCGGGCTGAGGGCACAGGCTCGCCAGCGTTGTTGTAGTTGGCGGTCCTGGTCGGGCTGAGGGCACAGGCTCGCCAGCGTTGTTCTAGTCGGCTGTCCTCAGTCAGGCTGAAGGCAGAGGCTCGCCAGCATTGTTGTAGTCGGCGCTTCTGGGTCGGGCTGAGGGCACAGGCTCGCCAGCGTTGTTGTAGTCGGTCGTTCTTGGTCGGGCTGAGGGCACAGGCTCGCCAGCGTTGTTGTAGTCGGTTGTCCTGGGTCGGGCTGAGGGCACAGGCTCGCCAGCGATGTTGTAGTCGGTCGTTCTTGGTCGGGCTGAGGGCACAGGCTCACCAGTGTTGTTGTAGTCGGTCGTCCTGGGTCGGGCTGAGGGCACAGGCTCGCCTGCGTTGGGTTTGTCCGTCGTCCTGGGTCAGGCTCAGGGCACAGGCTCGCCAGCGTTGGGTGTGTCGGTCGTCCTGGGTCGGGCTGAGGGCACAGGCTCGCCAGCGTTGGGTTTGTCGGTCGTCCTGGGTTGGGCTGAGGGCACAGGCTCTCCAGCGTTGTTGTAGTCGGCGGTCCTGGGTCGGGCTGAGGGCACAGGCTCGCCAGCGTTGTTGTAGTCGTCGGTCCTGGGTCGGGCTGAGGGCACAGGCTCGCCAGCGTTGTTGTAGTCGGCGGTCCTGAGTCGGGCTGAGGGCACAGGCTCGCCAGCGTTGTTGTAGTCGGCAGTCCTGGTTTGGGCTGATGGCACAGGCTCGCCAGGGTTGCTCTAGTCGGCTGTCCTCAGTCGGGCTGAGGGCACAGGCTCGCCAGTGTTGTGTTAGTCGGCGGTCCTGGGTCTGGCTGAGGGCACAGGTTCGCCAGCGTTGTTGCAGTCGGCGGTCCTGGGTCCGGCTGAGGGCACAGGCTCGCCAGGGTTGTTCTACTCGGCTGTCCTCAGTCGGGCAGAAGGCACAGGCTCGCCAGCGTTGTTGTAGTCGGCGGTACTGGGTCGGGCTGAGGGCACAGGCTCGCCAGCGTTGTTGTAGTCGGCGGTCCTGGGTCGGGCTGAGGGCACAGGCTCGCCGGCGTTTTTGTAGTCGGCGGTCCTGGGTCGGGCTGAGGGCACAGGCTCGCAAGCGTTGTTGTAGTCGGTCGTTCTTGGTCGGGCTGAGGGCACAGGCTCGCCAGCGTTGTTGTAGTCGGTCGTTCTGGGTCGGGCTGAGGGCACAGGCTCGCCTGCGTTGGGTTTGTCCGTCGCCCTGGGTCAGGCTCAGGGCACAGGCTCGCCAGCGTTGGGTGTGTCGGTCGTCCTGGGTCGGGCTGAGGGCACAGGCTCGCCAGCGTTGGGTTTGTCGGTCGTCCTGGGTCGGGCTGAGGGCACAGGCTCTCCAGCGTTGTTGCAGTCGGCGATCCTGGGTCGGGCTGAGGGCACAGGCTCGCCAGCGTTGTTGTAGTTGGCGGTCCTGGTCGGGCTGAGGGCACAGGCTCGCCAGCGTTGTTCTAGTCGGCTGTCCTCAGTCAGGCTGAAG
Source organism: Pterois miles (assembly GCA_947000775.1). NCBI lineage: Eukaryota > Metazoa > Chordata > Actinopteri > Perciformes > Scorpaenidae > Pterois > Pterois miles. Next base: position 346,876 of record CAMQGK010000326.1, read on the forward strand.
GCACAGGCTCGCCAGCGTTGTTGTAGTCGGCGCTTCTGGGTCGGGCTGAGTGCACAGGCTCGCCAGCGTTGTTGTAGTCGGTCGTTCTTGGTCGGGCTGAGGGCACAGGCTCGCCAGCGTTGTTGTAGTTGGTCGTCCTGGGTCGGGCTGAGGGCACAGGCTCGCCAGCGTTGGGTTTGTCGGTCGTCCTGGGTCGGGCTGAGGGCACAGGCTCTCCAGCGTTGTTGTAGTCGGCGATCCTGGGTCGGGCTGTTGGCACAGGCTCGCCAGGGTTGCTCTAGTCGGCTGTCCTCAGTCGGGCTGAAGGCACAGGCTCGCCAGCATTGTTGTAGTCGGCGGTCCTGGTTCGGGCTGAGGGCACAGGCTTGCCAGCGTTTTCGTAGTCGGCGGTCCTGGGTCGGGCTGAGGGCACAGGCTCGCCAGCGTTGTTGTAGTTAGTCGTTCTTGGTCGGGCTGAGGGCACAGGCTCGCCAGCGTTGTTGTAGTCGGTTCTCCTGGGTCGGGCTGAGGGCACAGGCTCGCCTGCGTTGGGTTTGTCCGTCGCCCTGGGTCAGGCTCAGGGCACAGGCTCGCCAGCGTTGGGTGTGTCGGTCGTCCTGGGTCGGGCTGAGGTCACAGGCTCGCCAGCGTTGGGTTTGTCGGTCGTCCTGGGTCGGGCTGAGGGCACAGGCTCTCCAGCGTTGTTGTAGTCGGCGGTCCTGGGTCGGGCTGAGGGCACAGGCTCGCCAGCGTTGTTGTAGTTGGCGTTCCTTGTCGGGCTGAGGGCACAGGCTCGCCAGCGTTGGGTGTGTCGGCAGTCCTGGGTCAGGCTGAGGGCACAGGCTCGCCAGCGTTGTTGTAGTCGGCGGTCCTGGGTCGGGCTGAAGGCACAGGCTCGCCAGCGTTGTTGTAGTCGGCGGTCATGGGTCGGGCTGAGGGCACAGGCTCGCCAGCGTGTTGTAGTCGGCATTCCTGGTCGGGCTGAGGGCACAGGCTCGCCAGCGTTGGGTGTGTCGGCGGTCCTGGGTCAGGCTGAGGGCACAGGCTCGCCAGCGTTGTTGTAGTCGGCGGTCCTGGGTCGGGCTGAGGGCACAGGCTCGCCAGCGTTGTTATAGTCGGCGGTCCTGGGTCGTGCTGAGGGCACAGGCTTGCCAGCGTTGTTGTAGTCGGCGGTCCTGAGTCGGGCTGAGGGCACAGGCTCGCCAGCGTTGTTGTAGTCGGCAGTCCTGGTTCGGGCTGATGGCACAGGCTCGCCAGGGTTGCTCTAGTCGGCTGTCCTCAGTCGGGCTGAAGGCACAGGCTCGCCAGCGTTGTTGTAGTCGGCGGTATAGGGTCGGGCTGAGGGCACAGGCTCGCCAGCGTTGTCGTAGTCGGCGGTCCTGGGTCGGGCTGAGGGCACAGGCTCGCCAGCGTTGTTGTAGTTGGCGGTCCTGGGTCCGGCTGAGGGCACAGGCTCGCCAGCGTTGTTGTAGTCGGCGGTCCTGAGTCGGGCTGAGGGCACAGGCTCGCCAGCGTTGTTGTAGTCGGCGGTCATGGGTCGGGCTGAGGGCACAGGCTCGCCAGCGTTGTTGTAGTCGGCGTTCCTGGTCGGGCTGAGGGCACAGGCTCGCCTGCGTTGGGTTTGTCCGTCGCCCTGGGTCAGGCTCAGGGCACAGGCTCGCCAGCGTTGGGTGTGTCGGTCGTCCTGGGTCGGGCTGAGGGCACAGGCTCGCCAGCGTTGGGTTTGTCGGTCGTCCTGGGCCGGGCTGAGGGCACAGGCTCGCCAGCGTTGTTGTTGTCGGCAGTCCTGGTTCGGGCTGATGGCACAGGCTCGCCAGGGTTGTTCTAGTCGGCTCTCCTCAGTCGGGCTGAAGGCACAGGCTCGCCAGCGTTGTTGTAGTCGGCGGTACTGGGTCGGGCTGAGGGCACAGGCTCGCCAGCGTTGTTGTAGTCGGCGGTCCTTGGTCGGGCTGAGGGCACAGGCTCGCCAGCATTTTTGTAGTCGGCGGTCCTGTGTTGGGCTGAGGGCACAGGCTCGCCAGCGTTGTTGTAGTCGGTCGTTCTTGGTCGGGCTGAGGGCACAGGCTCGCCAGCATTGTTGTAGTCGGTCGTCCTGGGCGGGCTGAGGGCACAGGCTCGCCTGCGTTGGGTTTGTCCGTCGCCCTGGGTCAGGCCCAGGGCACAGGCTCGCCAGCGTTGGGTGTGTCGGTCGTCCTGGGTCGGGCTGAGGGCACAGGCTCGCCAGCGTTGGGTTTGTCGGTCGTCCTGGGTCGGGCTGAGGGCACAGGCTCTACAGCGTTGTTGTAGTCGGCGATCCTGGGTCGGGCTGAGGGCACAGGCTCGCCAGCGTTGTTGTAGTTGGCGGTCCTGGTCGGGCTGAGGGCACAGGCTCGCCAGCGTTGTGTTAGTCGGCGGTCCTGGGTCGGGCTGAGGGCACAGGCTCGCCAGCGTTGTTGTAGTCGGCGGTCCTGGGTCGGGCTGAGGGCACAGGCTCGCCAGCGTTGTTGTAGTCGGCGGTCCAGGGTTGGGCTGAGGGCACAGGCTCGCCAGCGTTGTTGTAGTCGGTCGTCCTGGGTCGGGCTGAGGGCACAGGCTCGCCTGCGTTGGGTTTGTCCGTCGCCCTGGGTCAGGCTCAGGGCACAGGCTCGCCAGCGTTGGGTGTGTCGGTCGTCCTGGGTCGGGCTGAGGGCGCAGGCTCGCCAGCGTTGGGTTTGTCGGTCGTCCTGGGTCGGGCTGAGGGCACAGGCTCTCCAGCGTTGTTGTAGTCGGCGATCCTGGGTCGGGCTGAGGGCACAGGCTCGCCAGCGTTGTTGTAGTTGGCGGTCCTGGGTCTGGCTGAGGGCACAGGCTCGCCAGCGTTGTTGTAGTCGGCGGTCCTGGGTCGGGCTGAGGGCACAGGCTCGCCAGTGTTGTGTTAGTCGGCGGTCCTGGGTCAGGCTGAGGGCACGGGCTCGCCAGCGTTGTTGTAGTCGGCGGTCCTGGGTCGGGCTGAGGGCACAGGCTCGCCAGCGTTGTTGTAGTCGTCGGTCCTGGGTCGGGCTGAGGGCACAGGCTCGCCAGCGTTGTTGTAGTCGGCGATCCTGAGTCGGGCTGAGGGCACAGGCTCGCCAGTGTTGTTGTAGTCGGCAGTCCTGGTTCGGGCTGATGGCACAGGCTCGCCAGGGTTGCTCTAGTCGGCTGTCCTCAGTCGGGCTGAAGGCACAGGCTCGCCAGCGTTGTTGTAGTCGGCGGTACTGGGTCGGGCTGAGGGCGCAGGCTCGCCAGCGTTGTTGTAGTCGGCGGTCCTGGGTCGGGCTGAGGGCACAGGCTCGCCAGCGTTGTTGCAGTCGGCGGTCCTGGGTCGGGCTGAGGGCACAGGCTCGCCAGCGTTGTTGTAGTCGGCGGTCCTGAGTCGGGCTGAGGGCACAGGCTCGCCAGCGTTGTTGTTGTCGGCAGTCCTGGTTCGGGCTGATGGCACAGGCTCGCCAGGGTTGTTCTAGTCGGCTGTCCTCAGTCGGGCTGAAGGCACAGGCTCGCCAGCGTTGTTGTAGTTGGCGGTACTGGGTCGGGCTGAGGGCACAGGCTCGCCAGCGTTGTTGTAGTCGGCGGTCCTGGGTCGGGCTGAGGGCACAGGCTCGCCAACATTTTTGTAGTCGGCGGTCCTGGGTCGGGCTGAGGGCACAGGCTCGCCAGCGTTGTTGTAGTCGGTCGTTCTTGGTCGGGCTGAGGGCACAGGCTCGCCAGCGTTGTTGTAGTCGGTCGTCCTGGGTCGGGCTGAGGGCACAGGCTCGCCTGCGTTGGGTTTGTCCGTCGCCCTGGGTCAGGCTCAGGCCACAGGCTCGCCAGCGTTGGGTGTGTCGGTCGTCCTGGGTCGGGCTGAGGGCACAGGCTCCCCAGCGTTGGGTTTGTCGGTCGTCCTGGGTCGGGCTGAGGGCACAGGCTCTCCAGCGTTGTTGTAGTCGGCGATCCTGGGTCGGGCTGAGGGCACAGGCTCGCCAGCATTGTTGTAGTTGGCGGTCCTGGTCGGGCTGAGGACACGGGCTCGCCAGCGTTTTTGTAGTCGGCGGTCCTTGGTCGGGCTGAGGGCACAGGCTCGCCAGCGTTGTGTTAGTCGGCGGTCCTGGGTCGGGCTGAGGGCACAGGCTCGCCAGCGTTGTTGTAGTCGGCGGTCCTGGGTCCGGCTGAGGGCACAGGCTCGCCAGGGTTGTTCTAGTCGGCTGTCCTCAGTCGGGCTGAAGGCACAGGCTCGACAGCGTTGTTGTAGTCGGCGATACTGGGTCGGGCTGAGGGCACAGGCTTGCCAGCGTTGTTGTAGTCGGCGGTCCTGGGTCGGGCTGAGGGCACAGGCTCGCCAGCGTTTTTGTAGTCGGCGGTCCTGGGTCGGGCTGAGGACACAGGCTCGCCAGCGTTGTTGTAGTCGGTCGTTCTTGGTCGGGCTGAGGGCACAGGCTCGCCAGCGTTGTTGTAGTCGGTCGTTCTGGGTCGGGCTGAGGGCACAGGCTCGCCTACGTTGGGTTTGTCCGTCGCCCTGGGTCAGGCTCAGGGCACAGGCTCGCCAGCGTTGGGTATGTCGGTCGTCCTGGGTCGTGCTGAGGGCACAGGCTCGCCAGCGTTCGGTTTGTCGGTCGTCCTGGGTCGGGCTGAGGGCACAGGCTCTCCAGCGTTGTTGTAGTCGGCGATCCTGGGTCGGGCTGACGGCACAGGCTCGCCAGCGTTGTTGTAGTAGGCGGTCCTGGTCGGGCTGAGGGCACAGGCTCGCCAGCGTTGTTGTCGTCGGCGGTCCTGGGTCGGGCTGAGGGCACAGGCTAGCCAGCGTTTTGTTAATCGGCGGTCCTGGGTCGGGCTGAGGGCACAGGCTCGCCAGCGTTGTTGTAGTCGGCGGTCCTGGGTCGGGCTGAGGGCACAGGCTCGCCAGCGTTGTTGTAGTCGGCGGTCCAGGGTTGGGCTGAGGGCACAGGCTCGCCAGCGTTGTTGTAGTCGGTCGTCCTGGGTCGGGCTGAGGGCACAGGCTCGCCTGCGTTGGGTTTGTCCGTCGCCCTGGGTCAGGCTCAGGGCACAGGCTCGCCAGCGTTGGGTGTGTCGGTCGTCCTGGGTCGGGCTGAGGGCGCAGGCTCGCCAGCGTTGGGTTTGTCGGTCGTCCTGGGTCGGGCTGAGGGCACAGGCTCTCCAGCGTTGTTGTAGTCGGCGATCCTGGGTCGGGCTGAGGGCACAGGCTCGCCAGCGTTGTTGTAGTTGGCGGTCCTGGGTCTGGCTGAGAGCACAGGCTCGCCAGCGTTGTTGTAGTCGTCGGTCCTGGGTCGGGCTGAGGGCACAGGCTCGCCAGCGTTGTTGTAGTCGGCGATCCTGAGTCGGGCTGAGGGCACAGGCTCGCCAGGGTTGCTCTAGTCGGCTGTCCTCAGTCGGGCTGAAGGCACAGGCTCGCCAGCGTTGTTGTAGTCGGCGGTACTGGGTCGGGCTGAGGGCGCAGGCTCGCCAGCGTTGTTGTAGTCGGCGGTCCTGGGTCGGGCTGAGGGCACAGGCTCGCCAGCGTTGTTGTAGTCGGCGGTCCTGGGTCCGGCTGAGGGCACAGGCTCGCCAGGGTTGTTCTAGTCGGCTGTCCTCAGTCGGGCTGAAGGCACAGGCTCGACAGCGTTGTTGTAGTCGGCGATACTGGGTCGGGCTGAGGGCACAGGCTTGCCAGCGTTGTTGTAGTCGGCGGTCCTGGGTCGGGCTGAGGGCACAGGCTCGCCAGCGTTTTTGTAGTCGGCGGTCCTGGGTCGGGCTGAGGACACAGGCTCGCCAGCGTTGTTGTAGTCGGTCGTTCTTGGTCGGGCTGAGGGCACAGGCTCGCCAGCGTTGTTGTAGTCGGTCGTTCTGGGTCGGGCTGAGGGCACAGGCTCGCCTACGTTGGGTTTGTCCGTCGCCCTGGGTCAGGCTCAGGGCACAGGCTCGCCAGCGTTGGGTATGTCGGTCGTCCTGGGTCGTGCTGAGGGCACAGGCTCGCCAGCGTTCGGTTTGTCGGTCGTCCTGGGTCGGGCTGAGGGCACAGGCTCTCCAGCTTTGTTGTAGTCGGCGATCCTGGGTCGGGCTGACGGCACAGGCTCGCCAGCGTTGTTGTAGTAGGCGGTCCTGGTCGGGCTGAGGGCACAGGCTCGCCAGCGTTGTTGTAGTCGGCGGTCCTGGGTCGGGCTGAGGGCACAGGCTCGCCAGCGTTGTTATAGTCGGCGGTCCTGGGTCGTGCTGAGGGCACAGGCTTGCCAGCGTTGTTGTAGTCGGCGGTCCTGAGTCGGGCTGAGGGCACAGGCTCGCCAGCGTTGTTGTAGTCGGCAGTCCTGGTTCGGGCTGATGGCACAGGCTCGCCAGGGTTGCTCTAGTCGGCTGTCCTCAGTCGGGCTGAAGGCACAGGCTCGCCAGCGTTGTTGTAGTCGGCGGTATAGGGTCGGGCTGAGGGCACAGGCTCGCCAGCGTTGTCGTAGTCGGCGGTCCTGGGTCGGGCTGAGGGCACAGGCTCGCCAGCGTTGTTGTAGTTGGCGGTCCTGGGTCCGGCTGAGGGCACAGGCTCGCCAGCGTTGTTGTAGTCGGCGGTCCTGAGTCGGGCTGAGGGCACAGGCTCGCCAGCGTTGTTGTAGTCGGCGGTCATGGGTCGGGCTGAGGGCACAGGCTCGCCAGCGTTGTTGTAGTCGGCGTTCCTGGTCGGTCTGAGGGCACAGGCTCGCCTGCGTTGGGTTTGTCCGTCGCCCTGGGTCAGGCTCAGGGCACAGGCTCGCCAGCGTTGGGTGTGTCGGTCGTCCTGGGTCGGGCTGAGGGCACAGGCTCGCCAGCGTTGGGTTTGTCGGTCGTCCTGGGCCGGGCTGAGGGCACAGGCTCGCCAGCGTTGTTGTTGTCGGCAGTCCTGGTTCGGGCTGATGGCACAGGCTCGCCAGGGTTGTTCTAGTCGGCTCTCCTCAGTCGGGCTGAAGGCACAGGCTCGCCAGCGTTGTTGTAGTCGGCGGTACTGGGTCGGGCTGAGGGCACAGGCTCGCCAGCGTTGTTGTAGTCGGCGGTCCTTGGTCGGGCTGAGGGCACAGGCTCGCCAGCATTTTTGTAGTCGGCGGTCCTGTGTTGGGCTGAGGGCACAGGCTCGCCAGCGTTGTTGTAGTCGGTCGTTCTTGGTCGGGCTGAGGGCACAGGCTCGCCAGCATTGTTGTAGTCGGTCGTCCTGGGCGGGCTGAGGGCACAGGCTCGCCTGCGTTGGGTTTGTCCGTCGCCCTGGGTCAGGCCCAGGGCACAGGCTCGCCAGCGTTGGGTGTGTCGGTCGTCCTGGGTCGGGCTGAGGGCACAGGCTCGCCAGCGTTGGGTTTGTCGGTCGTCCTGGGTCGGGCTGAGGGCACAGGCTCTCCAGCGTTGTTGTAGTCGGCGATCCTGGGTCGGGCTGAGGGCACAGGCTCGCCAGCGTTGTTGTAGTTGGCGGTCCTGGTCGGGCTGAGGGCACAGGCTCGCCAGCGTTGTGTTAGTCGGCGGTCCTGGGTCGGGCTGAGGGCACAGGCTCGCCAGCGTTGTTGTAGTCGGCGGTCCTGGGTCGGGCTGAGGGCACAGGCTCGCCAGCGTTGTTGTAGTCGGCGGTCCAGGGTTGGGCTGAGGGCACAGGCTCGCCAGCGTTGTTGTAGTCGGTCGTCCTGGGTCGGGCTGAGGGCACAGGCTCGCCTGCGTTGGGTTTGTCCGTCGCCCTGGGTCAGGCTCAGGGCACAGGCTCGCCAGCGTTGGGTGTGTCGGTCGTCCTGGGTCGGGCTGAGGGCGCAGGCTCGCCAGCGTTGGGTTTGTCGGTCGTCCTGGGTCGGGCTGAGGGCACAGGCTCTCCAGCGTTGTTGTAGTCGGCGATCCTGGGTCGGGCTGAGGGCACAGGCTCGCCAGCGTTGTTGTAGTTGGCGGTCCTGGGTCTGGCTGAGGGCACAGGCTCGCCAGCGTTGTTGTAGTCGGCGGTCCTGGGTCGGGCTGAGAGCACAGGCTCGCCAGTGTTGTGTTAGTCGGCGGTCCTGGGTCAGGCTGAGGGCACGGGCTCGCCAGCGTTGTTGTAGTCGGCGGTCCTGGGTCGGGCTGAGGGCACAGGCTCGCCAGCGTTGTTGTAGTCGTCGGTCCTGGGTCGGGCTGAGGGCACAGGCTCGCCAGCGTTGTTGTAGTCGGCGATCCTGAGTCGGGCTGAGGGCACAGGCTCGCCAGTGTTGTTGTAGTCGGCAGTCCTGGTTCGGGCTGATGGCACAGGCTCGCCAGGGTTGCTCTAGTCGGCTGTCCTCAGTCGGGCTGAAGGCACAGGCTCGCCAGCGTTGTTGTAGTCGGCGGTACTGGGTCGGGCTGAGGGCGCAGGCTCGCCAGCGTTGTTGTAGTCGGCGGTCCTGGGTCGGGCTGAGGGCACAGGCTCGCCAGCGTTGTTGCAGTCGGCGGTCCTGGGTCGGGCTGAGGGCACAGGCTCGCCAGCGTTGTTGTAGTCGGCGGTCCTGAGTCGGGCTGAGGGCACAGGCTCGCCAGCGTTGTTGTTGTCGGCAGTCCTGGTTCGGGCTGATGGCACAGGCTCGCCAGGGTTGTTCTAGTCGGCTGTCCTCAGTCGGGCTGAAGGCACAGGCTCGCCAGCGTTGTTGTAGTTGGCGGTACTGGGTCGGGCTGAGGGCACAGGCTCGCCAGCGTTGTTGTAGTCGGCGGTCCTGGGTCGGGCTGAGGGCACAGGCTCGCCAACATTTTTGTAGTCGGCGGTCCTGGGTCGGGCTGAGGGCACAGGCTCGCCAGCGTTGTTGTAGTCGGTCGTTCTTGGTCGGGCTGAGGGCACAGGCTCGCCAGCGTTGTTGTAGTCGGTCGTCCTGGGTCGGGCTGAGGGCACAGGCTCGCCTGCGTTGGGTTTGTCCGTCGCCCTGGGTCAGGCTCAGGCCACAGGCTCGCCAGCGTTGGGTGTGTCGGTCGTCCTGGGTCGGGCTGAGGGCACAGGCTCCCCAGCGTTGGGTTTGTCGGTCGTCCTGGGTCGGGCTGAGGGCACAGGCTCTCCAGCGTTGTTGTAGTCGGCGATCCTGGGTCGGGCTGAGGGCACAGGCTCGCCAGCATTGTTGTAGTTGGCGGTCCTGGTCGGGCTGAGGACACGGGCTCGCCAGCGTTTTTGTAGTCGGCGGTCCTTGGTCGGGCTGAGGGCACAGGCTCGCCAGCGTTGTGTTAGTCGGCGGTCCTGGGTCGGGCTGAGGGCACAGGCTCGCCAGCGTTGTTGTAGTCGGCGGTCCTGGGTCCGGCTGAGGGCACAGGCTCGCCAGGGTTGTTCTAGTCGGCTGTCCTCAGTCGGGCTGAAGGCACAGGCTCGACAGCGTTGTTGTAGTCGGCGATACTGGGTCGGGCTGAGGGCACAGGCTTGCCAGCGTTGTTGTAGTCGGCGGTCCTGGGTCGGGCTGAGGGCACAGGCTCGCCAGCGTTTTTGTAGTCGGCGGTCCTGGGTCGGGCTGAGGACACAGGCTCGCCAGCGTTGTTGTAGTCGGTCGTTCTTGGTCGGGCTGAGGGCACAGGCTCGCCAGCGTTGTTGTAGTCGGTCGTTCTGGGTCGGGCTGAGGGCACAGGCTCGCCTACGTTGGGTTTGTCCGTCGCCCTGGGTCAGGCTCAGGGCACAGGCTCGCCAGCGTTGGGTATGTCGGTCGTCCTGGGTCGTGCTGAGGGCACAGGCTCGCCAGCGTTCGGTTTGTCGGTCGTCCTGGGTCGGGCTGAGGGCACAGGCTCTCCAGCGTTGTTGTAGTCGGCGATCCTGGGTCGGGCTGACGGCACAGGCTCGCCAGCGTTGTTGTAGTAGGCGGTCCTGGTCGGGCTGAGGGCACAGGCTCGCCAGCGTTGTTGTCGTCGGCGGTCCTGGGTCGGGCTGAGGGCACAGGCTAGCCAGCGTTTTGTTAATCGGCGGTCCTGGGTCGGGCTGAGGGCACAGGCTCGCCAGCGTTGTTGTAGTCGGCGGTCCTGGGTCGGGCTGAGGGCACAGGCTCGCCAGCGTTGTTGTAGTCGGCGGTCCAGGGTTGGGCTGAGGGCACAGGCTCGCCAGCGTTGTTGTAGTCGGTCGTCCTGGGTCGGGCTGAGGGCACAGGCTCGCCTGCGTTGGGTTTGTCCGTCGCCCTGGGTCAGGCTCAGGGCACAGGCTCGCCAGCGTTGGGTGTGTCGGTCGTCCTGGGTCGGGCTGAGGGCGCAGGCTCGCCAGCGTTGGGTTTGTCGGTCGTCCTGGGTCGGGCTGAGGGCACAGGCTCTCCAGCGTTGTTGTAGTCGGCGATCCTGGGTCGGGCTGAGGGCACAGGCTCGCCAGCGTTGTTGTAGTTGGCGGTCCTGGGTCTGGCTGAGGGCACAGGCTCGCCAGCGTTGTTGTAGTCGGCGGTCCTGGGTCGGGCTGAGGGCACAGGCTCGCCAGTGTTGTGTTAGTCGGCGGTCCTGGGTCAGGCTGAGGGCACGGGCTCGCCAGCGTTGTTGTAGTCGGCGGTCCTGGGTCGGGCTGAGGGCACAGGCTCGCCAGCGTTGTTGTAGTCGTCGGTCCTGGGTCGGGCTGAGGGCACAGGCTCGCCAGCGTTGTTGTAGTCGGCGATCCTGAGTCGGGCTGAGGGCACAGGCTCGCCAGTGTTGTTGTAGTCGGCAGTCCTGGTTCGGGCTGATGGCACAGGCTCGCCAGGGTTGCTCTAGTCGGCTGTCCTCAGTCGGGCTGAAGGCACAGGCTCGCCAGCGTTGTTGTAGTCGGCGGTACTGGGTCGGGCTGAGGGCGCAGGCTCGCCAGCGTTGTTGTAGTCGGCGGTCCTGGGTCGGGCTGAGGGCACAGGCTCGCCAGCGTTGTTGCAGTCGGCGGTCCTGGGTCGGGCTGAGGGCACAGGCTCGCCAGCGTTGTTGTAGTCGGCGGTCCTGAGTCGGGCTGAGGGCACAGGCTCGCCAGCGTTGTTGTTGTCGGCAGTCCTGGTTCGGGCTGATGGCACAGGCTCGCCAGGGTTGTTCTAGTCGGCTGTCCTCAGTCGGGCTGAAGGCACAGGCTCGCCAGCGTTGTTGTAGTTGGCGGTACTGGGTCGGGCTGAGGGCACAGGCTCGCCAGCGTTGTTGTAGTCGGCGGTCCTGGGTCGGGCTGAGGGCACAGGCTCGCCAACATTTTTGTAGTCGGCGGTCCTGGGTCGGGCTGAGGGCACAGGCTCGCCAGCGTTGTTGTAGTCGGTCGTTCTTGGTCGGGCTGAGGGCACAGGCTCGCCAGCGTTGTTGTAGTCGGTCGTCCTGGGTCGGGCTGAGGGCACAGGCTCGCCTGCGTTGGGTTTGTCTGTCGCCCTGGGTCAGGCTCAGGTCACAGGCTCGCCAGCGTTGGGTGTGTCGGTCGTCCTGGGTCGGGCTGAGGGCACAGGCTCCCCAGCGTTGGGTTTGTCGGTCGTCCTGGGTCGGGCTGAGGGCACAGGCTCTCCAGCGTTGTTGTAGTCGGCGATCCTGGGTCAGGCTGAGGGCACAGGCTCGCCAGCATTGTTGTAGTTGGCGGTCCTGGTCGGGCTGAGGACACGGGCTCGCCAGCGTTTTTGTAGTCGGCGGTCCTTGGTCGGGCTGAGGGCAGCGTTGTGTTAGTCGGCGGTCCTGGGTCGGGCTGAGGGCACAGGCTCGCCAGCGTTGTTGTAGTCGGCGGTCCTGGGTCCGGCTGAGGGCACAGGCTCGCCAGGGTTGTTCGAGTCGGCTGTCCTCAGTCGGGCTGAAGGCACAGGCTCGACAGCGTTGTTGTAGTCGGCGATACTGGGTCGGGCTGAGGGCACAGGCTTGCCAGCGTTGTTGTAGTCGGCGGTCCTGGGTCGGGCTGAGGGCACAGGCTCGCCAGCGTTTTTGTAGTCGGCGGTCCTGGGTCGGGCTGAGGACACAGGCTCGCCAGCGTTGTTGTAGTCGGTCGTTCTTGGTCGGGCTGAGGGCACAGGCTCGCCAGCGTTGTTGTAGTCGGTCGTTCTGGGTCGGGCTGAGGGCACAGGCTTGCCTACGTTGGGTTTGTCCGTCGCCCTGGGTCAGGCTCAGGGCACAGGCTCGCCAGCGTTGGGTATGTCGGTCGTCCTGGGTCGTGCTGAGGGCACAGGCTCGCCAGCGTTCGGTTTGTCGGTCGTCCTGGGTCGGGCTGAGGGCACAGGCTCTCCAGCGTTGTTGTAGTCGGCGATCCTGGGTCGGGCTGACGGCACAGGCTCGCCAGCGTTGTTGTAGTAGGCGGTCCTGGTCGGGCTGAGGGCACATGCTCGCCAGCGTTGTTGTCGTCGGCGGTCCTGGGTCGGGCTGAGGGCACAGGCTAGCCAGCGTTTTGTTAATCGGCGGTCCTGGGTCGGGCTGAGGGCACAGGCTCGCCAGCGTTGTTGTAGTCGGCAGTCCTTGGTCGGGCTGAGGCCACAGGCTCACCAGCGTTGTTGTAGTCGGCGGTCCTGGGTCGGGCTGAGGGCACAGGCTCGCCAGCGTTGTTGTAGTCGGCGGTCCTGAGTCGGGCTGAGGGCACAGGCTCGCCTGCGTTGGGTTTGTCCGTCGCCCTGGGTCAGGCTCAGGGCACAGGCTCGCCAGCGTTGGGTATGTCGGTCGTCCTGGGTCGTGCTGAGGGCACAGGCTCGCCAGCGTTGGGTTTGTCGGTCGTCCTGGGTCGGGCTGAGGGCACAGGCTCTCCAGCGTTGTTGTAGTCGGCGATCCTGGGTCGGGCTGACGGCACAGGCTTGCCAGCGTTGTTGTAGTAGGCGGTCCTGGTCGGGCTGAGGGCACAGGCTCGCCAGCGTTGTTGTCGTCGGCGGTCCTGGGTCGGGCTGAGGGCACAGGCTAGCCAGCGTTGTGTTAATCGGCGGTCCTGGGTCGGGCTGAGGGCACAGGCTCGCCAGCGTTGTTGTAGTCGGCGGTCCTGGGTCGGGCTGAGGGCACAGGCTCGCCAGCGTTGTTGTAGTCGGCGGTCCTGGGTCGGGCTGAGGGCACAGGCTCGCCAGCGTTGTTGTAGTCGGCGGTCCTGAGTCGGGCTGAGGGCACAGGCTCGCCAGCGTTGTTGTAGTCGGCGGTCCTGGTTCGGGCTGATGGCACAGGCTTGCCAGGGTTGTTCTAGTCGGCTGTCCTCAGTCGGGCTGAAGGCACAGGCTCGCCAGCGTTGTTGTAGTCGGCGCTTATGGGTCGGGCTGAGGGCACAGGCTCGCCAGCGTTGGGTTTGTCGGTCGTCCTGGGTCGGGCTGAGGGCACAGGCTCTCCAGCGTTGTTGTAGTCGGCGATCCTGGGTCGGGCTGAGGGCACAGGCTCGCCAGCGTTGTTGTAGTTGGCGGTCGGCACAGGCTCCCCAGCGTTGGGTTTGTCTGTCGTCCTGGGTCGGGCTGAGGGCACAGGCTCGCCAGCGTTGTTGTAGTCGGTCGTTCTTGGTCGGGCTGAGGGCACAGGCTCGCCAGCGTTGTTGTAGTCGGTCGTCCTGGGTCGGGCTGAGGGCACAGGCTCGCCTGCGTTGGGTTTGTCCGTCGCCCTGGGTCAGGCTCAGGCCACAGGCTCGCCAGCGTTGGGTGTGTCGGTCGTCCTGGGTCGGGCTGAGGGCACAGGCCCCCCAGCGTTGGGTTTGTCGGTCGTCCTGGGTCGGGCTGAGGGCACAGGCTCTCCAGCGTTGTTGTAGTCGGCGATCCTGGGTCGGGCTGAGGGCACAGGCTCGCCAGCATTGTTGTAGTTGGCGGTCCTGGTCGGGCTGAGGACACGGGCTCGCCAGCGTTTTTGTAGTTGGCGGTCCTTGGTCGGGCTGAGGGCACAGGCTCGCCAGCGTTGTGTTAGTCGGCGGTCCTGGGTCGGGCTGAGGGCACAGGCTCGCCAGCGTTGTTGTAGTCGGCGGTCCTGGGTCCGGCTGAGGGCACAGGCTCGCCAGGGTTGTTCTAGTCGGCTGTCCTCAGTCGGGCTGAAGGCACAGGCTCGACAGCGTTGTTGTAGTCGGCGATACTGGGTCGGGCTGAGGGCACAGGCTTGCCAGCGTTGTTGTAGTCGGCGGTCCTGGGTCGGGCTGAGGGCACAGGCTCGCCAGCGTTTTTGTAGTCGGCGGTCCTGGGTCGGGCTGAGGACACAGGCTCGCCAGCGTTGTTGTAGTCGGTCGTTCTTGGTCGGGCTGAGGGCACAGGCTCGCCAGCGTTGTTGTAGTCGGCGGTCCTGAGTCGGGCTGAGGGCACAGGCTCGCCTACGTTGGGTTTGTCCGTCGCCCTGGGTCAGGCTCAGGGCACAGGCTCGCCAGCGTTGGGTATGTCGGTCGTCCTGGGTCGTGCTGAGGGCACAGGCTCGCCAGCGTTCGGTTTGTCGGTCGTCCTGGGTCGGGCTGAGGACACAGGCTCTCCAGCGTTGTTGTAGTCGGCGATCCTGGGTCGGGCTGACGGCACAGGCTCGCCAGCGTTGTTGTAGTAGGCGGTCCTGGTCGGGCTGAGGGCACAGGCTCGCCAGCGTTGTTGTCGTCGGCGGTCCTGGGTCGGGCTGAGGGCACAGGCTAGCCAGCGTTTTGTTAATCGGCGGTCCTGGGTCGGGCTGAGGGCACAGGCTCGCCAGCGTTGTTGTAGTCGGCAGTCCTGGGTCGGGCTGAGGGCACAGGCTCACCAGCGTTGTTGTAGTCGGCGGTCCTGGGTCAGGCTGAGGGCACAGGCTCGCCAGCGTTGTTGTAGTCGGCGGTCCTGGGTCGGGCTGAGGGCACAGGCTCGCCTGCGTTGGGTTTGTCCGTCGCCCTGGGTCAGGCTCAGGGCACAGGCTCGCCAGCGTTGGGTATGTCGGTCGTCCTGGGTCGTGCTGAGGGCACAGGCTCGCCAGCATTGTTGTAGTCGGCGGTACAGGGTTGGGCTGAGGGCACAGGCTCGCCAGCGTTGTTGTAGTCGGTCGTCCTGGGTCGGGCTGAGGGCACAGGCTCGCCTGCGTTGGGTTTGTCCGTCGCCCTGGGTCAGGCTCAGGGCACAGGCTCGCCAGCGTTGGGTGTGTCGGTCGTCCTGGGTCGGGCTGAGGGCACAGGCTCGCCAGCGTTGGGTTTGTCGGTCGTCCTGGGTCGGGCTGAGGGCACAGGCTCTCCAGCGTTGTTGTAGTCGGCGATCCTGGGTCGGGCTGAGGGCACAGGCTCGCCAGCGTTGTTGTAGTTGGCGGTCCTGGGTCGGGCTGAGGGCACAGGCTCGCCAGCGTTGTTGTAGTCGGAGGTCCTGGGTCGGGCTGAGGGCACAGGCTCGCCAGTGTTGTGTTAGTCGGCGGTCCTGGGTCAGGCTGAGGGCACAGGCTCGCCAGCGTTTTTGTAGTCGGCGGTCCTGGGTCGGGCTGAGGACACAGGCTCGCCAGCGTTGTTGTAGTCGGTCGTTCTTGGTCGGGCTGAGGGCACAGGCTCGCCAGCGTTGTTGTAGTCGGTCGTTCTGGGTCGGGCTGAGGGCACAGGCTCGCCTACGTTGGGTTTGTCCGTCGCCCTGGGTCAGGCTCAGGGCACAGGCTCGCCAGCGTTGGGTATGTCGGTCGTCCTGGGTCGTGCTGAGGGCACAGGCTCGCCAGCGTTCGGTTTGTCGGTCGTCCTGGGTCGGGCTGAGGGCACAGGCTCTCCAGCGTTGTTGTAGTCGGCGATCCTGGGTCGGGCTGACGGCACAGGCTCGCCAGCGTTGTTGTAGTAGGCGGTCCTGGTCGGGCTGAGGGCACAGGTTCGCCAGCGTTGTTGTCGTCGGCGGTCCTGGGTCGGGCTGAGGGCACAGGCTAGCCAGCGTTTTGTTAATCGGCGGTCCTGGGTCGGGCTGAGGGCACAGGCTCGCCAGCGTTGTTGTAGTCGGCAGTCCTGGGTCGGGCTAAGGGCACAGGCTCACCAGCGTTGTTGTAGTCGGCGGTCCTGGGTCGGGCTGAGGGCACAGGCTCGCCAGCGTTGTTGTAGTCGGCGGTCCTGAGTCGGGCTGAGGGCACAGGCTCGCCTGCGTTGGGTTTGTCCGTCGCCCTGGGTCAGGCTCAGGGCACAGACTCGCCAGCGTTGGGTATGTCGGTCGTCCTGGGTCGTGCTGAGGGCACAGGCTCGCCAGCGTTGGGTTTGTCGGTCGTCCTGGGTCGGGCTGAGGGCACAGGCTCTCCAGCGTTGTTGTAGTCGGCGATCCTGGGTCGGGCTGACGGCACAGGCTCGCCAGCGTTGTTGTAGTAGGCGGTCCTGGTCGGGCTGAGGGCACAGGCTCGCCAGCGTTGTTGTCGTCGGCGGTCCTGGGTCGGGCTGAGGGCACAGGCTAGCCAGCGTTGTGTTAATCGGCGGTCCTGGGTCGGGCTGAGGGCACAGGCTCGCCAGCGTTGTTGTAGTCGGCTGTCCTGGGTCGGGCTGAGGGCACAGGCTCGCCAGCGTTGTTGTCCTGAGTCGGGCTGAGGGCACAGGCTCGCCAGCGTTGTTCTAGTCGGCTGTCCTCAGTCGGGCTGAAGGCACAGGCTCGCCAGCGTTGTTGTAGTCGGCGCTTATGGGTCGGGCTGAGGGCACAGGCTCGCCAGCGTTGGGTTTGTCGGTCGTCCTGGGTCGGGCTGAGGGCACAGGCTCTCCAGCGTTGTTGTAGTCGGCGATCCTGGGTCGGGCTGAGGGCACAGGCTCGCCAGCGTTGTTGTAGTTGGCGGTCCTGGTCGGGCTGAGGGCACAGGCTCGCCAGCGTTGTGTTAGTCGGCGGTCCTGGGTCGGGCTGAGGGCACAGGCTCGCCAGAGTTGTTGTAGTCGGCGGTCCTGGGTCGGGCTGAGGGCACAGGCTCGGCAGCATTGTTGTAGTCGGCGGTCCAGGGTTGGGCTGAGGGCACAGGCTCGCCAGCGTTGTTGTTGTCGGTCGTCCTGGGTCGGGCTGAGGGCACAGGCTCGCCTGCGTTGGGTTTGTCCGTCGCCCTGGGTCAGGCTCAGGGCACAGGCTCGCCAGCGTTGGGTGTGTCGGTCGTCCTGGGTCGGGCTGAGGGCACAGGCTCGCCAGCGTTGGGTTTGTCGGTCGTCCTGGGTCGGGCTGAGGGCACAGGCTCTCCAGCGTTGTTGTAGTCGGCGATCCTGGGTCGGGCTGAGGGCACAGGCTCGCCAGCGTTGTTGTAGTTGGCGGTCCTGGGTCGGGCTGAGGGCACAGGCTCGCCAGCGTTGTTGTAGTCGGCGGTCCTGGGTTGGGCTGAGGGCACAGGCTCGCCAGCGTTGTTGTAGTCGGCAGTCCTGGTTCGGGCTGATGGCACAGGCTCGCCAGGGTTGCTCTAGTCGGCTGTCCTCAGTCGGGCTGAAGGCACAGGCTCGCCAGCGTTGTTGTAGTCGGCGGTACTGGGTCGGGCTGAGGGCACAGGCTCGCCAGCGTTGTTGTAGTCGGCAGTCCTGGGTCGGGCTGAGGGCACAGGCTCGCCAGCATTTTTGTAGTCAGCGGTCCTGGGTCGGGCTGAGGGCACAGGCTCGCCAGCGTTGTTGTAGTCGGTCGTTCTTGGTCGGGCTGAGGGCACAGGCTCGCCAGCGTTGTTGTAGTCGGTCGTCCTGGGTCGGGCTGAGGGCACAGGCTCGCCTGCGTTGGGTTTGTCCGTCGCCCTGGGTCAGGCTCAGGCCACAGGCTCGCCAGCGTTAGGTGTGTCGGTCGTCCTGGGTCGGGCTGAGGGCACAGGCTCCCCAGCGTTGGGTTTGTCGGTCGTCCTGCGTCGGGCTGAGGGCACAGGCTCTCCAGCGTTGTTGTAGTCGGCGATCCTGGGTCGGGCTGAGGGCACAGGCTCGCCAGCATTGTTGTAGTTGGCGGTCCTGGTCGGGCTGAGGACACAGGCTCGCCAGCGTTTTTGTAGTCGGCGGTCCTTGGTCGGGCTGAGGGCACAAGCTCGCCAGCGTTGTGTTAGTCGGCGGTCCTGGGTCGGGCTGAAGGCACAGGCTCGACAGCGTTGTTGTAGTCGGCGATACTGGGTCGGGCTGAGGGCACAGGCTTGCCAGCGTTGTTGTAGTCGGCGGTCCTGGGTCGGGCTGAGGGCACAGGCTCGCCAGCGTTTTTGTAGTCGGCGGTCCTGGGTCGGGCTGAGGACACAGGCTCGCCAGCGTTGTTGTAGTCGGTCGTTCTTGGTCGGGCTGAGGGCACAGGCTCGCCAGCGTTGTTGTAGTCGGTCGTTCTGGGTCGGGCTGAGGGCACAGGCTCGCCTACGTTGGGTTTGTCCGTCGCCCTGGGTCAGGCTCAGGGCACAGGCTCGCCAGCGTTGGGTATGTCGGTCGTCCTGGGTCGTGCTGAGGGCACAGGCTCGCCAGCGTTCGGTTTGTCGGTCGTCCTGGGTCGGGCTGAGGGCACAGGCTCTCCAGCGTTGTTGTAGTCGGCGATCCTGGGTCGGGCTGACGGCACAGGCTCGCCAGCGTTGTTGTAGTAGGCGGTCCTGGTCGGGCTGAGGGCACAGGCTCGCCAGCGTTGTTGTCGTCGGCGGTCCTGGGTCGGGCTGAGGGCACAGGCTAGCCAGCGTTTTGTTAATCGGCGGTCCTGGGTCGGGCTGAGGGCACAGGCTCGCCAGCGTTGTTGTAGTCGGCAGTCCTGGGTCGGGCTGAGGGCACAGGCTCACCAGCGTTGTTGTAGTCGGCGGTCCTGGGTCGGGCTGAGGGCACAGGCTCGCCAGCGTTGTTGTAGTCGGCGGTCCTGAGTCGGGCTGAGGGCACAGGCTCGCCTGCGTTGGGTTTGTCCGTCGCCCTGGGTCAGGCTCAGGGCACAGGCTCGCCAGCGTTGGGTATGTCGGTCGTCCTGGGTCGTGCTGAGGGCACAGGCTCGCCAGCGTTGGGTTTGTCGGTCGTCCTGGGTCGGGCTGAGGGCACAGGCTCTCCAGCGTTGTTGTAGTCGGCGATCCTGGGTCGGGCTGACGGCACAGGCTCGCCAGCGTTGTTGTAGTAGGCGGTCCTGGTCGGGCTGAGGGCACAGGCTCGCCAGCGTTGTTGTCGTCGGCGGTCCTGGGTCGGGCTGAGGGCACAGGCTAGCCAGCGTTGTGTTAATCGGCGGTCCTGGGTCGGGCTGAGGGCACAGGCTCGCCAGCGTTGTTGTAGTCGGCGGTCCTGGGTCGGGCTGAGGGCACAGGCTCGCCAGCGTTGTTGTAGTCGGCGGTCCTGGGTCGGGCTGAGGGCACAGGCTCGCCAGCGTTGTTGTAGTCGGCGGTCCTGAGTTGGGCTGAGGGCACAGGCTCGCCAGCGTTGTTGTAGTCGGCGGTCCTGGTTCGGGCTGATGGCACAGGCTCGCCAGGGTTGTTCTAGTCGGCTGTCCTCAGTCGGGCTGAAGGCACAGGCTTGCCAGCGTTGTTGTAGTCGGCGCTTATGGGTCGGGCTGAGGGCACAGGCTCGGCAGCGTTGGGTTTGTCGGTCGTCCTGGGTCGGGCTGAGGGCACAGGCTCTCCAGCGTTGTTGTAGTCGGCGATCCTGGGTCGGGCTGAGGGCACAGGCTCGCCAGCGTTTTTCTAGTTGGCGGTCCTGGTCGGGCTGAGGGCACAGGCTCGCCAGCGTTGTGTTAGTCGGCGGTCCTGGGTCGGGCTGAGGGCACAGGCTCGCCAGCGTTGTTGTAGTCGGCGGTCCTGGGTCGGGCTGAGGGCACAGGCTCGCCAGCATTGTTGTAGTCGGCGGTCCAGGGTTGGGCTGAGGGCACAGGCTCGCCAGCGTTGTTGTAGTCGGTCGTCCTGGGTCGGGCTGAGGGCACAGGCTCGCCTGCGTTGGGTTTGTCCGTCGCCCTGGGTCAGGCTCAGGGCACAGGCTCGCCAGCGTTGGGTGTGTCGGTCGTCCTGGGTCGGGCTGAGGGCACAGGCTCGCCAGCGTTGGGTTTGTCGGTCGTCCTGGGTCGGGCTGAGGGCACAGGCTCTCCAGCGTTGTTGTAGTCGGCGATCCTGGGTCGGGCTGAGGGCACAGGCTCGCCAGCGTTGTTGTAGTTGGCGGTCCTGGGTCGGGCTGAGGGCACAGGCTCGCCAGCGTTGTTGTAGTCGGCGGTCCTGGGTCGGGCTGAGGGCACGGGCTCGCCAGTGTTGTTTTAGTCGGTGGTCCTGGGTCGGGCTGAGGGCACGGGCTCGCCAGCGTTGTTGTAGTCGGCGGTCCTGGGTCGGGCTGAGGGCACAGGCTCGCCAGCGTTGTTGTAGTCGTCGGTCCTGGGTCGGGCTGAGGGCACAGGCTCGCCAGCGTTGTTGTAGTCGGCGGTCCTGAGTCGGGCTGAGGGCACAGGCTCGCCAGCGTTGTTGTAGTCGGCAGTCCTGGTTCGGGCTGATGGCACAGGCTCGCCAGGGTTGCTCTAGTCGGCTGTCCTCAGTCGGGCTGAAGGCACAGGCTCGCCAGCGTTGTTGTAGTCGGCGGTACTGGGTCGGGCTGAGGGCGCAGGCTCGCCAGCGTTGTTGTAGTCGGCGGTCCTGGGTCGGGCTGAGGGCACAGGCTCGCCAGCGTTGTTGCAGTCGGCGGTCCTGGGTCGGGCTGAGGGCACAGGCTCGCCAGCGTTGTTGTAGTCGGCGGTCCTGAGTCGGGCTGAGGGCACAGGCTCGCCAGCGTTGTTGTTGTCGGCAGTCCTGGTTCGGGCTGATGGCACAGGCTCGCCAGGGTTGTTCTAGTCGGCTGTCCTCAGTCGGGCTGAAGGCACAGGCTCGCCAGCGTTGTTGTAGTCGGCGGTACTGGGTCGGGCTGAGGGCACAGGCTCGCCAGCGTTGTTGTAGTCGGCGGTCCTGGGTCGGGCTGAGGGCACAGGCTCGCCAGCATTTTTGTAGTCGGTGGTCCTGGGTCGGGCTGAGGGCACAGGCTCGCCAGCGTTGTTGTAGTCGGTCGTTCTTGGTCGGGCTGAGGGCACAGGCTCGCCAGCGTTGTTGTAGTCGGTCGTCCTGGGTCGGGCTGAGGGCACAGGCTCGCCAGCGTTGGGTGTGTCGGTCGTCCTGGGTCGGGCTGAGGGCACAGGCTCCCCAGCGTTGGGTTTGTCTGTCGTCCTGGGTCGGGCTGAGGGCACAGGCTCGCCAGCGTTGTTGTAGTCGGTCGTCCTGGGTCGGGCTGAGGGCACAGGCTCGCCTGCGTTGGGTTTGTCCGTCGCCCTGGGTCAGGCTCAGGCCACAGGCTCGCCAGTGTTGGGTGTGTCGGTCGTCCTGGGTCGGGCTGAGGGCACAGGCTCCCCAGCGTTGGGTTTGTCGGTCGTCCTGGGTCGGGCTGAGGGCACAGGCTCTCCAGCGTTGTTGTAGTCGGCGATCCTGGGTCGGGCTGAGGGCACAGGCTCGCCGGCATTGTTGTAGTTGGCGGTCCTGGTCGGGCTGAGGACACAGGCTCGCCAGCGTTTTTGTAGTCGGCGGTCCTTGGTCGGGCTGAGGGCACAGGCTCGCCAGCGTTGTGTTAGTCGGCGGTCCTGGGTCGGGCTGAGGGCACAGGCTCGCCAGCGTTGTTGTAGTCGGCGGTCCTGGGTCGGGCTGAGGGCACAGGCTCGCCAGGGTTGTTCTAGTCGGCTGTCCTGAGTCGGGCTGAGGGCACAGGCTCGCCAGGGTTGTTCTAGTCGGCTGTCCTCAGTCGGGCTGAAGGCACAGGCTCGCCAGCGTTGTTGTAGTCACCGGTCCTGGGTTGGGCTGAGGGCACAGGCTCGCCAGCGTTTTTGTAGTCGGCGGTCCTGGGTCGGGCTGAGGACACAGGCTCGCCAGCGTTGTTGTAGTCGGTCGTTCTTGGTCGGGCTGAGGGCACAGGCTCGCCAGCGTTGTTGTAGTCGGTCGTTCTGGGTCGGGCTGAGGGCACAGGCTCGCCTACGTTGGGTTTGTCCGTCGCCCTGTGTCAGGCTCAGGGCACAGGCTCGCCAGCGTTGGGTATGTCGGTCGTCCTGGGTCGTGCTGAAGGCACAGGCTCGCCAGCGTTCGGTTTGTCGGTCGTCCTGGGTCGGGCTGAGGGCACAGGCTCTCCAGCGTTGTTGTAGTCGGCGATCCTGGGTCGGGCTGACGGCACAGGCTCGCCAGCGTTTTTGTAGTAGGCGGTCCTGGTCGGGCTGAGGGCACAGGCTCGCCAGCGTTGTTGTCGTCGGCGGTCCTGGGTCGGGCTGAGGGCACAGGCTAGCCAGCGTTTTGTTAATCGGCGGTCCTGGGTCGGGCTGAGGGCACAGGCTCGCCAGCGTTGTTGTAGTCGGCAGTCCTGGGTCGGGCTGAGGGCACAGGCTCACCAGCGTTGTTGTAGTCGGCGGTCCTGGGTCGGGCTGAGGGCACAGGCTCGCCAGCGTTGTTGTAGTCGGCGGTCCTGAGTCGGGCTGAGGGCACAGGCTCGCCTGCGTTGGGTTTGTCCGTCGCCCTGGGTCAGGCTCAGGGCACAGGCTCGCCAGCGTTGGGTATGTCGGTCGTCCTGGGTCGTGCTGAGGGCACAGGCTCGCCAGCGTTGGGTTTGTCGGTCGTCCTGGGTCGGGCTGAGGGCACAGGCTCTCCAGCGTTGTTGTAGTCGGCGATCCTGGGTCGGGCTGATGGCACAGGCTCGCCAGCGTTGTTGTAGTAGGCGGTCCTGGTCGGGCTGAGGGCACAGGCTCGCCAGCGTTGTTGTCGTCGGAGGTCCTGGGTCGGGCTGAGGGCACAGGCTAGCCAGCGTTGTGTTAATCGGCGGTCCTGGGTCGGGCTGAGGGCACAGGCTCGCCAGCGTTGTTGTAGTCGGCGGTCCTGGGTCGGGCTGAGGGCACAGGCTCGCCAGCGTTGTTGTAGTCGGCGGTCCTGGGTCGGGCTGAGGGCACAGGCTCGCCAGCGTTGTTGTAGTCGGCGGTCCTGAGTCGGGCTGAGGGCACAGGCTCGCCAGCGTTGTTGTAGTCGGCGGTCCTGGTTCGGGCTGATGGCACAGGCTCGCCAGGGTTGTTCTAGTCGGCTGTCCTCAGTCGGGCTGAAGGCACAGGCTCGCCAGCGTTGTTGTAGTCGGCGCTTCTGGGTCGGGCTGAGGGCAGAGGCTCGCCAGCGTTGTTGTAGTCGGCGGTCCTGTGTCGGGCTGAGGGCACAGGCTCGCCAGCGTTGTTGTAGTTGGTCGTCCTGGGTCGGGCTGAGGGCACAGGCTCGCCAGCGTTGTTGTAGTCGGTCGTTCTTGGTCGGGTTGAGGGCACAGGCTCGCCAGCGTTGTTGTAGTCGGTCGTCCTGAGTTGGGCTGAGGGCACAGGCTCGCCTGCGTTGGGTTTGTCCGTCGCCCTGGGTCAGGCTCAGGGCACAGGCTCGCCAGCGTTGGGTGTGTCGGTCGTCCTGGGTCGGGCTGAGGGCACAGGCTCGCCAGCGTTGGGTTTGTCGGTCGTCCTGGGTCGGGCTGAGGGCACAGGCTCTCCAGCGTTGTTGTAGTAGGCGATCCTGGGTCGGGCTGAGGGCACAGGCTCGCCAGCGTTGTTGTAGTTGGCGGTCCTGGGTCGGGTTGAGGGCACAGGCTCGCCAGCGTGTGTTGTAGTCGGCGGTCCTGGTTCGGGCTGATGGCACAGGCTCGTCAGGGTTGTTGTAGTCGGCGGTCCTGGGTCGGGCTGAGGGCACAGGCTCGCCAGCGTTGTTGTAGTCGGCGGTCCTGGGTCGGGCTGAGGGCACAGGCTCGCCAGCGTTGTTGGAGTCGGCGGTCCTGGGTCGGGCTGAGGGCACAGGCTCGCCAGCGTTTTTGTAGTCGGCGGTCCTCGGTCGGGCTGAGGGCACAGGCTCGCCAGCGTTGTTGTAGTCGGTCGTCCTGGGTCGGGCTGAGGGCACAGGCTCGCCAGCGTTGTTGTAGTCGGCGGTCCTGGGTCGGGCTGAGGGCACAGGCTCGCCAGCGTTGTTGTAGTCGGCGGTCCTGTGTCGGGCTGAGGGCACAGGCTCGCCAGCGTTGCTGTAGTCGGCGATCCTGTGTCGGGCTGAGGGCACAGGCTCGCCAGGGTTGTTGTAGTCGGCGGTCCTGGGTAGGGCTGAGGGCAGAGGCTCGCCAGCGTTGTTGTAGTCGGTCGTTCTTGGTCGGGCTGAGGGCACAGGCTCGCCAGCGTTTTTGTAGTCGGCGGTCCTGGGTCGGGCTGAGGGCACAGGCTCGCCAGCGTTGTTGTAAAGAGATATTCCTTTATTAGTCCCACAGTGGGGAAATTCAGATTTACACTCTGTTGTTCACACAGTACATATACATGTCAATGGAGAGATGTCAGAGTGATGGGGCTGCTCCTGACAAGCGCCCAGAGCAGTTGGGGGTTTGGTGCCTTGCTCAGGGGCACCTCGGCAGTGCCCAAGAGGTAAACTGGCACCTCTCCAGCAACCAGTTGGTCTTGGTCCATGGGGGATTTGAACCCTGGTCCTCCACATCCTAACCCAAGTCCTTACGGACTGAGCTACTGCCGCCGTAGTAGTCGGTCGTCCTGGGTCGGGCTGAGGGCACAGGCTCGCCAGCGTTGTTGTAGTCGGCGGTCCTGGGTTGGGCTGAGGGAAGCATAAACACAAGCACACACCGCATATACTCAGCTGCATGAATGGTAGAGAAGAGCAAATCCCTTAGAATCAGGATATCTACAGGTGACAGGAGAGCATTAATCAATAGATATAGTGTAGATGAACTCAGGGATCTGAGTTCAACAGGGGGAGCTGTAGTGTAAATATATGTCACCTGATCAGATACATATTAATCTAATGTATAACGCTATTAACCGCAATTTATCATTCTAAATACAGCTGCTTACTACAGCACATGAACATTCATTCTGGGAACAATAACACAAATGAAGCTTTCACATGAGTATTATCAGTGAAACAGGGACCAAGGTTACGACAATCAGGCACCAGCAGGCCCAAGAATGTGGAAAGAAGAAACAAGTACTGGACGACAAGATAACGACCCACCTACGCTGGACCGCCGGACCCAACAGCAATACACACTTACCCTAAACCTCGCACGCACCTGCAGACACAGTCACATGATTTGTTCACTATAAGAAGAGGAGGATTTGATCAGACAGACGGGACTCTGACTGCTGAACAGCTGAGAACCGAACTCTATGTACTAGTTCAGACGCTAAGGCTAACAGAAGTATCCTCCAGAGCTCTGTAACTCTTCTTTTCCTCAATATATCAGTGTTGTGATTTTAACTTGTGGTTGTGTTGTCCTCATTGGAATTATTGTGTGTCTTTCTCCTCCATCGAGAATTCTGAACATGCCCTGGCCTTTAATTGTTGAATAACATTTTATTTTATACAAACAGGGGGAAACTAAAAGAAAGGCCAACAACTTCAGTCTGCCACAGCTACACCTGTAACTCATGATGTACTCTTGAAAAAGATTTTGAAACAAACTGATATAGTGTGTGTACAGCCATTCTACTGACATCTGTCATCTGTGCCCGTCAGCGTCCGAAGACCAAGCAGCAGAGCCCTCTGCTGTTTGTAATGAGAAGTGAAAAGCTTACAGCACCTGATATTCCCAAGCGGTCTCCCATCCAAGTACTGACCAGGCCCAAACCTGCTTAGCTTCCGAGACCAAACGAGATCGGGCGTGTTCAGGGTGGTATGGCCATAAGCCACAGCTGTACCTACAAAAGGGCCTTTTAAACATCCCATTACACCACCTTTTCTTACTCCGTCTATGCAAGTGGCAGCTGCACATTGTCAGGAACACAATCAAATATTCTCACTGTATTAACAGAAATGGCCCTTGCAACAAACTCAAACCAAACACTGATAACTGCTGTGGGTCTGACTGCAGCTCATTGTAGTGCATTTCAAAAAGCTCTTTTCCACCAAGATTATCTTGGGATCGTCCTCACTGTTAACATTTTGGCCGTCATGTTTTTCCATCAAACACAAACGACAGATATAACGTCCACTAAAAGACTCTGTAAAACCTAAAATACTGTGCATTCCCACATTGTCCCCTGTTATCTGACATAC